>CM032230.1:51712500-52312500 GCA_019009955.1 Riptortus pedestris
ATGGGATGATAAAATGCTCAACAAAATTTTTAACCTAAGTTGTTTGTATTACAGTATATAGTTTACTTTAACATGAACAATGTTATGCTTGAATATTTAGTGCTTCAATTCATTAAGTAATTTAAAAATTAAAAATAAAATTTAGTAATCTTTATTTATTACATCCATCCATAACTCTCTCTATACGTCGTCTCATGCAATTTAGAGTAATACATTCTATTCAGGCTTACAAAAGTAGTTTCAAAAGACTTGCAGAATCAAAACCCTTTGGTTTATGACGTTAGTGTTCACATTTCTCTTCACATATTTTGCAAAATCAATGGATGCCAAATAGTATAAATTAGAACTTGTGCTGCTCGGCACGATGTCAAAAATAACTGCTATCGTGAATGGGTTGTAAGCAACTGGCCTACAAAGAAAAAATATTGTTAATTTAGCAATCGAAAGTGTATTTAGAAAAATGGTAACAAAATATTTTTGTTTGGCTATTTGGAATCTGTGTCTGTACACAAAATTAAACATAAACACAATAAATTATTTACAAATGAATAAGTTACTACTCGTTCTATCAATAAGACTATCCAATCCAACACAGACACACATTAAGAACACTACTCACTACCACTACTAGATCATTACACTCTATCCCTCAATGCTTGACTCTATCCTATCCCCACCGACTTTTGGATATCCGTACATGTCCCAATACGATCAACTCTCACCACTTTAACATATCACCCAGCAACTCCCACCAATTTCTTTCCCATCTCTACATTACTCCCTAATTACTGACAACTCCCATCGTTCACCGCATTCCATTACATCACCACAACTCCACATTTAATAACGTCTTTCAAAATACGCCAGCCCCCATCTGATATCCATTCATGCCCCAATACTCTCTCCGCTCACCACTGCTTTCAGTTACATCACCTGAACTTCACCTTTAATCACCCAGCAAGATTCGCTAATCCATTACCATTCCCCCTCTACTCCAAATGTTCACCGATCTCTGCTCCTCGTTACCACTATTCTCACTGCTTATCGTACTCTATAGCATTCCCAACTACTCCCACCGTCTCCTAGGTTCTGTTTCAAGTACGAAATTACCCTGCCTTGTGCCCCACCACCCTATTCCCTACTCTACCCGTCTTTCTTTCTCCACCCATTTTTTCCGCTACCGCTCTCTTACCCATCCCTGTAGAACTTTCAGTACTCTTTACACTCTCCATCCAGTCTCCCAAATGTTTACCGCTGATGGCTACTACTAAGTGGTTCGGACTTAAGGGTAGTCGTGCTCAGAGCTCTCTTTTCCATCATTACTTTCACCTTTAACACTCTATTTTCCATATTCACATCTCTCTGTTTTTCAATACTATCAGCTCACCCCACTATTCGATCGCTATACCCGCTGTATACAACTATTTGTAGATCTGCTTGAGCGATGTCCTTCTTGTAGAATGTTGGACATCTGTGAGACAATAATTTAAGCCTAAGAGGGAGTGATCCAACCCTTGAATAAAGCAGTATTCTGTAGTGAAGATTCCACCGGAAATAAAGGGTTAGGGACGAGTTTGCCGACTGTGCCCACATAATTAACTTAAATTTACTCTATGATTACACAATAGTTTACACTTGTGAGTATAATAGATCATTCAAATTATAACATTTGCTGTTATTTTATAGTATTCACTATAATTATATCACTTATTAATTGTAATATTTAATGCTCATATTAGAAACAGAAAGAACTATTAATGTTTACCTTGATGTTCCAATTTGTGGATTCCATATATTAATGGAGTTAGCCGTCTCCGGATTATAGAGAATGCTTCCGCCGTTTATCGCCTTCAAGCCAATTCCACCTGATCCTTTGTTGATCCGTTTTTTAACTGGGATATCATTTGGATCTCCTGGGTAGGGATATTTTTGGAGTTCTGAAGACAGTGTTGAATAAATGTCAGTCGATGAGTAAGGTTGGAAAAAAAATTCTCTATTTGTTCCATTTCCTGCTATAGTAATCCCTATGATCCCGCCGAATTCTGTATAAATCTGGCCATTCACCTAAAATACAACAAAAACATGTAATACTAAAAATAAAATTAAAAATGGACAAATTAATTGATGCTTAAATAAGATAGACATCCAACTGAGCAATTTGGATATATTTTATCCCTAATACAATAATTTTACCTAACTATTACTATCTTTTAAGCTCCATCAAGAAATCACGAATTTTACCAAGAATTCATTGGTTATCCGTTTTGATTTTTTAATTTAGTAGCAACTGTAGTACACGACCTTGTTATCACAATAGTATATACTCAATTCAACTGTCTTTATTTTCCCTTTGGTTTTTTAGTCATTTTACAGTTATTTAGATTGTTTATAACACACACATTTAGATACAAATTAACAAGATGGTACAAACTAAAAATAAATTGGCCTAGTATTTAGTCAAATCAAAGAGGTTCAAGTAATAACATGTTATTGTCATGATATACAAAATAAAGAATGAAATGATTCAACGGAGTTATCAGAAGTCAGGAAGAGGCTGAGTAGTACAATGCAGAACAAGTCCTCCAATAATACATATATACATACATAGATCATATAATAAATATAATCATATGATATAATTTATAAAAATTATTTAAAAATACATTTCATAATTTACACTACATTAGTAATATATTCCTTCGATTTTTTCAATATACTATCAGATAAGTTTAAAAGAAGATTTATATATACCGAAAACAACATACAGAATTTCCCTGTAATCCAACTAAATAAAATAAATGAAAACTATGGAAATTTCCCATGTACTAAGTTGATGATGACATCTTAAATTTAATTTTTAATTTGTCCCATTTTAAAAAGCCTGTTTACTTACACGACTTGCTTAGTTTACATGGCCTAACCCCCCCCCCCTTCCAAGACGGACTTCTATATCTCGGCTGAAGTGAGTGATAAGTGTTGTTCCAGTTGGTGAGCTGGTTTATCATCGAGTAAACGAACAATAAACTGATTTCATTTATAACAACCTCAATGATTGTTATCTTGGAATCAGGTGGTTAGAAGCTGGTGCTTATGATGCTTCCTCTCTGGACGTCTGATGGAGCAATCAGTGGCACGTGTTACCTACCTCTGTTAGCTGATAAATTAATATCACCACTCACCGCAAAAATGTTACCCAAGAGGAAATTACCAAATCTGAATTGAATGCGAATCGGAACCAAGTTTTAAGTTTTTTCTTTTGTGTACTAATGGCTTCGACGTGAGTAAGCCTTCGAACAAAGCAGATTTCCACTTGAATATGGATTTTTAATTTGAATATCGTACGCTCATCGTCCTAGAAACCTATGTGAATAAAAATGTTTGTTGGACTTAAAATGTTTAGTGGCGTACCTAAATTGAATATTTAAATTAAATCTTTTTAACTCCAGCTAATTTTTTTTTACTATGTGTGTGCGTGTTTGTATGTGTGATAGAGAAAGTGGGAGCATATGATTGTGAATATTTTAGATATTAGAAAATTTAATCTGTTCATTTTATTAATGTACATAATAATTTTTATTTATTTGATTTTAGTTTTAATTTTAACCATTGAAAGTATATAATTGTTTCCGTAATTTTATTAGTCTTTACAGTTTTTAATTACCTAGTTTCCTTCCAAGATTTTTTTTTTTTTGTTTTTGAATTTAATGTTTCGTTTTTGATTATTTGTTGATTCCTGTTTGTTTTTGTTATTTGGTTGCGTTTTGTTATTTTGTTGCGTTCTTAGATGTTCTGTTATAATTGTATTGTTTAATTTTTTCTTGTTACTGTTTTCATTTTTGTATTTTGTTTATATTCACTGTTTTTTTTTGTTTTTTTATGAGCAATATCGCCTCACAGCGAATGCTCCACAATAAAATAAATAAATTGATTATTGGATGAGTAGGAGTGGGCTATTACAAGAGGATAAAACCAAAAAAAAGAAATAACTCCGCTAATATTCGAGCCAGATAATACGTGTGAAAGACAATAGTTACAGAGCATTTAAAATCCAAGAACTTGTAATACAAATGTTTTGATCCGACTCATAGTAAATGAAATTTTGAAATTCCCTCCCTCTGTAATGAAGGTGATCTTTACTTCTACATAAAACGTTTAAATAACGAGTTTTGAAACGATCAATAAAAAATGAGTAAAACCACAATAGGTGTTTTATCAAGTTTATTATATTGTTGCGAAAATTAAATGCATGAAAAATTAAACAGAGATTGTCACGTATTTAAGAAGTACGAAGGAGATGAAAGGAGCCGACCGAGAAAGGACTATTGGCGCCTGAAGTGGCTACTAGGGCCGGGATTGTTCCAGACTAAGAGTTCAGTACGTTCGAGACAGCTTCCTTTGATGTTGCCGCTCCTCTATATAAGCTTGTACAACTCGCCCGACAGTTAGTTTGTTCTCAGCTGTCTTCAAGTGATCATCAGTGCGACTTAGTGCAGTGCGGTAAAGTGTTTTATGTAAAGAACAGTGTGCCGTGACTCTGTAAAGAAGAGTTTAGCGCCGTGTATAAGACAGTGCAGTGCCGATAATTTCGCGAAGTAAAGGTCGGTGAAGTGCCGTGTTTTTGTAAACTTCATTGATCGTGAGTGAATTATTGGACTGTGTAATCTGAAGAACAGTGAAGCAATCAGTGCATACTGTTAGTAGTAATTAAGAATAAGTAACCAAGTGTGAAGTGCATTGTGAAATAAATAGTAAAGTGGTAAAAACTGTGAAGCTTGTGTGTGTTTAATTTTGCAATCCAAAAGAACTCTAATAAACAACGCCTATTACTGATTTTGTAATAAAACGTCACAATATGATAAGATATTACCTTATGAACAGGATAATCTGGATCTGGAAACATGAACGGAGATGAGAGCCTGTAGATGTCATATAGAGGGCTAAGCACAACTAACCCAGGTGCACCTGTGTCTGCTAGGTAAACATAATAAGAACAGCTGGTGTTAATGGCACCTGATGGTTGGAAAACATTGTCTAAAGCTATGTTTTCTAATATTGAATTCGGCTTTAGTACGCTATCAGGTATCTCAATCGTCTGTACCTGTAAATTAAAAAAAAAAAAAGAGAGAGGTTATTGGTTTCTTATATTGTGAGCCAGAGGAAACAGAGAAAGCTCAGGAATACGGTCTATATACCTGGTGAGCTGCATAAACAGGAAACTCACGAATTTGAAAATGGATGAGGTGAAATTCATGGAATACATTCCTAAAGTGGACACGTGAAAAGTGGTTCGAAAGCGACTGCTTATTTGGCTAGCAGTCTAGAATGCGTCCATGGCTACCATAATGGAAACGCCCGTCACATAATGGATGCGTAAACTGAGCAGATTTCTCAACAACTGGCATTTGACCTGCAGATGATCTTAGCTCAGGGTCTATTCCCCATTTCTCCCATAGTACGAAGTCTAAGTAAACAGGATTCGAAATAGCCACCAGCTGGATATGAGATTTTTAGTGACTCGGTAACTCAAAGTCAAAATTGCATAAGTGTAGGTCCTTACAAAAGATTAAATACTAAACAATGGAAATAACTTGGATAATGCACGAAATATAGAAAAAATAAAATATATTTTAAAGAAATTAAATTTTATATACCATTTTTCTATACGGTCCATAGTAGCTGATATATTACGAATTTTCGAATTTCCTCCACTCAAAATATCTACTCCCAAGGCCCAATTTCAGTCATTATCAGATATAATATTTATTTTTTCATAAAACGGTAAGATATCGCGTATGGTATTGATAGAAAAGAAATTATGTAGTCTATAATGTAAAATCTAATTTAAAGACGTCACACCGAAAATATTTGAGCATATCTCACAGAGCAAAAGTTCAATTAAACCCGCATTTGGTATTTAAACTTCGAATAAAGTGATTCAAGTTGAAACAGCTATTGTTAATATGACATGCGCGGGGCTTTACTGAACACCGGAAACTTAAAAAGTCTGTGACGCAGAGGCTGCGTAAACTAAGCAAATTTCCCATGAGAAGTTTTACAATAGAGAAATCCACATACTGCAACACTTAACAACACCGTTAATATTAAGTGAATAAATGCATACGTTAATGAGAAATCTTTCAGTCAATTTTGATAATCTCCCAACGGTAGGCGTCTGAATTGTAAACAAACAGGTTAGCCAACCTAGCAAACTGAACAGATAGATAGAAATATACTTAACTGGAAAGAAAAGAAATATATCTGAATATAAAATATTAATTTTATTGAAAACTATTTGCTATATCTAGTATTCTAATTTATAATGAATCAAAATAATTTTAATCTTAATCACTAAAAGTTTAGTAATCCAAAAACAACTTGGAGGGGGGGGGGCAACAGAACATATTTTCACGTATCTCGTATAATAAAGTTCTCTTGAAAACAATATTTGGGATTTCCAGCTTCGAGTAAGGTGCTCTATTATATAACAGAGTATTGTTTATGTCAAATGAGGAGGAATGGGGGGGGGGGGGGTTACGGAAGGCCGAAAACTGTAAAATGCAAATAACTCGATTAATAATTAAGATAATGAAAAAAAAACATTCATAATAACATTTATTGAACATTGCATTTGCAATATGATTGGTTCTATACAGTTTTTCTATCCGATGCGTAATAGAGGAGATATTTGGAATTTTCATTCTATACACCTCCCCTCCCGAGGGAGAACGACGTCAATATCTGATTTCCCTTAATTAGGGAAATCTGTTAAAATGAAAATATCTGGATTAATATTCAGGATAAAGAAAAAAAGTTTACAAAAACATTTATAAGAAATTAAATTTTGTTACAAGATTGGAGAGATTACAATTTTGCGATCTCACTCTTTCGAATTTCAGACTAAATATCTAATTTCGTTTTTTTAGAGCGTTAACAGGCAAAGACAGTTTTGTAAAGTACCTCATTCCCTTGATAGGAGGGATAGGGTTTTGAAGACATTGTCGCGACATAAGTACACTCCCATAGATGATTTCCCTAAACAAAAATTTGTTAGAAACAAGTAATAGTTATTTTTCATTCCAATCGCTGAGATACTTTATAAAATCAGTTATATTTTACTGTGCAGAAATACTGCGCCAATATTTTTTGAACTTATTCTTGAGACTTGAATAATGTGTCATACTCACAGCTTGGTCTGTTAGCAAATCAAATATGACTATCTTAGGCAGGCAAATACGTTGAGCCTTGTTTAACACATTGATGACACCTGAGTCTAGGACCCAAAGATTGTTGCAAGAATCTCTCTGTGCCTGGTGCACCGACACCAAGGTGCTGCTGCAGTCTTCGTCACTAGTTGGCATCCTATTCCAGCTTAGACTAGGATACGGCTGAAAATGAAATAGCAAAATCATTGACCTTCCGTTTAGGGATGTAATAGTCCATAAAGTTGGTTTGAGAAACAGTATGTTTATATTTTAGTACAAGAAAAATGGATCTAAAATATTTACTTCTATGTCGAAGTAAAGATGTATTTTAATCACAAGAACATTTCAGTTTTTCTTATTTCAACGGAATTTTTCGAATTGACTCTTCCTAAATAAATCTATAGTAGTTTCGGCGAGATGTTTGTACTTTTCTCGTAGAACACGAAGATAACTAGCCGTAAAATGTTGAAATATCTTATATAAGACTTGCTTATCATCTAGTTTTGCACCTCCTCTTTTGAAAAAAGTGAAAAATGGGGGAGGAGGTTAGAGGAAGGTGAAAATAAAAATAATTCAAATTTTTAACGAACCAACTACAAACAGGTTTGTTTTGTTTTTTTTAAATAAAGTGGATTCATCCATTTGAATTTACGTTAATAGAAGTACTAGCAAGTCAAATAATTTTTTTTTTTGAGATTCAAATAAATGGGTGTGGATGAAATGCTGGTTATTCCTCAAAAGTGTTTGTTGAGATTACAGTTTTGCCACATTTAATCTCCCATCCATGGCTCGAATATATATCGGAAACATTAAACGCGAGGTAATTCAAGTATACTTTTCTCAATACTTGTGGATGCTACTGACATTCTGAAACAAGCCATTATATATACAGATTCCATGCAGGAAGAGTAGATCTTTCTTATCCTGACATTCTTGATGCGTTAAATTTGGTTATACTTCTTTTATTTATTGAGTAACATCAGCACAGCTACGAACGTTTATTGAGCACCACATGGGTTCCTTGTACTCATATTAAATTAAAGAAATAAAATAAAATCCTCAGTTCTACCCTAGATAGTAAAGGATGGTAACCTGCAGATAACCCGTACCTAATAGCAGTAGTATCACAAAATAAGCAAAATATTGAATAAGCAAAATGTTTGGTTGCGTGAATTTAAAAATTAGATAATTTGGAAATGATGTACAATTTCTCCTTACAATGCATCTGATCAACAAATTTTATAGGATATAAATATATATAGATCTGTTTACAATAAACAAAAAAGGGTCTATACAAAATATCTGTATCTGTAGTAGGCACGGAGAAATTTCAATTCTTTTTTGGAATTCTCTAAACACCCCCGTTCCCCTTGTTAATTCCGTTCAAAAGAGGAGGTGTATTACTTGACGTTACAAAGGTCCGAAATATGGAAATTAAACATTCTAAGCCAAGCCGCTTTTGAGTTATACTTGAATAATACAGACATCACACTGAAACTAGTCAAAATGGGTTCAGAGAGGGTCAAAACGGATAATTCCGATGAAATATGAAAATCTTCACGATGCTTCCTACAAGGGAGTATTAATTTTGAATTTTACCCGTAAGAGAGGTGATGAGCTGGCTCCAGCTGGTTTGACTGCTGGGATGGTAGATAAAGTAGCAGGTGGTATGTCGATCTGCCTCGGGGTCATAACGAAGAGACGACCCTCGTACTCCTCCAGCCCAATGATGTATGTGTTGTTGGGTTGGTAAGACGGGTCAGGAACATATCCACTAGGAGTTGCGAATTTCAACACCGACCATTCGTATAAGCTTTGCAAGGGGAATAAATTATTGTTTGACGAGCCATATGCTGTTCCCAGGTGTGTCCACAGGGTATACAATGAAAATATAAATCCTGAAGAAAAGAAAACAATATTGAATTCGAGTAAAACGGAAATTTTTGCAACAGAATGGTTGTAATTAATATTATTAATTAAAGATACCTGTTCAAAAGACTTTTGTCTAAAGACGTTTGTCAAACTGACTTTTGTCAAAAGAACTTGTGTTAAATGAACTTGACTTCACAGTCGTTTCCAAAGAGTGTTTGAAAATACACTAGATTACTCGACGTTCGCGTGTGAGCCTTCACTTCATGTGCTAACTTAGGACAAAGTTGAGTTAAACGGAAAAGTTTAAGACTGTGTGACAAACAGTTTGTATCAAATAAGGATGAAAGTCCAAAACAGTCGAGTGGACTAAACGTCGTTTAGCCTAGTGTATAATTAATTAATTCATGCCCCTAATTTTAGGTGATTGGCATGATGAAGGTGAGGGTGAGTCTCTAATTAAGATCAACAATTTATTCCCTTCTTTAAAGGTTTATTTATATATTTGGAAAACAAAATCCTTAAATACCTGAAGTTCTTTCATTCCCGTACTTAGTCTATTAGAATAATAAGTATATAATAATAGTAGTTGTACCTTTGTTAGTCTGATTAGTACGTTGTAGATCTGTTTTATAATAATTTTATACTTTGTGGTAAATATTTGTATGGTTTAGATGTGTTGGAATGTTCGTAATACAGTATATTGGCTACTGTCATTTCAGTAGCTCATTCATATCTTGGGGTATGCCCAGGTCTTTTCGTTGAATGAACTCTGCTCAGAAGTGTTTTATTATTGAGAATTTGTTGTAATATTTACATATGGGGATGTATTTCTCACTGAATATCTAAGTGTCAGGTGATTGTGGCCAACCCTGAGTCTGGCAAACTTTCAACCGTCTTGTATTCCTATGGTTCGATGGTAACTCCTTGATTGTATAATATATTTGTATTTTTTTCCTGCCAGGTGGAAGTGAGTCATCTGAAAGGCAGTATTTATTGCGGAAATGTACTCAACATGCAAAACATTTATTCACTAAATACGTTGCCTACGAGAAAACGAGTTGAACTGGGAATTGGATAATTGGCTGACATTTCTTAGAAATTTAATTAAAGCACTTGTCCCTCATTGGGTTGTAAAAAAATTGCAAATTGATAACAAAACATAAGGTTAAAATCTACATAAACAAGCAGCTTTGCTTTGTCTCAAAGTCAATTTAAATTCAGTGGCGGAGAGAATGTTTTTGCACGCTTCATGCCAATCTAAGACTAACAGCGACAAAATTTGAATCATAATCTCTTTTTCTGTCAGTCCATTTCTCTAAAAGCAGCTAAACAGATTTGAATAAATTTTCATATTTAAAGCTATGCTATTGTTTTCATCAAATATCACTTTTCAAGGTTGTACTTGAAGACGTCTTACTATGGAAGCAATCGACAACAAAATATAAAGTAACGTAGTTCTTCTCATTAGTTCTTCGTGTAGTTTAGAATATTTCATCTTGATTTAATATTTATTTTAAATTTTGTGATACGAAGATCCTCTTTCCAACCTCAGCGTGGGAGGCCCTTAAATTCTGTCACGAGTTAAAATATGCGGGGTAGAGGCAAAAATGTTTGAATCAGCAACAGAATTTTGCGTTATTAAAAATCAACCATTTATGATGATATAAAAGTGGCACAGATGGTTGGCGGAGGTAATTTTATTTATTTATTTATTTGGAGTTGTTGTTTCCCAATGTTGCTCGGGAAAAAAACTGTATAAAATAAAAAAATAAAAAAAAACGAAACGAAACAAAATTAATTTAAACGAACATAAAACAACATAACAGAAATGTAACATGAAAAATAGAAAAGTAACACGAAACAGAAATGGAACACAAAAACAGGTATGGAACAGAAAACAGAAACAGACAAACAGAACTGAAACGAAATACAGGACTGGAATGGATCACAATACCAAATGGAAAAACAAAACACAGAAATGGAAATCAAAAACAAAATGGAAAACAAAAACCAGAAATGGAACACAAAAACAGAAATGGAAAAATAAAACATAAATGGAACGAAAAACAGAAATAGAAAACAAAAATGGAACTCAAATAATAGAAATTGAACAATAAATTGAAATCGAACAATAAATAGAAATCTATCACAACAAATTGACAAACATAATATAGAATACAAAATAAAAAATATTAAACAAGATATAATAAAATATATAAATTGTTGAATAAAATGGAATATGTATTTAAAATGAATTTAAAATAATTGAGATTTAGGAAAAAAAAAACTCGTGTATCAGCGGAGTTGCATATTCAATGTGAGTTACTGACAACGAAAGTCATGAATTGCATTATGGCGGGAAGGGGGGGAAACCTTCAGTTTTGCTAGATAATAAATCTTAAAATATTTAATAGAAATGGATGCGTGTCATTTTAGTTCACTGGAAAGTGCTTCCTGAGAGTTGTTTACCTCAGGGTCTTCAACAAACAATTTTTAGAGTTATCCAATTATTTATTAGTCGAAAAAGTCATTTAGCTAGAGATTAAATTAAACGAATGAGTCTC
Source organism: Riptortus pedestris (assembly GCA_019009955.1). Classification (NCBI taxonomy): domain Eukaryota; kingdom Metazoa; phylum Arthropoda; class Insecta; order Hemiptera; family Alydidae; genus Riptortus; species Riptortus pedestris. Next base: position 51,724,139 of record CM032230.1, read on the forward strand.
TTATTCTGTCTTAAGGTTGATCATTATTTGCTCTACCTTCAGGAAATACCTCTACAAAATATGAATTTCAGATGGATCATAATTGCCTTGGTGAATATATATAATGTCAAAGTTAAAGAATATAATTCCTGTTCAAGTAACCTCATATATGAAGGACATTAAGCCAAATGTCATCATAACTCCTTTATTACCTTTTATCTGCATCCTACTTAAAGTTGTGGGACTATATCTGTTGTGTGGCAAACTCTGTCTTGTTCAGGGCTATAACGGTTTAATATATATTTGCTATTTCCCCATTCCTATGCAATGATTTCCAGCATTAAAATATTTATGTATGCTTTGTCATTCACGATTACATATTTTACATACTTCATTTGCTGAGCTAAAGCCACCTTCTCCCGATCGAATCAGGTCCACGGATTCTATCTATTTGTTGTAGTTAACCCATTGTCTTCAAAACCTTCTTGACAGGACGTAGCAAATGAGACATGTTGACGCCAATCGCAAGTTAAACTACCAAGGCAGGCAGGCTTCACTTATAGACTCCATAGAAATCAGCTAGTTAGAATATTAGATATTTTTCAAGTAATAAATAGCAATCATAAATAATATGAGCCCTTGAGTTTTTAAGAGACCGTAAATATATTCTTCATATGAGGAATTACGTAAAACATTCCCAAGTAGCTAAGGAGCGAAGAAGTCTTCAAGGGCTAATTATCAAATACAAACAAGTATACAGGTTCCAATGACTAGAATGCTCTGTTGCTAGGACTAAGAAACTTTAGGATGTAATGACTTTGTATACATGTTGTTAAGACTAAGCCTTAAGGCAAATCCGCAGTTGAGGTTGTAATTTCCGTAATATTTCTTCAAATATCAATCGATACTACCTAGGAGATCTCGAAAATGAAGCCCGCAACTCTATAGATAGATTGAGAGACAGATAGATACACTAGTTCATTAACGCTCTAGTGGTCACAATGTTTGTTTGATCAGTGCCAAACTCGGTATTGAAACATTTAATGCAATACTACATACCATGTTCCTCATTCGCTGAAAATTCGCCATATCTCCGTAATGTCGGATCGAGAAATTGTATATAATTAGTCTCCTTATACATTAATATTTGTATTTTAGAGTATCAGCCTTCAGAAAACCCCTATTCATATTAACAATGAGCTGATATATCATGAAACGTTTTATTCCAAGTTTAAAGAACAAATATCTGAGTTATATACAAAATATGTTGGCTGTGACTTTATCCTTAAATGATAAAGTTACAGATAACATTTAACGTCATTTTAAACTCGACTTTAGAAGAGATTTGCGTTGATGTTTTCACCTAGGTTGTATTTATATGTGGTGTTATTGTTTCTTGGAGATTTGGTCAGCATGTTAGTCTTGGTAAGTAAAAATAATATAAACACCACCTGTTACACTGTAGTATAATAACAATGTGCCATATATATAAAGTAGTACCTGTATTTTTACAGCCCTGAAGAAGAGAAAATAAATATTCTGGAAATATTGGCATAAACTAAGATTTTTCACTGTTACCTCAAATTCAAAACTAGTGAGTGGATTATTTTTTTAAAAAATTTATTTTTTTTTATAAATTAGGTTGTTTCTTTTTTATAACTGTATTATCACAGATATCTAGGGTCTATTTGGTAGAAAACACAATGTCTTATTTTAAGGTTAAGCTTCAGTAGAACAGAGATAAAATCTGTTTTAGCAATTTATTATATTTATACAATGAAGAATATTGTTGGGATTTGAAAATGAAAAACAGAAACAAGATTTGCCAATTACTAAATATAGATGTTACTAAATGCAAGTTTGAATGTTAAAATCACAAATAATGGAGGAATAAAAGTATAAAATTTACAGAGAAAGGAAATGTCGTTATTTATTGTAACGAAACCCCCCTAGTTCTTCCTTTACAATGGCGTGTCGTAATGCTTGGGGCATCAATTTAATTTGATCATACGAATTGTAAGCTCAGAGTTACGATATTGAAATACCTTCTGGAGTTATGGATTGTTATAATATAACATTCCCATATTATGGGAAAAGAGCTTCAATTTTAAAATCAAAAAAGGACGATATATGAGTTTTTAACAGATTTCCCTTAGGGGAAATCAGCTATTGAGGTCGTACTCATGACGCGATTTTCAACAAATTTCTTCAAATGTTCATCGATCCTAGGAGATGACGAAAATGAGGTCCGTTCAAAACTATATATATATATATCTATATCTATATATATATATATATATATATATATATATATATATATATATATATATAAATACATTTGTCTGTTAACAATCTAGCGGTCGCAATTTTTGTTTGATCGTTACCAAACTCGATATTTAATCGTTTTATGTTAAAAGAAAAATCAAGTTCGTTAATGGCTGAAATCGACGGGTGGGGGGTTTAGAGGGGCTAATTTCGAGAATTCGAAATACCTCCGTTACTGTTCGTCGGATCGAAAAATTTCATAGAATCAATCTTATTGTATATTAAATGAAATATAATTATTGTCATATACGTTTACTCTATTTTTAATATTAACCGAGATATTTGTATTTTTCAGTTTTCAGCCTTCCGCAAACCCCCACTTCTACTCATGTTACATAAACAATACTCTATTATATAATAAACCACGTGATTCGATGTATAAATACCAAATATGTTATTCAAGAGACCTTTATTATACGAGTTACATGCAAATATGTCCTTGTGTCGCCCCCCCCCTCGGCGTCAGGTGGTGGAGTACTAAAATTTGATTGAGTGAGATAACAATTATACTAACTCATTACTAATTACAGTACTAGATATAGTAAATAGTTCTCAATAAAATTAATATCTTATATTCTGATATATTTCAGTAATTGTTTTTGTTAGCAGATTTCCCTTAAGGGAAATCAGCTATTGAGGTTGTACTCATGACGTGATTTTCGAAACATTTCTTCAAATGTCCATCGATCCTACCCAGGAGATTGTTAGAATTTCAAAGATCGTCTTAAAATTAAAGGAAGCCCTGATTCTCACTGTAAAGAACGAAGGAAGAGTGTAACAAGAGCAAGAAATGGTTTCCAGTTGTCTTTTGGATGAGACTATAGAACATTGAATACATCCGGAGAAAAGAAAACGATTCCACTCAAGGCCAATATTGGCAGAGGGTTATCCCTAAAGGCTTGTTTTTACGATGCCAGCAATCGTCGAGTACAATTTTCTTGGAGCAGTTGGCAATGCCCAAGCCAGCTGAACGAAAACCTGTTCACACGGTGAAAGTATTGGCCCGGCGGTTGGTGACGAAAAACGGCTGAGCTCTCATCATCTGATGTATCTCGAAAAATTAAAAGTAACATGTGATTATCTTTGTCCGGAATTTATCGCTAGTTCTTGCAAAGTGTGTTAGGATCAGCTTAATAAGAAGGAGGAGTTGAAAAGGAAATGGGTTTTGAAAAGAGGTGGTGTCATCTCAGTTGGGAAGGGAATTGGGGGGATCCATTGGAACATAAAGCATGTTTAAGGATGAGACCAGAGAGTTTTGATGAACTTTTAAGGCTTTTTTACACGATGTCAGCTGAGGAGACGGGAGACGACTTAATTGGCATTGAATTATTGGATGAAGGAAAATATCAAAGCAGGGCACAATCATGAGGGAAGAATTGCCTCACAGGAAATAAAGTCCGTCACGCAGGGGCGGCGTAAACTAAGCAGATTTCCCTCGTGAAGTTTAGTAATAGATAAATATACATCCTGCTAACACAACACCATGAATAAATACAAACGGAAATAAGAAATGTTTCATCCAATTTCAATAGCCTGCCGACAGGAAGCGTTGGGTTAGAAATGTAAACAAACAGGTCCCGCCTCACACCGGAAAGAAAAACAATTACTGAAATATATCAGAATATAACACATTAATTTTATTGAGAACTATTTACTATATCTAGTACTGTAATTAATAATGAGTCAGAATAATTGTTATCTCAATCAATAAAATTTTAGTAGTCCAAAACTTTAAGATGGGGGGGGGGGGAGCCACCAGGGCATATTTGCATGTATCTCGTATAATAAAGGTCTCTTGAATACAATTTTTGGTATTTAAACTTCCAATTATGTGATTTATTATGTATCAGAGTATTGTTTACGTAACATGAGTAGAAGTGGCGGTTTGGTGAAAACTGAAAAAATGCAAATATCTCGGTTAATATTCAAGATAGAGAATAAATGTATATAACAATATTTATAGTAAATTTAATTTGTAATAAGATTGATTCTGTATAATTTTTCGATCCGACGTATAGTAACGGATATATTTCGAATTTTCGAAAATCCTCCCCTCTAAACCCCCCCTCCCACTGGTCCGATTTCAGCCGTTAACGAACTTGATCTTTCTTTTTACATAAAACGCTTAAATATGAAGTTTGGTAAGGATTAAACAAAAATTGCGACCGCTAGAGCGGTAACAGACAAATATATATATATATATATATATATATATATATATATATATATATATATAGATATATATATATACAGTTTTGAACGGACCTCATTTTCGTCATCTACTAGGTAGGATCGATGGACATTTGAAGAAAAATTTCGAAAATTCCGTCATGAGTACAACCTCAATAGCTGATTTCCCTTAAGGGAAATCTGCTAAAAAGCTACACACAAGCATTGAATATTTAAGTCTTTAGAAATTGACGGATGCCGTTTCCTGCGTTTTTATCCTTGTATAAAAAGTCCGACCGATCCTGAAGACACCTTGGTTGCTTAGAAAAAGCTCTATAAACTTAACCCTTAACTGGTAACACACGTCTCAGAGACGCTTGGGTTAACTAATTTTTCGCAATTTATACGTTAGCGCTACTTGTCAAATGAAACCTTCAGTGTATGCTCAAGTTAGATGTTGTAAACAACGCTTGTGAAGTTTCAACCCAATCAATTGTGTTTTGTGGTTTTAGTAAGCTCACAATTAAAAAGTACAACGTCTAAGAGACGCGTATTACTTAGAGTGTCAACATTTGTGTTCATCTTACAGACGTGTATTACCTGAAACGCTCTTTTCTGCAACGTGTGAGGTATGTACCTAAACAATAATAATAATTTTCATGTTCGAATGTGTTTGTTCGGCATGTTGTTCTTATTAATTTATTTCTATTCATATTTTTATTTACTCGCCTAAATACCTTGAAGAGTTCTAATCCTTCATGTTCTCAGAAAAAAATGATTACTAAATGTTCCCTCTAATTTCAAATAGTTTTTTATTTATGTTCTTTATGGATTATATTCGAGATTAATGTAATTATATTCAAAACTTTTTCAAATGATATTTCGTTGATTGCACACATTTTTACTTTTTTTTTCTTTCCATTTACGAGAAATGTTTTTGCAGACAAAATATTTACAATCAGATTCTTGAACATAATTTTCCGCCAGTATTTTTTTATTTTTTGATTTGATGATATATGTAGTTTTTCACTTAGTTTTTTTTAATTTACTTTTTTTTTTTAGTATGGCAGGTATATTTTCTGCGAGGACAAAAAAAATGTCAATGGTTGCTCTTCCTGAAGAAGAGGTTGAGCCTAGTGATGAAGAATTTGATTCTGACGATTCCTACAATGTTGAGGATGAAATAGAACATTCTGAACATGACTCCGAGTCCGAATTAGATGAGCAAGACATTGAGGATGAGGTAAATGAAAGGGTCGGTGGAAATTCAGTGGAAGAGGTTGTCCCTGGTGGCTCTGGTGATGGGTCTTCAATGACTAGCAGAGATGAACCAAAGAACTATTATGGGAAAAAACACTGCTTCACTTGTTGTTCAACCGAGCCAAAGATTACAAAGACACCAGCCAAAAATATTATGAGAATAAAACTTCCTGCTTTACCACCAAATGCAAAATCGCTTGGTAAAAACCCTAATATTGAAGATGTTAGGCGCCTTTTGTTTGACCATGAGATGATTGCACAACTAGTAATTCGCTGTAATCAAAAACTAAAATCAATTAACCAAACCTTCCAGATAGCCTAAAACAAATAGCACGAGATATTCTTGGAGAACCTGAAGAAACGCGTAGCGCCTCTCAAGAAATTTCTGATAAGCTTCCAAAGAGAAAAACGTGCCGATATTGTCCTTATCAAAAAAGGAGGCAAACTGCATACAAATGTATCAAATGCGAAAATCCTTGTTGCCTAGAGTGTTCAAAAAAAGTGTGAAAAAAAGTAATGTTTATTTACGTCATGCCGATTTTAATTGTATGCATTTTATTTGTAATTGTATGTATTGCTTAATTTTAATTGTATAGTGAACAATCAAATAAAAATTATTTAGTTAATTTATAGAAGTTTTATTAAAAATTGCACCTCTAAAATCAATTTTTTTATGTACACGTCTCACAGACGCATGTTACTTGCAATGAACAAAATATGTGTGTTACCAGTCAAGGGTTAAAATGAAGGTCATCACTCATTAGGAGCCATAGTGTCAAAGTAAAAAAAGTCCGTCACGCAGGGGCTGCGTAAACTAAGCAGATTTCCCTCGTGAAGTTTAGTAATAGATAAATATACATACTGTTAACACAACAACACCGTGAATAAATACAAACGGAAATAAATTTTTCATCCAATTTCAATAATCTGCCGACAGGAAGCGTTAGGTTAGAAATGTAAACAAACGGGTCGGCCTGCGTCCCACCGGAAAGAAAAACAATTACTGAAATATATCAGAATATAACACATTAATTTTATTGAGAACTATTTACTATATCTATTAGTGTAATTTATAATGAGTCAGAATAATTGTTAACTCAATCAATAAAATTTTAGTCGTCCAAAACTTTAAGATGGGGGGGGGGGGGGAGTCACCAGGGCATATTTGCATGTTCCTCGTATAATAAAAGTCTCTTGAATACAATTTTTGGTATTTAAACTTCCAATAACGTGATTTATTATGTAGCAGAGTATTGTTTACTTAACATGAGTAGAAGTGGCGGTTTGCTGAAAACTGAAAAATGCAAATATCTCGGTTAATATTCAAGATAGAGAATAAATGTATATAACAATATTTATAGCAAATTTAATTTGTAATAAGATTGATTCTGTATACGTTTTCGATCCGACGAATAGTAACGGAGATATTTCGAGTTTTCGAAAATCCTCCTCTCTAAACCCCCCCTCCCCGTGGTCCGATTTCAGCCATTAACGAACTTGATCTTCCTCTTTAAATAAAACGATTAAATTCCGAGTTTGGTAACGATCAAACAAAAATTGCGACCGCATATATATATATATATATATATATATATTTGCCTCTTAACGCTCTAGCGGTCGCAATTTTTGTTTGATCGTTACGAAACTAGATATTTAACCGTTTTATGTAAAAAGACTGATCAAGTTCGTTAACGGCTGAAATCGGGCCAGTGGGAGGGGGGGTTTAGAGGAGAGGATTTTCGAAAATTCGAAATATCTCCGTTACTATACGTCGGATCGAAAAATTGTATAGAATTAATCTCATTGCAAATTACATTTACTATAAATATTGTTCTATAAATATTTTCAGTATAATGAGTATTAAACGAGATATTTGTATTTTTTGTAATGAGTTCCGCTTTCAGTAAACCCCTATTCCTGATAGAGACATATTAATAATAAGCTGATATCTCATGAACCACCTCATTATTAGGTTAAATACAAAATATTGTTTTCAACAAAGCTTTATTTTACGTGGTACAAACAAATACGTTCTGTTGAACCCCCCCCCCCCTTTTCTTGGACTATAAAAATCTGAGTGACTGAGATAGAAATTATTTTGATTCATTTCAAATTACTCCACTAACTATAGTAAATAGTTTCCAATAAAATTAATATTTTATATTCAGATATATTTCTTTAATTGTTTGTTTTTCCGGTATATCTATGGATACTGTGCTACAAGGTTGGCTAACCTGTTTGTTTACAATCCAGCCGTATTATGTTGTAGAGACTATTAACTTATAGTGTAAATTCACTGAAAGATTTCTCATTGCCGTTTGTAATTATTCACTAATAATCACGGAAGTGTTACCTGTATGTATATTTATCTATTGTAAGCCTTCCCTGGCTAACCTGCTTGTTCCTTAATCATGTGAAAATCTCATAACCGTCTGTCCCCCCCCCCTCTTTCTATTTTCTTCCCGGATTCCTAAATTTGGAATGGTTGTGATTAAAATTATTCTGGTTTATTATTAATTACAGTACTAGATATAATAAATAGTTATGAATAAAATTTATAACTTATATTCAAATATATTTCCGTAATTGCTTTTATTTCCGGTAAAAGCTGGCTAACCTGATTGTTTACAATTCAGACTGTTTGCTATCAGGAAGGTTCTTACCATGTGACTTGCCCTTTATTTGTTTACTTAATATTCACTGCAGAATTAAGTCTTATCAATAATAGTTATTCTGTGTTGGTGTAATAAGTGTTCAGAGCGCTGCTATCATTAAAGGTATGTTCATCTTTTGTGTTCTTGTTCTTTTTTTGAGATTGAATTGTTTATAATTTAATCTCGGAGCCTAACGGACGATAGTTACTTTCCCGACAAAAGCTATTTCGGCCGTTTCCTTAACTGGCTCGGCTCTCGTGGAATTTCTCTATTGTATAACTACACGTGGGAAATCTGCTTAGTTTACGCAGCCCCTGCGTGACGGACTTTTTTTAGTTCTACAGTAATGGTTTCTTATTTTCATTAAGGGTCTATTCGTCTATTTTCATTAATATCTACAATATTCGGCTCATCAAAATTTGAATTCATGGAACTAATGAATTTGTGTTATATGTAAATAGTAAACCCCACTTTGTTAGAAAAACATTTTTGTAAACTATTTTAAAAATTTGTTAAGTTAAGCTTGATTTTATATTATTTGATTTTACGGTTATTCACAAATGCAATAAACCGCTTAATTTTCATTGACTCTTTTCTTCTTATATTTAATCTAGTTATCTTTAGACAAGAATATGATTTTTGCTGTTGTTAAATTCTAACTCATTGATTTAGTCGAAAAATTATATTGCTGTGGCCGAATTCCAACTCTTTCATTTTGCTGTGGTCCTAGAAGAAGCCCCCTACCTGAGCGGAGCAAGGACGGAAATGACCGACGTAATCCGAACTATACCCAACCACGACTTCATAAAAATGGAAATATATCGGTTAATATTCAAGATAGTGAATAAATATACATAAGAACATTTTTTGTAAATTTAATATTTGAAATAAGATTGGTTCTATACAATTTTTCGATCCGATGCATAATACCGGAGATATTTTGAATTTTCGAAAATCCTCTAACCCCCCCCCCTCCCTCTAGTCCGATTTCAGCCATTAACGAACTTGATTTGTCTTTTTACATAAATTATTTAAATATCGAGATTGTTAACGATCAAACAAACAGTGCGACCGCTAGAGCTTTAACAGACAAATATATATATAGATATATATATATATATATATATATATATAATTTTGAACGGACCTCATGTTCGTCATCTCCAGGGTAGGATCGATGGACATTTGAAGAAATTTGTCGAAAATTGCGTCATGAGTACGACCTCAATAGCTGATTTCCCTTAAGGGAAATCTGCTAAAATGATATAAAATAGCACAACGGTGATAAGAAAAGTCCGTCACGCAGGGGCTGCGTAAACTAAGCAGATTTCCCACGTGAAGTTTTGCAATAGAGAAATCTGCCTAATAACAACTGTAGTAGTAAGAAACCTCTAAACCTAAAACATTATTTAGGGCGTAATAACCCAGTAGTTTCTAGCCCTAAAAAACAGTTTTCCTTACCTCTAAACCTATTCACTAGTGACGAATAGTTATGGAAATGGCCGACAGAGCTCTCGGCGGAAAGTCCGAACATAGCCTACTGGCGACAACACGCAGAATACTAATGCAAATATCTCGGTTAATATTCAAGATAAAGAAAAAATGTATAGAACAATATTTATAGTACATTTAATTTGCAATAAGATTTATTCTGTATACTTTTTCGATCCGACGTATAATAACAGAGATATTTTGAATTTTCAAAAATCCCCCCTCTTAACTCTCCCCCCTTCCCACTTTTCCGATTTCAGCCATTAATGAACTCGATCTTCCTCTTTAAATAAACGATTACATTCCGAGTTTGGTATCGATCAAACAAAAATTGCGACCGCTAGAGCGTGAACAGACAAATATATATATATATATATATATATATATATATATATATATATATATATATATATATATATAATTTTGATCGGACCTCATTTTCGTCATCTCCTGGGTAGGATCGATGGACGGACATTTGAAGAAATTTTTCGAAACTCGCGTCATGAGTACGACCTCAATAGCTGATTTCCCTTAAGGGAAATCTGCTAGAATAAGTGTTTAGTGTATATTCGTGGCGTCATTGGTGACTTGCCTGTCGTACTTTGCGCTGCGTGAGTCGGTGGCTGATTAAGCTTTGAACCACTTTGGGCGTACGGTAACCGTTAAATGTGGTTGCAATACAGACAATATTTTACAAGGTAAAAGGCTACTGGTGAAAGTGTAGTTTAGTGGCCCCCCACCTTGGTGGTGCACTTTTCAAAATAAAGACCTGCGGACATTTGGTTTTCCCAAGTTTATCTTTTTTAACACTTTAGACTTTAGTGACCGCATTAAAAAATTTCCAAAATACGCCATCGGTGGTTTTAACCGAGGGTGTGGATTTTAATTTTAGCTTAATTTTTTTTAACTCACCTAATTTGTTGGATCCTTAGACGGTGACGAAACAACATGGCGTACGGGGGAGGGGGGGGGGGCTAATCTACACTTTAGCCAGGCTACTCTCGGTTGTCACAGCGAACTTTATTGTTTTCAGGCTTAGAGAAATATGAATTCTTCATGAAAGCTTCATCTGATAGCTCAATATTAAACGAAAATTCAGTAAAAGCACCAATAGAGGATAGTAACTGATGTTTTCATGACTTTACTCCTCTTGACAGGTGGCGGGAAACCCAGACAAATACAACAGAAAATATTTCTAAGTATACATGTTTTATTTTTTTCTTACATTAATTAATATTTTGACTGGAAAGTATATTTACAATTTATCTTCGTTTCTTTGAAACATTAGAACGAATTTGTAAGACTGAATATTCTAATATTCACAACTTTAGTTCTGACAGTTCCACGTAGATAGTCCATGAAACCAACTGATAGAGCATACTTCTGATAAATGTTCTGTTTGTTCACAGTAAAATCAAACACTAAACCTAAATCCTTGCTAGTCGCAACAGTCCTGAAAAAAAAAAGTAATAGAAATTAAACACACATTTATATGTTACATTAGGGCATTTATACGTAGGTGCATGTGTTTATGTCTACGTACAGGGGGGGGGGGGGTCACTGTCGTCCCATGGTCTAGGAGGAAGGTGGAACATTTAATGAATGTACAATAATTACTTCAGATCAGCTGTTAGAAAGGACCAGGCTTGGATCCCAACCTGCCTTCATTCTACAGCATTGCTTTCATTGCGGTGCAATCCCCCACTCTCTTTCCCGACTTATTTCTTTTAGCATTTGAACTAAATTATAATATTCAAACTTTGCCTTTTATACTTAAGATTAAAACACACACACACACACACACACACACATTTATTTATTTACACATTCATCTTATATTTAAAATTAAAAAAAACAAAAAACAAATAAAAACCTGTATCAAATCAATGAACTCCTTCATGACATTAAAATATGTGTACTAATTCAGGTCTTAACAAAGGTAATACATTTTACCGAAACGTTGCCAAGCTGATGAAGTTTCATTTCAACCCACGTGACCGACAACCGTCAACCAAGCACATTTCCCAATTGCTAGTATGACACACTATTGACCTCTTCTCCCCAAATATTTTTTTTTATTTCTAAGTCAAAATCCGATGAGTAGAAGTAGAGGGGGGGGGGTTTCCCGGAGGCTAAAACCAGAAAGTACCAATAACTCCCTTGATAAAGTTGCCAAAAAATATAAAGGGAGAAAATTGTAGATTAAAAAGATTGGTGCTAAAACCTTATGTCCATCCGACTGGTAATAACGGAGGTATTCTGCATTTTAGCAGATTTCCCTTAAGAGAAATCAGCTATTGAGGTTGTCCATCGAACCTACCTAGTAGATGACGAAAATGAGGTCCATTCAAAACTGTGTATATATATATATATATACACACACACACACATATATATATATATATATATATATATATATATATATAAATATATATATAGATATAGATATAGATATAGATATATTTGTCTATTACCGATCTAGCGGTCGCAATTTTTGTTTGATCGTTACCAAACGCGATATTTAGTCGTTTTATGTAAAAAGAAAGATCAAATTCGTTAATGGCTGAAATCGGACCAGTGGGAGGGGGGGGGGGTTTAGAGGGGAGGATTTTCGAAAATTCAAAATATCTCCGTTACTATACGTCGGATCTAAAAATTGTACAGAATCAATCTTATTGCAAATTAAATTTGCTATAAATATTGTTATATACATTTATTCTCTATCTAGAATATTAACCGAGATAAATGCATTTGTATTCTGCGTGTGGTCGGCAGGAGTCGGCTATGTTCGGATTTTCCGCCGAGAGCTCTGGCGGCCGTTTCTGTAACTATTCGTCCCTCGTGAATAAGGTATAGAGGTTTCTTACTACTACAGTTGTTATTAGGCAGATTTCTCTATTGTAAAACTTCACGTGGGAAATCTGCTTAGTTTACACAGCCCCTGCGGACTTTTGGAATCCCTTCCCCTCAACCCCCACCCTCGAACCAGATCCGATTTCAGCCATTAACGAATCTGGTCTATATTATTGAATGAAACGATTAAATATCGAGTATGATAGATAGATGAAGTGAGCATTTTCTAGTTCAGAATTAAAGACCTTCATTGATGTCATCACATAACGTTTCCTCTACATAGTAACTCTATGTGTAGGGATTTTATTTTCTGCACATCCCATGCATATTTGCATTATATGTGCATTTTGTCAATAATTTTAACAATTTTTTATATAATGATATGTATACATATTAAAATGTAAATAAAATTATAAAGTTAAACTTGATAAAATAAACTAGCTGGAAACCGCTATAAATGCAGAATTTAGAATTTTAAAACTAATGTTTTGGAAAAACTCTTCTCAAAATCATTTTTGTTTTTTCTTCTCTTCTGTGTCTGTGTATTCTTTTCTGCCTTCAAATGTTTTTTACTCTCATTACAAATGTGTTTACATTATTTCCCCTTCCTCCTCCTAACAAAGTGTCTTTATTATAGAATAATTAAATTAATTAGTTAGTAATAATTTTAAATTATTATAATTAATTTATTGTTTTGTTATAGAGATGAGTAAGAGATGATTATATTACATCACAGAAAAGAACAATGCAAAATATTAGACAGAGCTCCTCGACTCCTCCATCTCCCGCATTGAATTTGAATACGACTTTTGTATTTGCCTGCCTTGAATCAAAATTATTTGCACACTTAGCTGAAGCTATTGGTATAAAAAACATTAAATAGTACAATTAAATAACCAGTAAAAATTACATAATATTAATTTTATATTATATTTTCCTCTCTCAGCTTAAGGATATCGTAGGCTATGTCTTTTAATAAATCGGTGTGTTTTTAAAATAAAATATCGGGACCGATAGGCCATCCGGGAATGAGATTCATAACTGTCTTCGTATGTCTTGAGTCAGTCTACATTAATAAATCAGGTGAGTGAATGTCTGTTCAGTGTAACTCTGGCATTTACAAGTATTTGAGTCAGTAAGTTTGAATCTGCATAAGTAAGAGTTTGTATTTCCGTGTCCAGTTAGTATTTGTGTCAGATAAAATGTATGTTGGGAATCACACAACGTTTCTCCCAAAATAAAAGTTCAACGAAAACAATATTTGGTTGGGTCATAAATAATACATATACAAGTAGACAATATAATGTCATAAGGAAAAGGCATTACCTAGTCGTCCCGAAGATCGGGCTGTAAGCATTTATGCTGTTCTGAGATATCTGGTTGTAGAGAAGACACCCAGAGACTGGGTCTGTCTCTAGCCCTATGCCTCCTGACGATTTCTGGGCTACTTTCTTTATGGGAACATCGCTCGGATCTCCTCTGTAAGGCCCTGACTGGAGGAAAGCAGTTGACAACGACATGATGGACAGCGAAGAGACAGGCTGCGTGAACATAGCTCTATCTCTCCCAATACCCGATACAGCTATTTCGTTCACTCCGTAGAAACATGTAAACGTCTTTCCATTCAACTGAAATACAAATATAATATAAATAAAACCATCCTTCAGACATTAAAGGCGAGAAATAATATATAGAGGTGCTAAATAAGAAACATTTTCCTGTCCTAAATTGTTTCGTAAAGAAAATATTATAATTATAGAAACAGAAAGACCTTTTATTTTAATTATATAAAACAGAAATGTCGTAATAATATAATTTCCATAGTATTTTATCTTCACACTGAATAATCAATTTTGAAATCAGACGTAAAAACAACCAATTTAAATGAATGGCGTGGAAATAATTGATGGCCTTACATAACCTGCTTCGGGAAATCTCAGTATTAACTAGCCTTGGAAGGTTCTTCTGAGCATATGCAAAGTGGAGGGTTATTTCATATCTATAAGTTGTAGAAATTTATTAATTATACTTCTTCCGCTGACTGTGAGCAAGGACAGTTGTTTCTAATGCTATTTAAACAAGTCCGTCACGCAGGGGCTGCGTAAACTAAGCAGATTTCCCACATGAAGTTTTACAATAGAGAAATTTCACGAGAGCCGAGCAGTCAGGAAACGGCCGAACTAGCTTTTGGCGGGAAAGTCACTTTCGTCCGTTAGCCGGCCAGATTTAATAAAAATGCAAATATCTCGGTTAATATTCAAGATAGAGAATAAATGTATATAACACTATTTATAGTAAATTTTATTTGCAATCAGATTGATTCTGTACAATTTTTCGATCCGACGTATAGTAACGGAAATATTTCGAATTTTCGAAAATCATTCCCTCTAATCCCCCCTCCCACTGGTCCGATTTCAGCCGTTAACGAACTTGATCTTTCTTTTTACATAAAACGACTAAATATCGAGTTTGGTAACGATCAAACAAAAATTGCGACCGCTAGAGCGGTAACAGACAAATATATATATATATATATATATATATATATATATATATACACATACACAAAAAGTTCGAAAATTCCGCCAAGAGTACAGTCTCAATAGCTGATTTCCCTTGAGGGAAATCTGCTAATATGCATGAAAATAAAAATATTCCCAACCTGCTGTAAACACACTCGCAATGTGATTCTATATTTCTGTCAAAATTCGATGAGTACTAATGGCTGAAACAAGAATACTATTAACCCCGTCGGGCGCACCTCTGGACGAAACAAAATCGGGTGCACCCGGCCTGAGAGGCCAGCCACATATTTTAACCCCCCACTCCTAATTAATTTTAATTTAAAACGCAGGTAGGACAGACTTCGCTAGGATCTAAGGAAACCAGATATACTATTTCGAACGTAAAATAATGACTATTAGAATAGAATGAAGTGTAAATTTAATTTGCTTTAAGATTGGTTCTAAATAATTTTTCAGTCCGACGTATATATTTTGGAATTTCGAAATCCCCCCCCCCCCACCAACTGGTCCAATTTCAGCTATTAAAGAACGTTTTTTTAGTTTTACATAAAACCTTTAAATATCGAGTTTGGTAACAATCAAACAAAAATTGCGACCGTTAATTGGTCGCAAACATAAATATTTTGAACGGGCCTCATTTTGCTCATCTAAACGTAGGACATTCATCGCCTTTTATTCGACCCTGGAAAGAAGACCCTTAAGATGTTCACCAGGAGGGTCACTGGAGATTACACGAATAAATAAAGCATGTAGGTTCATCTTGGCTGGAATTGGCAGTAAACTGTAAATAACTATTCTGAATTAGCCTTATTTATTACTAAAAATTATAAATTAGAAGGAGGATCCATGACCTTTTCATAAACCTACCTGCATAAATGGGTAGCTAGGATCGGGATGCATGAGTGGTGCTGTGATTCTGTAGAACTCGCCTGACATATGGTTGTAGACAACAACCCCTGGAGTACCAATGTCCGCCATATAAGCAAACGTTTTGTCACAGTTGCTGCTGCTAGAGTTGCCATTAAGGTCCCATGAAGAACTCCATGAACCTCCGGAAAATATCACGTTGTCCAGCACAATGGAAGTCAAAATAGACACGGGTGGCACCACGTCCTCTGGTAAAATGATGACCCTCTCCTGTGAAACACCGAGTTATATTAGTTAAATACTGAAAAAATAAAATAAAATTAAAACGAAATACCTAAAAAACACTAGGCAGATATCCAGATTGCTAGAATGAGACACAGACTACGTAATTTCATATAATATTGTCTATTTGTCCGTAGACAAGAACCCTTTATAAACAAGAAATGAAATATATGCTGTAGCTGAGATGTTTAGTGATGTCAGTTTAATTATCGAATGGAAGAGGCAGTGCAATAAATACTCCATTGAATTTACTTTGGCAACTTAGAGTCACCGGTTAAAATTTAAAAAAAAATCTGTCCAGCTTGTAACTGCAAAAAATAAGCAAATGTCCCACGTCCTGGTAAAACACACTACTGATGTAATTTCAATTTAAAATCTCTAATTTAAATAAAAATCCGATGAGTGAAAACAAGAAAGTACGAATAGCTCTCTTAGTAATTGTTTTAGGAAAAACATATAGAACAACAATTGTAGAGCATCAATAGTTTAAAAAGATTGGTTATACACCATTATTCGAATAGGCTCTCATTAACGGATATATTTCGATTTTTGAACGGACTTCATTTTCGTCACGTCTTAGATAGGAGCTCTGGATATTTGAAGAGATTTTTCGGAAATCGCGTCATGAGTACAACCTCAATAACTGATTTTCCTTGAGAGAAATCTGCTAATTCTGCAGAAGTAAATCAAACACGGGGCCAAGTTTCATGTTTGGAGTCGTTCCTGCCGCACTACAAGCCCATAGTACTAGATCAGAGGTGGGGAACCTGCGGCCTCCGCGAGGTTCTTGTGTTCCCACCAAGTACAAAATGGTAGAGTTCGATTCAAAAAACAACTATTGTACATCAACGCCATGACAGTTGCGCCATTAATTACAACAAATTAAAATTACAAAATACTATTTACAAAATTTGTTGGTTTCAGATCTCCCATTTGAGTGTAACACCTTGCTTTGGCTTCTCTGACTCGCATCTCTCAACGCTTCCCTGTTGCGATCTTCAGCAAACTGTAGTTAACAGTGCGTGCTTATAACAGTTACACGGCTTATAACAGTTGTTGAAGATATTATTTTATATTCGTTTTTTTATCCATCATGTCAAATAGTAAGAGAAGAAAATTAGGTGATGAAAACAGAACTTTTAATGTAGAATGGGAGTTAGATTTTTTCTTTACTGCTGAGAAAGATAAAATGATGTGTTTGTTGTGCAATACAGTTTTAAATACTTTAAAAAAAGCGAATGCAAATAAACACTATTTGACTCATAAAGAACATAAATATTTCGCTTTAGAAGGTGAATCACGAAAAGCTGCACTTCAAAAGTTGAAAAATGAGAAGCATCATCAGCAGGCATCTTTTAGTGCCTTTGTAAATCAAAATTCCGCTGCAGTTGCTGTCACGTATAAATGAATGAATTGAATATCCATGCCTTCGAGAACATGCTCGCCGTTTACTTTCCTGCTTCGGAAGTACCTACTGTTGCGAGACAACATTTTCTCTCATGTCAAAAATAAAAACAAATTTAAGAACGCAAATTACAGATGCACATTTAGAGGATCAATTAAAGCTGTGTGTTACGAAGCTTGATCCAAATATACAATTACTGTCAAACAAAAAACAAAGCCAAATAAGTCACTAACTTAGTGAATAAAAATATATTTTTTATTGTATTTTTTATAATATTTTTATATTATTTTATATGTATATTATATTTAAAATTTTGTAGTGTTATATTTTATTTTTTCTATATGATGCAATAAATTGTTAAATCTATAGAAAAACTATAATAATTTCACACTTTCTTAGGTCAATCAGCTTATGCGGCCTCTCTTATTGCTGCCTAATTTAAATGTGGCCTCTAATGCTAAAAAGGTCCCCCACCTCTGTACTAGACAATGTAAAAGAGGGTTGAATCTTTAAATAATTATATTCAGAGAAAGGTGAAGAAGATTTGAAGAAGTAATTTTTATTTATAGGCTTATTCAACTATTCATAAATACTCAGTAAGATCCTTAATGGTTGGCACCTAAAAGTTACAATTTTTATGGACTTACTAATTTCGAGTCTATTGTGCTTTGATATTTTTTTTTTAATAGAAAAAAAAAGTAGTAACTCCTTTCTACCATTGAAGACTCGAAAGAGGTAGAAATAATAGCTAATTACTGTAATCAAATTCTTACCGCTTCGTTAGTTTGCAAATTGAAGATGACTATCTTAGCAGGGCATATTCGCTTCGGACGTTCAGGTTCATCAACATTTCCAGAATCAAGAACCCACAACCTGTTGCATCCATCTGCCTCCGTGCGGTGAACTGATACTAAAGTCTTATTGCAATTGATGCTGATGTTTTCCGACGGCAACTGGTGCCAGCTGATGTCAGGGTATGGCTAAAATACAAAATAAAACATTAGGGCACTCTGCAAAGATTTCATTTCGGGGAATAAGGCATCAATTGGGAAGCATGGTTCAATTTTCGTTCGATTTATGTTAGTACATGCAAAATCTGCGTGTGTGTAGAATTCAAGGCGTTACACTGTTTTTTTTATCTGAGTCCAGATTGCCTCTAAAAATGACTGTTAAGCAAAGGCGTTACACTGGCACTATGAAAGTTCTTTATAAATAAAGCTGTGACCTGATTATAGTCATTATTCCTTATTTGACCCCAATAATAATGTATAGATGTTATTTATTTATGACCATCCGTATCAAGTTTCTTAACGACCCATACCAGTCAACCAAGGCTGGAGTCGCCTACACCACATTTAGTATGGCTTATCTTATCACCCAAAGGTAATCAACAGCCGTCATATGAAAAAGTCCGTCCCGCAGGGGCTGCGTTAACAAAGCAAATTTCCCTCGTGTGCCACGTATACTCATTTATCTCAAAAGAAGTAAAAGTTCGATGAGAAAAATATTTGGTATTTAGGCTTCAAATAAAGTGCGTTATAATATAATATCTTATTATTAACATGGCGTGAGAATGAGTTGGGGTTTGCTGAAGGCTGAAAAATGCAAATATCTCCGTTAATTATCAAGATACTGGAAAACAACATATATGACAGCATTTATAGGTAATTACATTTGCAATAACATTGGTTCTGTTCACTTTTTCGATCCGAAGTATAATACCGAAGATATTGAGGGATAGTGTCACCATGACTAAGGATAATGTCTTGCAAGTATTGAAAGTAACATGAACAAACATTCTCACATGGTCTTTAACTGGAGTCTGATGTTACTTTACTCTTTTCATTTTATCGGGAAACGTAAAAACACTCAAATCTACTTTACATTCAGCATTCCAGTACTACTCCTATTTCTGAAAACGGTTTGTCAAAATTTGAAGTTACCTTCTAGAAGTTAATTTGAAATGAATTTGAGAGGGGAAAGTTGAATTCCTTAATTTAGGCAGTTTCTGTTCATTCCATAACATTTTACCGAAGAAGGATTCCCTCCTGGAATGTAACATTATATGATGACTAATAGTACCTGCAGTAATTCTATGGTATCTTATCGTATGATTCTATGGTTGCCAAGGATTTGCGTCAAATAGGCTAATTTCCCTGGATAGGAGCAATCCTGATTCAATCTTTAATTGGGTCACACAAGTCAGATATCAATAGCTAATCACTATGGCTGCGGAAGGAGTTTACTGATGTTCGTCAGAACGGAATATTGAAATACAAAAATGAAATTTTAGAAAAGTTAAAAAACCACGACCTTTCAATTGATATCCACCGAGCTACAAATTCCAAAAGTAACCCCATCTACAGAACTATATCCAGCCCGGAGAACTACCTGACATTTAAGACAAACATAAAAAAGCTAAGATCTGTTAGCCAATTAAGAGTATCAAGCTCAGAATTCACCAAACTTCAATCACGAAACAAAACTTTCTGATTCAAAGCTCAGGAACCTTGCACTTTTTGTAATCAGTTCATCCCTAATATCCTGCCACATATACTTCTCTACTGTGAGAAGCTCATCGATGGCACAAATAAATATCTACAAACACTTTCCTCAGCAGTCAGTGTTGTGCATAAAATTGAAGAGATACTTAGTATCGATAGCCTCGAAAAACTACACAAGATTTACTGCTTCATCTCATCAGGATGCAATACTCTGGAATCTATAAGTGCTGATGGACCACACTCCAATTAAATGTTTTATTAAGACGGAAAAGGGTTTATAGAATGCTTTTACTTATCTTTTATGTACAATATTTTACTATTTACTTTATATTGCTTTTCTTTTGTTTTTCATTATTGTTGATCTCTAGTGCTTGAAGTTAATTATTTATTTAAAAAGACAGAATTATTATTTGTTTATTTAATTTGTTCATTATGTAAATCTTTAACAAATAAATATATATTTTATTCTAGGTTACCTGCAATGTTGGAGATGAAGTGCCAGCAACAGAAGCATTTGAGGGTATAGTAGAGAGAGTTGCTGGATTGCTTCCCAAGTCCCTGGGTGTGGAAATGTAGAAGAGGCCCCCATGTTCCTCCACTCCTGTCGGGTAAGTGATGTTAGGAGGGTAGCTGGGATCAGCGCTGCCGCTGTACTGCAAGCTTATCCACTGATATAACGGCTGCATGTTGAACTGTCCGCAAAGTCCGGGCCTTGGGTATGCTTGGACTAGACCAACGGCTAATCCGCAAAATATGACCAGTCCTAGGGGGGGGGGGGGATAAAGTAAAATGAAGCATTTCCACAGGTGTACAAAAGAGATATATTATTGTTTTCGATGTGCACAACAATAAGTTAAACATTTGTAACTGAACAGATAACTTGTATTTTTCGTACTTGAATCATGCAATGATTTTCAAATCTATTCTAAATTAATAACTTCAGCACCCCCTTCTTCTGAAGCACATGCGGACTAATTAAGACAGACCACTGTTTTAAATAAATTGTTTGAAGTACTCTAAAAAGGTAAAAGTTCTGGTTCAGAAGAGCCATTGTTCATGATTGTTGAAAGAAAAAACAATCACCCATTGCCAGTTTATAACATATTTTCCGAGTAAGAATCTAACTCAAAATTGAAATCGCATCCCACTTTTGCAGGTTTTATGTAAAACCCCATTTTAGCATATTTCCTCTAGGGGAAATCAGCTATTGAGGTTGTATTCGACGCGATCTTCGAAAACTTTCCTCAAATGTCCATCGATCCTACACAGAAGATAACGAAATTGATCTTCGTTCAATATTATATATATATATATATATATATATATATATATATATATATATATATATATATATATCTGTCTGTTAACGAAATTTTTGTTTGATCGTTACCAAACTCGACATTTAAAGGTTTTATGTAAAAATGAAGATCAAAAATGTAAAAATAAAGTTAAAGGCTATAATCGGACTAGTGGGATGGGGCTTATGAGAGGGAGAATTTCGAAAATTCTTAATACCCCTGTTATTCTGAACCAATCTTATTGCACATGTAATGTTCTGTAAATGTTGATATGTGCGTTTTTCACTATCATCATTATTAACAGAGATATTTGCATTTTTTAGTTTTTGGCCTTCAGTAAATCCCTTTTCTTTCTTTTTTTTTTTTCATGTTCAGCCTTCATTTCGTCTATCAAGTCATGTTTTACGTACTCATACTGGCCAATGACTACCAATCTCTAGACATCTTATGCATTCTATGGGCTACGTAAGGCTCTGTAGCTGAAGAACAACTCTGGCCTAGAATGGTATTTTCCCCACACCTGCCTTATTAGCAGATTTCACTAAAGGGAAATCAGCTATTGAGGTGTACTCATGGCACGTACCAAATATCATATATATATATATATATATATATATATATATATATATATATATATAAAATTTGTTTATTTTTTCTTTTAACCAAGTATAAACGAGATATACACTATAAACTAAACCGGGAGTCAACAATTTTATTGGCCACTAACGATTAACCGAACTTAACAAAACTCGGTATGTCAATTAGCATGATTATAAGCTATACTAAATTTTTTAGGTTAGAACGGGAGTGGGGGTTATAAGGCAGGCCTGAAATAAAAATTCCCGATATTTCATTGTCTATTTGTTTTTCGACAAACATACACATAAGAGTTGTTTAGTTTATTATTTAGATTAACTTTTGTTTTATACATTTCTCCAGGAACAATGTGTGGAGCAAGTAATTTGCGTAGAAATATTGATATGCTCAACGATTCTTTCTAATTTGAAGTACCAGGTACCTCACCTGGTAAACAAAAAAAAATTAATAATTAATTTAAATTAATGTTAATATTTTGTCCTTAATAACTGAAATCTTTGCATAATGCACAGGAGACGGGAAATATGACAATATGGAGGACAGTGAAGTCTTACATAAAAAATTAATTTTATTATTAATACCAAAACCAAAACGAGTATAATTCCTAAACACTGGGACGGGTAAATGTCAAAATAGTATGCAAAGTAAAGCCTTGCAAAAAAATAACATCACCATTCAGCCTCAAATCAATTCCCGGGCGAAGCCGGGTATCTGAGCTAGTATATATATATATATATATATATATATATATATATATATATACTAGCTCAGATACCCGGCTTCGCTCGGGAATTCATTTGAGGCTGAATGGTGATGATATTTTTTTGGCAAGGCTTGACTTTGCACAATATTTTGACATTTACCCGTCCCAGTGTTATACGGGTTAATACCCGTCGTTTCTGTGGATTTGTTAATAATAAAATTAAATTTTTATGTAAGACTTCACTGTCCTCCATATTGCCATATTTCCCGTGCATTGTGCATAGATTTGAATTATTAAGGACAAAATATTAACATACATTAAAATTAATTTTTCCAGGTGCTGTACCTAGTAGTTCATATTGAAAAGAATTGTTGAGCAAATTTCTCTAAATAACAAAATAAACAACTTTTGTTATGTGCATATTTGCCAAAACCCCAATAAGAAACGAAATATCACTATTATTAATTTTAGGCCTCCCTTATAACCCCCACTCCTGCCCGTCCCTAGAAATGTTAGTATGGCTTATTATAAGGAAGGCGTTAGTGCTAATGCACATACCGAGTTTTATTTATTTCGGTTGGGTCTTTTGTCCTAAATAAAATTGTTCACTTCCGATATAGGTTTTAGCATATATCTCGTTTATAATTCGGTATACGACAAAAGTGAATATGATAAAAGTTACTCCAAATAACAAAATAAACAACTTTTGTTATGTTCATATTTGCCGGAAAACCAATAGGAAACGAAATATCGCTATTTTTAATTTCAGGCTTCCCCTATAACCCCCACTCCTGCCCGTCCCTAGAAATTTTGGTATGGCTGATTATAAGGAAAGCGTTAGTGCTAATAAACATACATAGTTTTATTTATTTCGGTTGGGTCTTTTGTCCCAAATAAAATTGATCACTTCCGCTATAGGTTTTAGCGTATATTTCGTTTATAATTCGGTATACGAAAAAGGTGTATATAACAAAAGTTACTCTAAATAACAAAATAAACAACTTTTGTTATGTTCATATTTGCCGGAAAACCAATAGGAAACGAAATATCGCTATTTTTAATTTCAGGCTTCCCCTACAACCCCCACTCCTGTTCATTTGAGAGAATATTAATATAGCCTAAAGTCTAAGTTTGGTCAATAGTAATATACATACCAAGTTTCATAAAATTCGGTTCAGCCGTTTATGCGTGAAAAGGTAACAAACAAACAAACAAACAAACATACACGAAAGAAACAAAATGCAGTTATGGTATCTATGACATGTGAAACGAAAAGTTATCGTGAAATTTCGCGAAAAAAATCAATGTACAGACAGAGGTTACAATTTTATATATATACTAGCTAAGGTACCCGGCTTCGCCCGGGAATTCATTTGAGCCTGAATGATGATGGTATTTTTTCGGCAAGACTTTACTTTGCACAATATTTTGACATTTCCCCGTTTCAGTGTTTAGGGTTAGTACCCGTGGTTGGTTTGGAACAGAAAATGAAATATCGCGAATTTTTATTTCAGGCCTCCCTAATAACCCCCACTCCCGTTCTAACCTAAACATTTTAATATAGTTTATAACCATGTAAGAATTAATGCTAATTTATATATTCTGAGTTTTGTTGGAATCAGTGTAACCATTGGTGTCCAATGAAATAGTTGACTCCCGCTTTAGCTTTTAGTGTATATCTCGTTTATAATTTTTTATACAACAAAAGTGAATATAACAAAAGTTACTTTAAATGACAAACTAAACAACTTTTGTCATGTGCATATTTGCAGAAAAACCAATAGAAAACGAAATACCGCTATTTTTAATTTCAGGCCTCCCTTACAACCCCCACTTCTGCCCGTTCCTAGAAATGTTGGTATGCCTTATGATAATGAAGGCGTTAGTGCTAATACAAATACCGAGTTTTATTCATTTCGGTTGAGTCTCTTGTGTGCCAAATAATATTGTTGACCCCCGCTACCATTTTTAGCGTATAACGCATTTTTACGTCGGTATACGGCGAAAGTGTATATAACAAAAGTTGATCTAAATAACAAAATAAACAACTTTTGGTATGTGCATTTTTGCCGAAAAACCAATAGTAAACGAAATATCACCATTTTTATTTTCAGGCCTCCCTCATCACCTCCACTCCTGCCCGTACCTAGAAATGTTGGTACGGCTTATTATAATGAAGGCGTTAGTGCTAATACACATAGCGAGTTTTATTTAGTTCGGTTAAATCTTTTGTGCAAAATAAAATTGTTCACTTCCGCTATAGTTTTTAGTCTATATCTCGTTTATAATTCAGTGTACAAAAAAAGTGTACATAACAAAAGTTACTCTAAATAACAAAATAAACAACATTTGTTATGTGCATATTTGCCGAAAAATCAATAGGAAACGAAATATCGCTATTTTTAATTTCAGGCCTCCCTTACAACCCCCACTCCTGTTCGTCTTAGAGAATATTAATATAGCCTGAAGTCTAAGTTGGGTCAGTAGTAATATACATACCAAGTTTCATAAAATTCGGTTCAGCCGTTTATGCGTGAAAAGGTAACAAACAAACAAACAGCCACGAAAGAAACAAAATGCAGTTATGGTGTCTATGACATGTGAAACGAAAAGTTATCGTGAAATTTCGCTATAAAAATCAATGCACAGACAGAGGTTACAATTTTATATATATATATATATATATATATATATATATATATATATATATATATATACTAGCTCAGATACCCGGCTTCGCCCGGGAATTGATTTGAGGCTGAATGGTGATGGTATTTTTTTGGCAAGGCTTTACTTTGAACAATATTTGACATTTACCCGTCCCAGTGATTTGGGTTAATACCCGTTTTTGGCGTTTGTTAAATTAATTTTTTATGAAAGTCTTCACTGTCCTCCAAATTGTCATATTTCCCGTTTCCTGTCCTCACAGTTCAAATTGGAATGAATTGTTGAGCATATCTATATTTTTACGCAAATTACTTGCTCCATGCATTGTTCCTGGAGAAATGTATAAAAAAAAAAGTTAATCTAAATAACAAAGTAAACAACGTTTGTTATGTGCATGTTTGTCGAAAAACAAATAGGCGATGAAATATCGTGAATTTTTATTTCTGGCGTCCCTTATAACCCCCACTCCCGTTCTAACCTAAAAATTTTAATATAGCTTATAAACATGGAAGAATTAATGCTAAGTGACATACCGAGTTTTGTTAAGTTCGGTTCAATCGTTAGCTCCCAATAAAATAGTTGATTCCCGCTTTAGTTTATAGTGTATATCTCGTTTATACTTTGTTATAAGACAAAAGTGAATATAACAAAACTTACTCTAAATAACAAAATAAACAACTTTATTGATGTTCATATTTGCCGAGAAACCAATAGAAAACGAAATACCGCTATTTTTAAATTCAGGCCTTCTTTACAACCCCGACTCCTGCCCGTCCCTAGAAATGTTGGTAAGGCTTATTATAATGAATGCGTTAGTGCTAATACACATACCGAGTTTTATTTATTTCGGTTGGGTCTTTTGTCCCAAATAAAATTTTCACTCCAGCTATAATTTTTAGCGTATAACGCCTTTATACTTCGGTATACGACGATAGTGTATATAAAAAAAGTTTCTCTAAATAACAAAATAAACAACTTTTGTTATGTGCATATTTGCCGAAAATGCAATAGGAAACGAAATATCACTATTATTAATTTCAGGCCTTCCTTATAACCCCCACTCCTGCCCGTCCCTAGAAATGTTAGTATGGCTTATTATAAGGAAGACATTAGTGATAATTCACATACTGAGTTTCGTTTAGTTCGGTTGGGTCTTTTGTGCCAAATAAAATTGGGGACTTTCGCTATAGTTATTAGCGTATAACTCATTTATACTTCCGTATACGGCAAAAGTGCATATTACAAAAGTTACTCTAAATAACAAAATAAACAACTTTTGTTATGTGCATATTTGCTGAAAAAGCAATAGGAAACTAAATATCGCTATTTTTAATTTCAGGCCTCCCTTATAACCCCCACTCCTGCCCGTCCCTTGAAATGTTAGTTCTGCTTATTATAAGTAAATCGTTAGTATTAATTCACATAGCGAGTTTGGTTTAGTTCGGTTGAGTCTTTTGTGCCAAATAAAATTGTGGACTCCCGCTATAGTTTTTAGCGTATAACTCATTTATACTTCCGTATACGGCAAAAGTGCATATAACAAAAGTTACTCTAAATAACAAAATAAACAACTTTTGTTATGTTCATATTTGACGAAAAACCAATATGAAACGAAATATCGCTATTTTTAATTTCAGGCCTCCCTTATAACCCCCACTCCTGTTCATCTTAGAGAATATTAATATAGCCTAAAGTCTAAGTTGGGCTAGTAGTAATATACATACCAAGTTTCATAAAATTCGGTTCAGCCGTTTATGCGTGAAAAGGTAACAAACAAACAAACAAATAAACAAACAAACAAACAAACAAACAAACAAACAAACAGACACCAAAGAAACAAAATGCAGTTATGGTGTCTATGACATGTGAAACGAAAAGTTTTCGTGAAATTTCGCGAAAAAAATCAATGTACAGACAGAGGTTACAATTTTATATATATATAGATATATATATATATATATATAAAATTGTAACCTCTGTCTGTACATTGATTTTTTTCGCGAAATTTCACGATAACTTTTCGTTTCACATGTCATAGACACCAAAACTGCATTTTGTTTCTTTCGTGTATGTTTGTTTGTTTGTTTGTTTGTTTGTTTGTTTGTTTGTTTGTTTGTTTGTTACCTTTTCACGCATAAACGGCTGAACCGAATTTTATGAAACTTGGTATGTATATTACTACTAGCCCAACTTAGACTTTAGGCTATATTATTATTCTCTAAAACAAACAGGAGTGGGGGTTATAAGGGAGGCCTGAAATTAAAAATAGCTATATTTCGTTTCCTATTGGTTTTTCGGCAAATATGCACATAACAAAAGTTATTTATTTTGTTATTTAGAGTAACTTTTGTTATATACACTTTCGTCGTATACCGAAGTATAAATGAGTTATACGCTAAAAATTATAGCGGGAGTCAACAATTTTATTTGACACAAAACACTCAACCGAACTAAGTAAAACTCGGTATATCTATTAGCACTAACGGTTTCATTATAACAAGCCATACCAACATTTCTAGGGACGGGCAGGAGTGGGGGTTATAAGGGAAGCCAGAAATTAAAAATAGCGATATTTCGTTTCCTATTGGTTTTTCGGCAAATATGAACATGACGATAAACAAGAACATTTCAATTGTATGAAGCATTTTAAAAACAAGTAGCTGTTTCATGAGGAGCAAAATATATTACTTCCCCCCCCCTTCCTCTGTCTTTCACTGGAACATTAATTAATCGGAAGTAAGTAATTTCATCCTTTAATGTGTTTAAAACATCAATTAATTCACAAAAAACGAAAGTATTTAAACATACATCTGAATATAAGGTTATGTTAGCGGAATTGAGAGTTAGTCGTTAGTCATGTTCTGTTGGTTAACCTGGAGCGTCAGGGACTGGTGGTGAGATCTTCCTGTAATCTAGAACCTTTCTACCTCCCTCTTTCATTCCTCAGTTGTTTTACACACTTTTTTCGTATACCGTATTATAAACGAGATATACGCTAAAACCTATAGCGGAAGTGTATTTTGTTATTTAGAGTAAATTTTGTTATATACACTTTTTTAGTATACCGAATTATAAACGAGATATATGCTAAAACCTATAGCGGAAGTGAACAATTTTATTTGGGACAAAAGACCCAGCCGAAATAAATAAAACTCGGTATGTGTATTAGCACTAACGCTTTCCTTATAATAAGCAATACTAACATTTCTAGGGACGGGGGGGGTGGGGGTTATAAGGGAAGCCTGAAATTAATAATGGTGATATTTCGTTTCACCACAATATTTTGTGCTTAATAACTGAGATCTATGCATAATGCACAGGAGACGGGAAATATGACAATTTGGAGGACAGTGAAGACTTACATAAAAAATTAATTTTATTATTAACAAATGCCAACAACGGGTGTTAATCCTAAATAGTGGGACGGGTAAAGGTGAAAATATTGTGCAAACTAAAGCCTTGCCAAAAAAATACCATCACCATTCAGCCTCAAATGAATTCCCGAGCGAAGCCGGGTATCTGAGCTAGTATATATATATATATATATATATATATATATATATATATATATATATATATATATATGTCAGTTACCGCACTAGCGGTCGCAATAATTGTTTAAACGTTACCAAACTCGATATTTACTCGTTTTATGTAAAAAGAAAGATCAAGTTCGTTAACGGCTGAAATTGGGCCAGGGGGAGGGGGGTTTAGAGGGTAGGATTTTCGAAATATCTCCTTTACCATACGTCACATC
Source organism: Riptortus pedestris (assembly GCA_019009955.1). NCBI lineage: Eukaryota > Metazoa > Arthropoda > Insecta > Hemiptera > Alydidae > Riptortus > Riptortus pedestris. The sequence continues at coordinate 51,753,475 of CM032230.1, forward strand.
GAAAAATTGTATAAGACCAATCTATCGCAAATTAAATGTACTATAATTACTGTTATTTACATTTATGCAATATCTTGAATATTAACCGAAATATATGCATTTTTCAGTTTTCAACCTTCAGCAAACCATCACTTCTACTCATGTTACATAAACAATACTAACTTCGAAGAGTAAAAACCAAAAATAGTATTCAAGAGATCTTTATTATATAAGATACATGAAAATATAATCTCAATTTTATTGATTGAGATAAATATTATTGTGACTCATTATTAATTACTGTGCTAGATATAGTAAATAATTCTCAATAAAATTAATATGTTAAATTCTGATATATTACAGTAATTGTTTTTCATTCCGGTGTGAGGCGTGCAGGCCTGTTTACATTTCTAACACTTCCTGTCGGCAGGTTATGGTAATTGGCTGAAACATTTCTTATTTCCGTTTGTATTTATTCACTTAATATTCACGGTGGTGTTGTGTTACCAGTATGTAGATTTATCTATTAGCAGATTTCCCTTAAGGGAAATCAGCTATTGAGGTTGTACTCATGACGCGATTTTCGAAATTTTTCTTCAAATGCCCATCGATCCTACCCTGGAGATGACGAAAATGAGGTCCGTTCAAAACTGTATATATCTATCTATATATATATATATATATATATATATATATATATATATATATATATATATATATCTGTATATATATATATATATATATATATATATATATATATATATATATATATATATATATATATATATATATTTGTCTGTTACCGCTCTAGCGGTCGCAATTATTGTTTAATCGTTACCAAACTCGATATTTAGTCGTTTTATATAAAAAGAAAGATCAAGTTCGTTAACGGCTGAAATCGGTCTAGGGGGAGGGGGGGGGGTTTAGAGGGGAGGATTTTCGAAAAATCGAAATATCTCCGTTACTATAGGTCGGATCGAAAACTTGTATAGAACAAATCTTATTGTAAATTAAATTTACTATAAATAATGTGATATACATTAATTCACTATCTTGAATATTAACCGAGATATTGGCATTTTTATGAAATTTGGGCCGATACCGGATTTTTGAATTTCCCGCGAAAAGCTAGTTTGGCCCTTTGCCGTAACCGTTCGGCTCTCCTATGGAGATTTCTCTATTGTATAACTTCACGTGGGAAATCTGCTTAGTTTACGCAGCCCCTGCGTGACGGACCTTTTTTTGAGTGTGGGCTTAGCCTTAGTAAGATTTACTACTTACTACTTATTTATATAAAATTTACGCATTTAATGCGTCGATTAGGGACGCTCAAAACGGCCATAACCAGTTCTAGTTGTTGTTACCTGAAGTCTTCATGATGTCAAAGCCCTGAGAGACGGAACGAGTAACTAAGCTGCAGGAGTACAAGATGTGTATTAATATAAAGATGCTCTTTTCAATCAATTAGTCCCAGAAGAAAATTTAAAGCGAGCAAAATTGACGAATGGAGTCTTCATTAGTGCACACACAACCTGTTGTCGATTGCAAATTTATGGCAATTGAAATTACGGAACAATTGGTAATGGACATCCGAAATGCTGAGCACGAACACGGGTTGAGGTTATTTTCCTCTGAGCTTAACTAATTGTTCATCCCGTACCAACGGAATACGTTGAACGACAGACATTTAGTTATATAACTAGGCTAAAGTTAAAATCGGATGAGTAGAGTGGGGGTTTGCAGAATGTGGAACAAAACGCCTGTCACGCAGGGCCTGCGTAAACTAAGCAGATTTACGGCACTCTGGTGACATCCACTCACGACCTATTGCCTATTCCTCTCGTAGTAAGGAGCCTACTATGTAAACAGGAAATGAAATACAAGCTGAATATGAAATATTTAGTCACTCAGTCACAGTGAAAATCGGATGAGTAGAGTGGGGGTTTGCAGAATGCTGGAACAAAACGCCTGTCACGCAGGGCCTTCGTAAACTAAGCAGATTTACGGCACTCTGGTGACATCCACTCACGACCTATTGCCTATTCCTCTCGTAGTAAGGAGCCTACTATGTAAACAGGAAATGAAATACAAACTGAATATGAGATATTTAGTCACTCAGTCACAGTGAAAATCGGATGAGTAGAGTGGGGGTTTGCAGAATGCTGGAACAAAACGCCTGTCACGCAGGGCCTGCGTAAACTAAGCAAATTTACGGCACTCTGGTGACATCCACTCACGACCTATTGCCTATTCCTCTCGTAGTAAGGAGCCTACTATGTAAACAGGAAATGAAATACAAGCTGAATATGAGATATTTAGTCACTCAGTCACAGTGAAAATCGGATGCGTATAATGGGGGTTTAAAAAATGACTAAATTCTCTTTCATAGAAGGCAAATATTTCGGTTAATATTTGAGACAGAGAAAAAATGTACACAGCAATTAATTAATAATTAATTTGCAACGAGATTCGTAATATAGAATATACCGATCAGTCTCATAACGAAGATATTTCAAGTTTTAGCAGATTTCCCTTAAGGGGAATCGCGTACTCATGTCACGATTTTCGGAATTTTTCTTCAAATGCCCATCGATCCTACCCAAGAGATGACAAAAATGAGGTCCGTTCAAAATTATATATATATTATTTATTTCCTTCCTGAAGTAACCAGGGTAAACAGGAAGGGAGTTTATTAGCCACACGTCGCGTACAATAATTAGTACATAACGTGTGCTTGATACTGAATAATTAATTAATTTAACTGTATGTCAGTTTTAAATAATTCAGTAGTCATACATTTCTTCAGGAAACTGTTTTAATGGTTTATTATGTTTATAATATATACATATATATACATATATATATTTGTCTGTTAAAATTTTACCGGTCGCAATTTTTTTTAATCGTCACCAAACTCAGTGTGAAATTTGATAAAACTATGTTCCCTTAGTTAGCTTTAATACCATAGAAGTACTGAGTGGTTGTCAAAAGTCGAAAGTAATAAGCTAGGTGTAATTTCCGGCATATATAATAAAATCCCGTCACGCAGCCCCTGCGTAAACTAAGCACATTTCCCAAAGCGTAAATGTTCAGTGAGAACAATATTTGGTGTTTAGGCTCCAAATAAAGTAATGCATATTATAACAGCTTATTGGTAATATGACATGAGAAGGATTAGTGATGGCCGAAAACTAAAATATGGAAATATCTCGGTTAATATTCAATTTAAAAGAAACATGTAAATAACAACATTCATAGAACATTACATTTGTAATAAGATTGAATCTATACAATTTTTCGATCCGACCAATAACAACGGAGATATTTAGAATTTTTCAAAATTTTCCCCCTCACACTAGTCCGATTTTAGCTGATAACGAACTCGATCTTCATTTTTACTTAAAACGTTTAAATATTGAGTTTGTTAATGAACAGACAGAAATTGCGACTGCTAGAGCGTTAACAAGCGCAAGCGCGAGAGAGAGAGAGAGAGAGAGAGATCCTAAGTATGTAACTCCAGTAGGTGGGAAATCCGCATAGTTTACTCTGTCCCTGGGTCTCGACTCTTCTTTAGAAAATTTCCCGTAAGTATTGTTTTCTGCAGTTAGCAATAAGCCAAATAAAAAGTTCTTAAGAAACATTACTAAATAATCAAATAAACTGCTTTAAGGTTACTAATTTAAAATCAACTGGTGTAGCAGAGTGCGGCTTGAAGGTTGAAATTATTATTTCCTGACGACCTCATTTTCTATGCCGTCAAAAGAATGCACTGGATTTCATGTTTATTATACTAATTATGTTTTGACAGTCCAGCATACCTCTATAGTATTATTACATCCTTCTTACAAGGAAGAACATTTCAAGTAAAAGTAAACAACACTCTCAGCACGAACCGGAATATCAGAGCTGGCGTACCGCAAGGATCTATACTTAGCCCTTTGCTGTACATCCTCTACTGTAGTGATATCCCGCAGGCGGGAAATTCTGTCTTAGCTACATTCACAGACGACACACTCCTCCTCACTCAAGACGAATCAGTAAACTCCTCCATACTCGACCTCCAAACAGCAGCCAACCAGGTTTCAAGATGGTTCAAGAACTGGAAGCTTTCGTTAAACCCTGATAAAACGCAGGCCAAGATTTTTGCTCTTCGTCGTTTCAAGAACGAAGATCTTCCTGAACTGATAATAGGGCATCACTCAATTCCTTGGACACCGAAGGACCAGAGCATCCGCTATCTCGGAGTACATTTGGACACACGACTTACATGGCGGCATCATATCAACATTAAACTGCAACAAGCACAAACACGACTTACACAAATATACCCTTTAATGAACAAAAATACACCACTGAAACTGACCTGCGCAATACTACTTTACAAAACACTCATACTCCCTATATTAACATACGCATGCCCAGTCTGGCTGGGCATCAGCAACACACACAAAAAGAGACTACAGTCCTTCCAGAGCAAAGTACTTTGAATAGCAGCGAATGCTCCCTGGTTTGTTAGGAACAGCCAAATCCACAGGGAATTGGAGGTTGCTCCTATTTCAGTGCATCTTCAACAACTTGTAAGGAAGTATCATGGCAGCCTCCCAATGTCAAGCGGAGCAACTCATTATAATTTAGGTGCAATGACTGAAGGACGACTACGTCCTAAATTGTACCAAAATCTCTTAATTTTGTAACAAATCTTGTATAATAAATAACATCCCTTTGTGTATAATACTTATGTATTGGTCCAAATAAAATTTTCTTTTCTTGTTTCGATAGAAAACAATATTGCTTTAGTACTATTCCACAACAACAACAACAAGGGTAACTATTCCACATTCTATAATTCTTCTTGGGTGGTTCTTGCTCGATTGCGACATGGCCATTTATGTCTAACACGTCAGTACCTTATGGCAAAATCTGAACCGCCTACTTGTTCCCTGTGTAATAGATTTTACTAACTATAAAACACTTACTTACTGACTGCAAAAGACGACATAACTTACCTTACAATTTGGACGAACTGCTGAACAACGAAAGTACACATCTAGACGTTTTATTACCATATTTAAAACAAGCACACATTTACACACTTATATAGTACCCAAACTCTTCTTATTTCCAGTGAAGTATAGCCATAAGGTTTAATTCAACAGTACGCGTGTGTGTGTAGAAATTCTGAATCATTTTTACAAACTTTTAAGTAAATCCATGTTTATTTATTATAAATTACTAATTATATTTTTATCAACTTTTATAAAATATTTTTGTTTTCATTACATTTTTGTTTCGTTTTTTTCTTTTACCAATTATTCATGTTTTGTTTCTGTTTCCTCTTCATACCTTTCCCCGTTCAATAGTTTTTTTTTTTTCTATTAGTTTCTACTTTATTTTATTTTGCACTATTGTTATCGCCGAGCAGCAACAATAAATTTAATAAGTAGATTGAATAATTTCGAGAAATTTTACCATTTGGTTGTGTGATAAAGGGTGTAAATCGCTAAAATTGCGTGACACCAAAAAAAACAAATAAATAAATAAATATAATTCTTCAGAGAATAGAGTTTTCATTGTTGGGCCAATAATAGCCACTTCATCAAAGGGTATAATAAAGTATGACAGCACAGATGTAAGCACTTTTCTCATAGTGTCCAATACTCGATGCTCCAGGCTCATACCTCTGCATACGTTTGAAATGAATTAGTGAGACCTGTCAGTTTGAGCAATCAGCTTTTGAGGTGTTACTTCCTCAAAAAAAAATTCCTTCAAATTCTCATCGCTCCTGTCTACGGGATGACGATGATATATATATATATATATATATATATATATATATATATATATATATATATATAATTTAGGAATATGGAGTATTGAATGAGATGGTTAAATCTCGAATATGGCATATATCAAATAAACATTTTTGAGTCAGAAATGTAAAATCATAATCGATATATATATATATATATATATATATATATATATATATATATATATATATATATATATTATTTATTAGTATATCTCGGATATATGCCATATTCGAGATTTAACCATCTCTTTGAATACTCCATGTTCCTAATTGGCTGAAATCAGACTAGGAAAAGGAGGGTTTAGAAAGGAGGGGGGAGGTTCAAAAATTGTTATAGACCGAATCTTGTTTAACTATTGGTACCTTAGGATGTTCTGCACCTTTTTTCGTAACTGGAATATTACACGAGTTATTCCTACTTTCATGATTTCAGCCTTCAGTAAACCCATTTCTCCTCAAGAGATTTTTACTTCGAAATCGTTAATATATGGCGAGGTGAGATCACGTGTGTGTCATAACAGCACGTAGATAAATCTGCATAGTTTATGAGATGGCTTTTAGCTGATTTCTCTAAAAGGAAGTCCGCTATTTAGGTTGCACTCTTGAATTATTTTCCCTCTTCAAAAATATCCTTTATCGATCCTAGCATACCAAAATAAAATTTTATATATATACCATCACCAAAGGCTACGGCTTGTAGTTGCAACAATTGTGTTCTATCGGAAGTTGCTCTTTTCATATTACTATACTCACCGAAAACCATAAGATGCTCGATGTCTTCAATATAAGATTTCCTACGACTTCTTCTACCCCTATCCTCAAGAATCTTACCTTCAAATATATTAGTAATGTAGTCGTTGTGCTTTATGATATGGCCAAGAAGATTAACTCTCCTTTTTTTCCATAGCCTAGATAAGATTTTTGCTCTCACTTACCTCATTTAGAACCTATATATTGGGTTTTTTGTTGAGTCCAACTTGTTCTAGTGCTTCCACGCCAGATCCACATTTCCATTGCTTCCAACCTATTATACTTTCGCTCCCGTAAAGCAGTACACTCCATACGAAAGACTTAGCAAACATTAATATATATATATATATATATATATATATATATATATATATATATATATATATATATTTGTAACCTCTGTCTGTACATTGATTTTTTTCTCGAAATTTCACGATAACTTTTCGTTTCACATGTCACAGACACCATAACTGCAATTTGTTTCTTTGGTGTGTGTTTGTTTATTTGCTTGTTACCTGTTCATGCATAAACGGCTGAACTGCATTATATTTGTATATTACTACTAAACCAACTAAGACTTTAGGCTATACTAGCTCAGATGCCCGGCTTCGCCCGGGAATTGATTTGAGGCTGGATGGTAATGGTATTTTTTTGGCAAGGCTTTACTTTGCACACTATTTTGACATTTACCCATCCCAGTGTTTGGGGTTAATACCCGTTGTTGGCATTTGTTAATAATAAAAGTAATTTTTTTATGTAAGTCTTCACTGTCCTCCAAATTGTCATATTTCCCGTCTCCTGTTCATTAAGCATAGATTTCAGCTATTAAGGACAAAATATTAACATAGATTTGAATTAATTTTTCCAGGTGAGGTACCTCATAGTTCAAATTGGAATGAATTGTTGAGCATATCAATATTTCTATGCAAATTACTTGCTCCACACATTGTTCCTGGAGAAATGTATAAAACAAAAGTTAATCTAAATAACAAAGTAAACAACTTTTGCTATGGGCTTGTTTGCCGAAAAACAAATAGACGATGAAATATCGCGAATTTTTATTTCAGACCTCCCTTATAACCCCCACTCCCGTTCTAACCTAAAAATTTTAATATAGCTTATAATCATGGAAAAATTAATGCTAATTGACATACCAAGTTTTTTTAAGTTCGGTTTAATCGTTAGCGCCCAATGAAATAGTTGACTCCCGCTTTAGTTTATAGTGTACATCTCGTTTATACTTTGTTAAAAGGCAAAAATGAATATGACAAAAGTTACTCTAAATAACAAAATAAACAACTTTTGTTATGATCATATTTGCCGAAAGACGAATAGTAAACGAAATACCGCTATTTTTAAATTCAGGCCTCCCTTACAACCCCCACTCCTGCCCGTCCCTAGAAATGTTGGTATGGCTTGCTGTAATGAAGGCGTTAGTACTAATTCACATACCGAGTTTGGTTTAATTCGGTTGAGTCTTTAGTGCCAAATAAAATTGTGGACTCCCGCTATAGTTTTTAGCGTATAACTCATTTATACTTCCGTATACGGCAAAAGTGTATATAACAAAAGTTACTCTAAATAACAAAATAAACAATTTTTGTTATGGGCGTATTTGCTGAAAAAGCAATAGGAAACGAAATATCACTATTTTTAATTTCAGGCCTCCCTTACAACCCCCACTCCTGCCCGTCCCTAGAAATGTTAGTATGGCTTATTATAAGGAAGACGTTAGTGCTAATTCACATACCGAGTTTGGTTTAGTTCGGGTGAGTTTTTTGTGCCAAATAAAATTGTTAACTTCCGCAGTAGTTTTTAACATATAACTAATTTATACTTAGGTATACGACAAAAGTGTATATAACAAAAGTTACTCTAAATAAAAAAATAAACAATTGTTGTTATGTGCATTATTGCCAAAAATGCAATAGGAAATGAAATATTGCTATTTTTAATTTCTGGCTTCCCTTATAACCCCCACTCCTCTTCGTCCCAGAGGATATTAATATAGCCTAAAGTCTAAGTTGGGTTAGTAGTAATATACATACCAAGTTTCATAAAATTCGGTTCAGCCGTTTATGCGTGAAAAGGTAACAAATAAACAAACAAACAGACACGAAAGAAACAAAATGGAGTTATGGTGTCTATGACATGTGAAACGAAAAGTTATCGTGAAATTTCGCGAAAAAAATCAATGTACAGACAGAGGTTACAATTTTATATATATATAGATAGATTAATTCTCTCTGAGACAAACAGGAGCGGGGTTTATAAGGGAGGCCTGAAATTAAAGATAGCGATATTTCGTTGTCTATTGGTTTTTCGGCAAATATGCACATTACAAAAGTTGTTTGTTTTGTTATTTAGAGTAACTTTTCTCAAATGCACTTTCGTCGTATACCGAAGTGAAAATGCGTTATATGCTAAAAATTATAGCGGGAGTCAGGAATATTATTTGGCACAAAAGACTGAACCGAACTAAATAAGACTCGGTATGTGTATTAGCACTAACGCCTTAATTATCATAAGCAATAATAAACTTTTCTAGGGATGGGCAGAAGTGGTGGTTGTAAGGAGGCCTGAAATTAAAAATAGCGATATTTCGTTTTCTATTCGTTTTTCTGCAATTATGCACATGACAAAAGTAGGTTATTTTTTTATTTGAAGTAATTTTTATGATATTCAGTTTTTTCTTATAACAGGGTATAAACGAGATATACGCTAAAACTATACCGGGAGCCAACAATTTTATTGGACACTAACGATTAACCGAACTTAACAAAACTCGGTATGTCAATTAGCATTAATTCTTTCATTATTATAAGCTATATTAAAATTTTTAGGTTCGAACGGGAGTGAGGGTTTTATGGGAGGCCTGAAATAAAAATTCGCAATATTTCGTTGTCTATTTGTTTTTCGAAAAACGTGCACATAACAAAAGTTGTTTACTTTGTTATTTAGAGTAACTTTTGTTTGTTTATTTTTTTTTCGGGAACAATGTATGAAGCAAATAATTTGCGTATAATATTGATATGCTCATCAATTCTTTCCAATATGAACTACCAGGTACCCCACCTGGAAAAATTAATTCAAATCTATGTTAATATTTTGACCTTAATAATTCAAATCTATACATAATGCACCTGTGCATTATGCAGGAAACGGGAAATATGACAATATGGAGGACAGTGAAGTCTTACATAAAAAATTAGTTTTATTATTAAAAAATCCACAGCAACGAGGGGTGTAAACCCTAAACACAGGGGCGGGCAAATGTCTAAATATTGTGCAAAGTAAAGTCTTGCCAAAATAATACCATCACCATCCAGCCTCAAATGAATTCCCGGGCGATGCTGGGTATCTGAGCTAGTATATGTATGTATATATATATATATATATATATATATATATATATATATATATATATGTGCGTGTGTGTGTGTATGTATGTGTGTGTGTGGCGGTTGTCTGTGTATTTGTTTATTAACGCTCTAGCAAAGCGATCAAGTTTAATGGCAGAAAACAGACCTGTGGGGGAGGGGGATTTCGAAACGTCCGTCACGCAGGGGCTACGAAAACTAAGCAGGTTTCCCACGTGAAGTTATGCAATAGAGAAATCTCCAGTCGAAAGCCGAACAGTTACGGAAACGGCCGAACTAGCTTTTGGCGGGAAACTCACTCGTCCGTTATCCACCCACATTTAATATTCAAGATAGAGAATAAATGTATAGAACAATATGTATAGTAAATTTAATTTTCAATAAGATTGTTTCTATACAAATTTTTGATCCGACTTATGGTAACGGAGATATTTCGAAAATCACCCTCTCCCACTGGTCCGATTTCAGCCATTAACGAACTTGGTCTGTCTTTTTGCATAAAACGTTTAAATATCGAGTTTGGTAACGATCAAACAAAAATTGGCAAATATATATATATTTTTTGAACGGACCTCATTTTCGCCATCTCCTGGGTAGGATCGATGGACATTTGAAGAAATATTTCGAAAATCGTGTCATGAGTATGACCTCAATAGCTGATTCCCCTCAAGGGAAATCTGCTAAAAAAAAATTTGAATTATCTCCGTTATTATAAGTCCGATAGGCATTTGTACAGAACGAATATTATAGCAAATTAAATTACCTATAAATGTTATATACATATTTTCTGTATCATGAATATTAACCGAGTTATTTGGATTTCTTTTAGTTTTCCAGTGTAGTAGTTCTTTTAGTTAGAAGTTATGGCGGTTCACTTCCCCAGTACAACGAACGATACCTTCAATCCTTGTTCACAAATCCATACAAAATTGATGTTAAATTGTTGTAGGAAAAGTAAAATTAATGTGTGTCGAATTCCTTCTATGAGAGGGATGGAGAATAGTCTTCCTACAACATAGATTTCACTTTAAAATCTAAAGTAAAATTTACATTGTGGGAAGACTTTTCTTTATCCCTTTATTAGATTAATCCTACTAGTGGCACCCATAAACACAAATTTACTTACATATAGTACAGCATATAGTAAAAATGCTCCAGTGGTACAATTGTTGTCTGCTTATAGCCAAACTCATTTTAACATTTTATATAAAACTAAAGATCAAGTTTGTTGATGGTTGAAATTGAACCAGGAAGTGGGTTGAGAAGTCAAAATATCTCTTTTATTATGACTAAGCCCTACTCCTACTCATCATATATTAATATTAATAATAAATTTAATTAATGAGCTGATATATTAAACATATGTTTTGGGAGATAAGTGCATCATCATCATCAATTAACATTTTATATTCCTCACTCAAAAATGTTCATTTGATCCATACCATGCTTGATATTAAACCATTTAATGCGAACCTAAAGAATATATTTGTTAATTTCTGAAATCAGACAAGGAATAGACAGGTTTTAGGTTAGGATGGGAGGGGCTTGAAAATACAAAATATCTCCAGTAGGGTGACCAGGGCTGGTTCATACACTTTTGGGTTTTATGTTTTGATTTTAATTTTTTAATTTATTTGTCGACTGGGCAGTGAGAATTTTAAATGAAGTCTCTAAATATATCAACTTACCCCTCAAAATTGAGGCTGGTTGATTCCCAGCTGTGGCAGATTGATTCAGGAATATAAAAAAAAAAAAGTTAATAATTTTTATAAAAATTTATTAAATATAATTTATAAAGATAATTAAAAGAAGTTCAAATACATAATATATATATATGTATATTTTATTATTCAATGTTTTAAACTCTTAACTCCTTTTTCAATACGAGTGGCTTGTGAACTATGATCTGGCATTTTCAACATTTCTAACAATTTACTCGTGACATCCTTCTGCCCATTAGCTATAGCCTCTTGTAATAAAGTCCTCCCAAGCTCATTACGTGCATTTGTTATAGCTAGGAACTCGTCAGATTTTGCTGAGCTTAACTTGCTAAAAGCTTCAACATTGCCATTTTTTGTATCTTTAAAGAGTTCTTCAATTAATTTCAGTAAATTAGTAACTTTACGATCCTTTGAGAGATCAATAGGTATTTTACCATCTTTGTTTTCAATTTTATAAGCTGCACCATGTTTTAATAAGGATTTTACAACTTGGAAGGAGCCACTTTTAGCAGCAACATGGAGTGATGTAGAGCCACTGCAAGTTGTTTTAGAATTAACAAAGTCATATAATTTGTCTCGACTGACATGTTGTAAAAGAATATCAACAATTTCATTGTAGCATTTGTGAGTAGCTGTGTGCAATGGAGTATTACCTTTGTTTGTAACTTGACTAACATCAGCTCCATTTTTCAATAACATGTTCACAATATCTATTTTCCTATTGTTAATGGCGTAATACAATGGTGTTCTTCCTTCTATGTCTTTAATATTAACATCAGATCCGTCTTTTAAAAAGCGTTGAACAGCTTTTACATCACCATTATTTGCAGCAATAAAAATATCTTCCTGCTGATGCTGATAAACCTTGGCTTCTTGACTACTTCCAGTACTTATAAACTTATATCCCAAATTAATTGATTCCATCTTTTCTAAAATATCTAAAACAATTGGATGCTTTGTCCCAAAAAGAGCTTTCAGTTTATCAAAACAATCTTTGTACACTTTAAGTGCACTTGCTTGTTTTCCTTGAAAAAAAAGTATATTTCCTATTTTGTACTGAGTAGTCAAGGTGTCTGGGTGGTCACACTTTAAATTTTTCTTCTGAATATCTAAAATCTCTTGAAAAGCTTTCAATGCTTCATGATGTTTATGTTGAGCGGCAAGTATCCCAGCAATATTGCCTAATGTTCTTAAGGTATCAGCAAGATTAATACCTAAAGTTATTTTCTTTTCATAAACCTCCTTAAAGATTTGTAAGGACTCTTCATATTTTTTTTGGTAGGATAATACTAATGCTATATTATTGAGGGCACTGACAGTTGCAGGATTATGTTCACCAAGGGTTTCTTTTCTCTTTTCAAAAACGGCTCTATTGATACTAAGTGCTTCTTCATATCTTTTCAGTTCATTTAAAACTAGGGCCAAGTGAAACTGAGTTTTTAAAGTATCTGAATGATTTGGGCCAAGCATTTTCTTTTGTTTCACATAGACTTCTTGATAAATGTTAAGAGCTTCCTCATTTTTTCCCTGCATATGTAGGACTAATGCGATTGTACTTCTTGTATTAAGAGTGTCCTTATCATTCAAACCGAGCATTTGCTTTTGTTTCTCAAAAACCTCTTGCAACAAATTTAAAGATTCATGGTAGGCTCCTTCTTTGAAAAGAACTGTGGCTATATATACCTGAATATCTAAAGTACCAGGATTATCTGGACCTAATATTTCTTTTCTTCTTTTTAAAGTAATTCTGAAAACATCCAATGCTTTTTTGTAGTTGCCCTCACTCAAAAGAACTAAAGCAGTATCAATCTGAGTCGATATGTCACCTTGGGATATCGCTTTCAACTGCTCAACTTTGGAAAAATTGGTGTGCACTGCAGCAACTACTAGTGTTTTGTTCTCCAAATTACGAGCGCCCATCACTGCTTTTATTGTATCAATGTCCTTCACTTTATTCAGGTCATTAATAACTTCAGCACTACCACCTTCAACATGTTTAAATGATTTGCTAATTAATTTAAATAAACGAGTTATATCTGCATCTGAAGTGAAATCTGATGGTGTTTTACCGCTGTCGGAAACAGCATTATACACTGCACCATGGAAGAGCAAAGTATTTACAATTTTTAAATGAGAGAATTTAGCAGCATAATGTAGAGGAGTACATCCTTTACTACCAACCACATTAGGGTCAGCTTTATTCTGCAACAGAACCCTGACAACACCCTCATAGCCTTTCCATGAAGCATGATGCAATGCCATTCCACTATTTCCATTTTTTGCATTAATAAATGCTCCTGCCTTAATGCTATTCTCAGCTTCTGAAATACTATTCCGTTTTACAGATTCAAATAATTTTTCAGTTGATGTTAATAAATTTGTAACATCATTGTGCTTAGAATAGTCTAAAGGTTTTCTATTAAGCTTATCAACCTTGTTATAAATTGCACCATTTTTTAACAAAGCTTCAATGATGTTTTTATAACCAAAGTAAGCGGCAATATGCATAGGAGTTAAGCCATTAGTGTCGCTGGAGTTAACATCAGCACCTTGTTCTATCAAGTACTTTACAACTTCTAGCCAACCTTTCATGGCAGCATAGTGCAGTAATGTCTGATTATCTGAACCTAGCTCATTAACACTTAACCCCTTACTAAGGAAAAACTCTACAGCTTCTTTAAACCCTTCTCTAGCTGCAATATGTATAGGCTTTGAACCGGAAGCATTTTTTGCTCTGATCTCACATCCTTTATCTACTAGATATTTTACCATTTCTAAATTGTTTCCCTGTGAAGCTATGTGTAGTATCGTCCACTCATCATTGCCTTTAGCATTCATATCTACTTTTTCATACTCAAGTAGCATTTTAACTATTTGTAAATTACCATAAGCAACTGCTAACTCCAGAGGTGTTCTATTATCATCATCCTTGACATTCATTTTTGCTCCATTTCTTAATAGGAATTCAACAACATTAGCATGGCCGTTTCCTGCGGCTAAGTGTAATGGAGTGCCATTAATATTTTTAATGTTAATGTTCGCATTGTTAGCTATTAAAATTTCAACAATATCTCTGTGGCCTCCTTCCGCTGCAAAATGTAATGGTGTTGTTTTTTCATTAGTCATAGCATTCACATCGGCCTGCCCAGTTATCAGAGCATTCACTATCCCTTTGTTCCCTCTTTTAGCAGCCAAATGTAGCACTGTAAGACCTCCTGAGTCTTTCACGTTAACAAAGGCATTATTTCTGATCAAAATATCTACAATATCCCTATAACCAGCAATCACTGCTAATGCTAATAGCTTACCATCTTCCTCATTAACACTTGCTCCATTTTCTATAAGTACTTTAACAATGCTCTTATGATTTAGCTTAACTGCAGAAAGCAAAGGTGTAATATTGTTAGACTTAGCATTCACATTGGCTCCATTTGCAATCAAAACCTGAACAATTTCTTTAACACCTCCTTCTACAGCTATGTGCAGTGGTGTACTGTTTTCAATACCTCTTGCATTGACTTTAGCATTATTTTTTATTAAAATGTTTACAGTATCTTTGTTACCTCCAACAATAGCAGCAAATAAAGGTGTAAGACCATAGTTAGCTTTAGCATTAACTTCAGCTTTATTTTGGATAAGAACAGTGGTTGCACCCTCATGTCCGAATCTAGCAGCTTCGTGCAATGGGTTCAAACCTTTAGTATTTCTAGCATCAATTTCAACTTTACTATCTATAAGAAGACTGACAATATCTTTGGAACCATTCATTGCAGCTGCATGTAATGGTGTACAACCCAATATGTCCTTAGCACTAACATCTCCATTGTTTTTTATTAAGAGTTCAACAATCTCTTTATGGCCTGCTAAAGCAGCCAAATGGAGTGAAGTTTGATTTCTGTAAGCCTTATCATTGATTCTTGCTCCATATTTTATTAAAAGCTTAACAACTTCTGTATTACCATAAAGTGCTGCAAAATGCAATGGTGTCGTACTATGTTTAGCTTTAGCATGTATGTTAGCCCCATAATCAAGGAGAGCAGCAGCTACTTTTAAGTGACCACTCCATGCTGCAAAATGTAATGGAGTTAAATCTTCCACAGTAGTAATACTAGTGTTTGCTTTATACTTCAATAAAGCCACAACAATTTTCTCATAGCCATCTTTTGCTGCATAGTGCAAAGGTGTGTTATTATATATGCTGTCCATAACATTGGCATCAGCTCCATTCTTCAATAAAATCTTAACTACATCTTCATGACCGTTTTCTGTCGCATTGTGTAATGGGGTACAACCTCCTGTATCTCTTGAATTAACATCAGCCCCATTGAGAATCAATTCATTCACTACTTCTACATGGCCAGTTAGTGCTGCAGAATGTATGGGTGCTCTGCCTGCATCATTTCTTCCATTAACATTTGCTTTATTTCTGAGCAAAAGTTTAACTAGCTCCAAATGACCATTCTCAGCAGCTAAATGTAGTGATGTAAATCCACATTTAATCTCATTGTCATCAACATTTGCTTCTTTTCCCAACAGGACCTTAACAACATCAATATGATTTCTTTGAATGGCATAGTGTAAAGGTGAAAAACCAAGTTCATCTTTGATGTTAGTGTTGGCTTCATGGCTTAATAGAGATTCAACAGTATCTTTGTGGCCGTTTTTAGCTGCAATGTGTAGTGATGTTTTGCCACTGTTATCTTGATCATCAACAAATATTCCTGTTTCTCTTATAAAAAATTCAACAATATTGGTCCTTCCATGTGCTGCAGCAATGTGCATTGGGCTCTGACCATCCATATCTTTAGCATTGGCACATAAATTTTCATCAAGGATTAATTTTATAATTTCCAGACTGGATCCATGTGCAGCAAAATGTAATGCTGACAATAAGCTGATATTTCTACCATTGATATCAGCTCCCTTTCTGAGACAAGTCTTTATGTCTTCGAGATTTCCTTCTTCCAATGCAACAAACAGTTTTTTCTGATTAGCAATGGCAATGAGACTTCTATGATATTTGTCTTTCAGATGAAAAGGATCATCTTTTACCAATTTTCCTATTTTCTTATGACTTTTTACAACACATTCTGAAATAAGTTTTTTGGCATTTAAGATAACAGCAATTGAGGGATCTGACAATACATCAACCAAGGTATTATCGTGTGCTAAATGATTGCGTAAACATTTTCCAGTTAATAAAGGAGTGTTATCATCTAAAAAATGTGAATTGTTTTCTAGATATTTATTAGATCTACCCAAGATTGACATTATATCCAGAACAAGCAGTTCTACCACTGCTAGCAACTTTTTATTCCTCTTGTATGAAGGAAGATTTACGAGAGACTCATCACTAAATGTGTTCTTCTTAAAAATATTTTTCAGTTCAGATAGCTTAAGCGAAAGATGGTTATTGTATTTTTCTTCTGTTATATTGTAATCCTTTCTGTGTTCATACATAGGAATAAATGTACCTTTCTCGTTCAACTTTTCCCTCAATTGCTCAATCCATTTTAAGTTGGCTGTTCCAAATTCAGCAATTAAAAAAATCTCACAAGTCAATCTGTTTACTTCATCAAGTTTGTCATCAGGTTTTCTTAACCTAACACTATGAAAAATATCCCTTGATAGCTGAGCAATTTTTTTAAGGCTGCAAGACTCCATTTGGGATGGAATATTTGTTAGTATTTTTTCAGCTAAACATTTTGCCTCTGCAATGACTATTTGATCAATCTTATAATCGTTCATAAGAAATTTAAAGACCGGTAATAATGTAAAATTGGAGTTGTAATCGATTCTAATATTTTCTGATTTAGTATTTATAATATTGATTACATTAGTCATTTTACTAAAAAGTTCCTTTTCATAATTTGTCTGCTCGGTTATATTTTGGCTTAATTGCTCAATGAGTTTTTGAAGCTTGTCATGTTCCATCACATTGAAACGTTCTGTAATCTCATTATCCATCTGAAAGTTATTCAATATTTTACTAACTTCTTTTATTTCATCTAAGTTTTCGCTATAAATAATTTTCTTAAGGAGTTCTCTGATCATTTTGATCTTGTACTTGTAAAGAATATCAGTAATTACATTATCAATTCTTTTAGTGTCATTTTGAACACCAATGAAAAAATGAATATCCTTATTCTCCTCAATATCTGTTCTCTTAGAGAGTGAGTAAGCATGCGAAAGTGAATTACGTAAATCTATAACAATCTGCCTCGTATTCTTTGGTAATGACAATAGAAGAAGCTCACTTGTATTACTGGATAGCTTAGGCGATTCGAGTGTGTTTTTCAAATATTCACCAATAACCTGTAAAACTCTTGTAATAATGAGCTGCCCCTCCCTTTGACGAGGATCAGCCGATAATGCCAGCTTTATATAATCGCTTATTTTGTCTAAAGAGTAGATATCCCTAACCTGCTGGTAGTCACTGTATAAATCTTCAAATTCAGGACAACAATTAATAATCTCAAGAATAACTTTCTCACGTTTTAAATTTGGAAGATCAGTGAATTTACTAATGTCCTTACTTTCCATAACATCTTTTTCTTCTCTAAGTTTCTTAGCAAAATTTTCTAAGTGGTATAGTATCTTAGTTTTATTTAATGTGGCTTTATAAAAAAGATTATTTTTTTGTATTTTAACGTGGCAAGAAATAAAACTAACCAAACAGAATTCTAGTTCTTCCCAGGGCAACCGTCGGTAGGTCGACTTCAACTGTCGTTTTAATATATGAATATTTTGAGC
Organism: Riptortus pedestris; assembly: GCA_019009955.1. Taxonomy (NCBI): domain Eukaryota; kingdom Metazoa; phylum Arthropoda; class Insecta; order Hemiptera; family Alydidae; genus Riptortus; species Riptortus pedestris. The sequence continues at coordinate 51,771,870 of CM032230.1, forward strand.
TATGAATTTTGCAATGAATAGAAATTTTTCATCTACTTTTTCTGCATTCGTGTACTCTGCCTTTAATAAACAAATATTTTGAAGAACTAACTCAATCCGTCCTCTAATCTTATCAAAGTCGCCCTTCAAATTCTGTTCATGTGCAGAAGCATTAGAAAAAAAACGGAGGTTTATTATCTTATTTTCAACAAAAACTTCCATCTCTTCTGACAATGGAACACTCTTTAGCTTCAATTCCTCATAAGCTTGTGACAGTATTTTGTCTAATTCCTTTGAACAAATGGCAAAATAATTGACTGGCCATTCATTGATGAGTGTATCGAGAAGCTTACAATTGCATGAACGTATTGCATAATAAAATGCATTATGGGACATTTCATCCTCATTATCAGGCAAGATAGGATTTCCATTAATGCTGACGAACAAATTGCTCAAAATTTTACCATCACTGCTAAGTAGATATTCTAAAATGTTTAATTTATTGTGTTTACAAGCTAAAATAATTAAGTTAGTATGCTTAATATGGTTGTTAGCATCGTCATAATATGTTTTTAAACATAATTCATCTTCTAGATTGTGTATATAATCAATGAAGTAGCTTAATTTCAGTAGACTATCAATATTATCCTCTGATACTGCTTCACGGAGTTTATTAAGAATCAAGAGGTAAAGTTGTTTAGATCTTGGTTTTCTCTTATAGAGATTTTCATATTCTCTAATAAACTCTTCTTTTGATTTGCAATTAAATAAAAATTCTTCCTCCTTTTGATAAAGGCTACTTTGACGTTCAGAAGCACATATGAATTCTTTCTGAAATATAAATAAACACCATAATTAGAATTATAATGCCTAAGGCAACTCTTATATGGAAAACTGGAATTAGTTATATCCTTAGCCTGAGGAGGCGTGGAAGAGATATGAATTCCGACATTCATATGATGAGATAAACATTTTTAACTTCTAAGAGGAATTGATTCAAATGAAGTGATCCAATGAGAATTGCTTGCCCATTTTAAATATTTTTTCTTATACATTAGACATATATCCTGGAATTAAAAAAGTGTGTCACACAGTGGTTTGCGTAAACTAACCACTTCCCATGAGATGCCATATGATACACTGATGATCTCAATTCACCATTTATTCTCTCTTTCTCCCATAAATAAAAGCTGGATATGAGATGTCTAGTAAAAACTATATTTAAAAAAATCCGTCACGCAGGGGCTGCATAACTAACCAGATTTCCCTTGTTAAGTTTAGTAATAGATAAATCTACATACTGGTAACACAACACCACCGTGAATAAATACAAACGGAAATAAGAAATGGTCCATCCAATTTCAATAACCTGCCGACACGAAGCGTTAGGTTAGAAATGTAAACAAACGACGGGTCTGCCCTCCTCACACCGGAAAGAAAAACTATTACTGAAATATATCAGAATATAACATATTAATTTTATTGAGAACTATTTACTATATCTAGTACTGTAGTTAATAACGAGTCAGAATAATTGTTATCCCTATCAATTAAATTTTAGTAATCGAAAACCTTAAGATGGGGGGGGGGGTCACCAGGACATATTTGCATGTATCTCGTATAATAAAGGTCTCTTGAATACAATTTTTGGTATTTAAACTTGGAATAATGTGATTTATTATGTAGCAGAGTATTGTTTATATAACATGAGTAGAAGTGGCGGTTTGCTGGTGGCTGAAAACTGTCAATATCTCGGTTAATATTCAAGATAGTTAATTAATGTATATAACAATATTTATAGTAAATTTAATTTACAATAAGATTTGTTCTATACAATTTTTCGATCCAACCTATAGTAACGGAGATATTTCGAAAATCCTCCCCTGTATACCACCCCTCGGCCTGGCCCGATATTCCAGCCGTTAACGAACATGATTTTTCTTTTTTCATAAAACGAATAAATATCTAGTTTGAGCGGTAACAGACAAATATATATATTGATATATATATATATATATATATATATATATATATAGTTTTGAACAGACCTCATTTTCGTCATCTCCTGGGTAGGATTGATGGACATTTGAAGAAAATTTCAAAAATCGCGTCATGAGTACAACCTCAATAGCTGATTTCCCTTAAGGGAAATCTGCTAAAATCAAATATCTTGGTTAATGCACACAACACAGAAAGAATAGATACAACAACATTTAAAGGAAATTAAATGTCCAATAGATTGATTATATACAATGTTTCTATCCAATTCATAATAACTGGGATATTACACATTTGTGAATTTCCTCCCCTAATAATCCCCCCTCCCCATCCTTCGATATCAGCCATTAGCAGAAATAATCTTTCTTTTGGCACAGTTTTTTCCTTATGGTAGTAACCCTACCAGAAGGAATTTCATTCCTTGAATGGCAGATGCTCCACATAAAGTATACTACTTTAGTGTTATTATACGGGTATTACTCTTATTATAATACACAAATACCTAACAAAACAATATGAACGATGCTGTAAAGATTTTTTTTTTTAAATAAATCAAAATTTATCATTTTACCAACGCCAATAAATTCACCAAACACTTCTCGATGAGTGAGTTGATGCAACTCAAGTGGCCAGCTCATATTTAGACCTATAGCTCTTCGGATGATGGGGCTCCTGATATCCTCTAGACAAAAGCAGTCAAAGACCAGGTGTTCCACTGCCTGTGATGAGGTGTGAGATATGTGTCTGCATGTATGAGTTGCATACAGAATGTGCCTGTTATCATCTGCACTATTAAGAGGGGAATATTGCGCTAGTTAGGCCATGAGAAGATTAAGCTGAACACCCTACCAAGATCATTTTTTTAGCAGATTTCCCTTAAGGTGAATCAGCTACTAAAGTCGTACTCATGATACGATTATATAAACATTTCCTCAAATGTCCATCGATCCTACTCAGAGATGAGGAAAATGAGGTCCGTTCAAAACTATATATATTTGTCTGCTAATGCTTAGCAGTTGCAATTTTTGTTAGATCGGTACTCGTTATTTAAATGTTTTATGTAAAACTACAGATCAAGTTCGTTAATGGCTGAAATTCGACCAAATGGAGAGGGGTAATTTCGAAAATTCTTAATATCTCCGTTATTTTGCATTGGGTCGAAAAATTGTATTGAACCAATGTTATTGCAAATGTAATGTTCTATAAATATAGATATGTACTTATCTTATATATACTGAATATTAAACGATACATGAATATTTACATATTTTAGTTTCGGCTTTCTGTAACCCCCCCCCCTCCACTACTACTCATGTCATTTTAACAATTAGCGGTTATATGATGAATGACTTCATTTCAAGGTTAAATACCAAATATGGTTTTCATTGAACTTTTACTTTGTGATATACATAAAAAATTGCATGACATCACTAATTAAGACTTTACGCTCTTGTCTCGAAAAGGTTTATTTGATCTATTCTAAACTTGATATTTAACCGTCTCAGTCAACACTAAAGATTATATTTGTTATTGGCTAAAATCAGAGTTGGAAGTGGAGGTTTAGAGGGAGTTTCCAAAATTCAAAATATTTCCATTATTAAGAGTGGGATTGAAAAATGTTGTATAATCAATCTTGTTAAACTACTAATGGTCTACAATTGTTGTTGTGTGCATTTTTTCGTAACTAAAATATTAAGCGAGTTATTCATGCTTTCTTGTTTCCAGCCTTCAGTACCTCCTTTCAGTAAATAGAGAATCTGAGGTGAGATGAGATCATTAGTGTGTTAAACCAGCATGTGAGAAATCAGCTTAATTTACACAGCACAATGGTGACGGACTTTTATATGATAAACTCGGTGGAAGGAGGAGCATGCCAGGACAGTAGTGACAGTAATAAAACGAAATGTATTTATTTCCATTAAATGTTAACATACACATAATAGGATGCGTCAATTATTTTATTTAAATATTATTAAATAGTAATTCTACTAATATAATACACTTGTAACAAAATTTTCACAAATTCAATAATTACATTTTATAAAATCTATCAATTTTAAAACTATGTACTATTATATAATAATAAATTTTGTTAACAATATTAATACCACTCTAAATATATAACAAGCATTTTTGATTTATTGACATGCTTTGTTATTAGTCTTAAATCTTTTAAAGAATGAAATGATTCATAAATGATGAGAAACTTGTCCCCACCTTTGAAAAAAACAACGTACATGATCATAAATTATTTTTTGACAGAGTTTTATGACAAATGAATTTGAAGTTTTATGAAATAATTTTAAACATTTAAAATAATAATTAACATTTTTGATAGTATTGATCTTATTTATAGAAACATCCTACAGACATGTAGCTCTTTAATTTAGTTATAAACAAAGAATATCTTTTTAACAGATTTAACACATTCAGGAAGTGCATAGAGTTTATACTTTAACACAAACATTTATATTTTTGATTGGACTTCCAGAAGCTCGATTCAGGGGATGATCTGGCATAAATGTGTTATTTAAAACAAATGGACAAATAGGACAAGAAGGGGTGGCGGTTAGAAAGGAATGAGAACATAAGATTATGAATATCTTCATTTACAAGCACTAGACCAGAAAACGCATTATGATAAAATAACAATCTAAAATTATTGTTCTAAACATTTTCTATAACTCTGATGTAAACATTTTTCTTTGTATCATGTCATTATCAAACTTTTTTGGCCGCTTCTTCGAATCCCGGGCTATACTCAAACATCCCATACTGAGTGAAAATTTAAAATCATTTACATAAGTTTCTTACTAAGGGCGATATACACTACCCGACAAAATTATAGGCCACCTCAATTTTTCTGTTAAAAATTAATTTTAGTTGATCAATTGTTATATAATTCAGTTTATTTTATATGACTTTCCAAGGACAAATAAAAAACATTAAATTTAATGAAATAAGTACATTTCTAATCGAAAAAACAAACAAAAACACATTGAATGACCGTGACAAAATTTATTAGTTTATTTAATCTCTGTTACCTATGATTATTCGCCGCTTTAATAATTCGTTGAGCCACCATTTCTTTCTAAGACTTCTAAACTTCTTTTCATCGCTGAAGATAACTTTCTTCCATCTCCTTCCCCAAGTAATGTGTTCCGAAGGAAACTACTTTCTGTTGGCTTAATGTGCTTTTGAAAGAGGGGGCTTGACTTCAGTTTAAGGCGCTTTAAACGACTGATCTTTTGCAAAAGGCGTTGAACATTCCTGACATTTGTCTGGACCCCAGCTTGTTCACAAATTTCTCTCGCTGTAGCTGAAGAGTTGGATGCATGGAGTAAAATGGCTCGCTGTTCTCGAACAGTCATTGCCATGGGCCTACCTGTGCTTTTCTTCTTGCCATAATCGTTGCCCAGCCTAATGAAATTTCTTATTTGATGCCTGCTTCTATTTAAAGTTCGAGCGATTTTGGATATTGTCAAGTTGTTATCGCGTAATGTTTTAATCAAATCCTTTTAACTCACAGATAACACTTTTCCCCTATGCATTACTTAATTAAATTTAAATAGACTCACTGATCAAAACAACTAACACTTCCCAGTAGCACTAGTCACTAACAGTGTTCCAATAGCAAGATTTAGATAAGAACTGAGAGGCTGGCCTATACTTTTGTGCATGTCAATATTTACATTTTAGCTAATGCTATGGTAAGAAGGATCAAGACTTATTACTGATATTCCATTCTGGAAGGCAGTGGGATTAGAACAGTATTTATTTGCTTTCGAGGTATGACATTCAATATTGTCAAAAACTGGCAATATTGGGGTGGCCTATAATTTTTTCGGGAAGAGTAGAGAATAGAATATGGTGTAGAACTGTGACAAATCTGTTAAGTATAAGTGGCCGAAACTTTTTGGTTTTTATTCTCTATTTAAACCAGAATATTTACGACTGTTAAAGCCGATAGGTTAGAAAAAAGAAAATAGCCGAAAACCGTTTATACCCCAGGCATTCTATTCCCTCCAAAAATAATAACAGGTGGGGAAATTTGAAAGTTTGGAGTCCTTGAATGCCTAAGATTAACTAATCTAATTCGAGTCATGTTCAAAAGAGCTTATATCTACGAAATTATTACGATAAATGATCCAACCTTATGATCTGCCATCTTCTGTAACTAATAACTATACATTTTCCAAGTACTACTTAATTAAGAATGGTGCCACGCCCAGAAACACAACAACAGGAAAAACCCTAACTCCGTAAACAAACAACGCAGTTCCCTCAAGAATTGTAATTCCTTTGTAGAATACTATTAATATTGAGTACAAAGAATTATTTAATTTGTTAGTTATCCTATTTATCATTCTTGACTCCTAAAATTTGAATTTTTAATTTAAGAATCAACAGTGAGGTAAATACGTGCTGGAACAAAATGAAGTATGTGACATCAAACTTGAGCTGACTATTTTCTTTTCAATTCATTTTTAGCATATAACAAAAGATAGTTATACCTTAAAAATTTAAAGTAAAGTTTTTGTGGAATAACAATCTTTAAACAGCTCACGCCACATAAGTCTAAAACTTTAGCATATAATTGAACGCCTAATTAATAATTGGGCAAAACTGAAAGACCTCCGCTTTTTATTTTATTAAAGCTGATTTAGACTTTAGAATTTATTAATATTTTTAAGGACCAAATAAAATTCAAGTGTGATCAAAAATAAAATAAAGAAAAATTGTTTCCTTACGTCGAGTTGTTAAATAATGTTGTTGTCAATAAAAAATAAAATATTTTTGGAAATATTTATTTATTCAAATGAGTTCCGCAACGCCGGCGATTTACTCATTGTTCAAGTTTGCTCAAAAAAGTGAACTGCAAAAAAAAACCCCGGAAAAAGTGAACTATGGTATACGGTGATTTTTGAAACGGTTCATTGGCATACCAGTCTTATATGAAGCAAACGATATTATGTATGGAAACATCAGAGTAATGAAAATTATATAAATGAAAATGTGAGTATAGAAGGGAGGTAAAAAAGTAAAGGGAAAAAAAGAATAAATAAAAAAGATTAAAAAAAAGGGAAAACCAAAAAAAAAAATAAATAAATAAATAAAATTAATGTGCGTACACCTTGCTAATGTAGGAAAGAAGTGAAGAGTAGTGTGTAGAAATTGTAGATTATAGTGAGTTGTAAATATTTATGTTTTTGAGATGTTTAATGACTGAGTCTATGTATTTACTGTTAACGGTCAAAAATTCCTGTAAGTCATGTGGAATATTTAAATTGTCTCTTCGTCGACAGTTTTAGTCAATATGTGATGTATAGTTAAAGTTTCGTTAATTAAAGTTTCACTCACGGATAACTTCAAAAAAAAAAAACTTTATTTGGTAAAACACAAACGATTACAAAGACAATAATAGTTAATACAAGTGCATCAGACGGGAGCCGGGAGACAAGTGAGTGGGAAGTTTTTTTTTTTTTTTTTTTTTTTTCCCCTACACCTGACTAAAGAAGTAAAACCAAAAGAAAAATCATGCGTAGAAGAAGGGCATGCGAAGAAAACTAAGCGAAAAAAAAAACGTGCAAGCATGCAAAATAAAAACAAGTACCTCATGTAAACACGCATATACACGGGATATACACATACATACCGGGCTGTGATGTAGGATAGGATAAGGATTTTGGGTGAGGATTGCCTTTTTTCTGTAATATATTTATTATCATTTTAAGGCGGTTTGTAGATAGGAGTCCGGGTGCTGGTTGTCTGAGGAGACGTGCTGAAGATGATCTGCGCAGGGTCACAGTCGATACTGATAGCTAGGGTAAATCGAAAGATAGTCGGAGAGTAGGCTAAAAGGAGAAAGGGTTAGTAGAGAGAGATAGATGTGTTATTGTTCAAATGTCAGTGTGAGTGTTGTGATTTAGAAAACTGTGTGTAGGTGTGTCGCCTCTTCTGTGTCTATTGTTCCAGTAGGTCTACTAGTCTTGTTGTGAGGTCTGTTGGTCCTTGCCATCGTTCTGGTCGTACCGGTCTTGGGAAGTCGTCGAACAGTCGGTTGTCGGTGCTTTGAAGTCCGTCGTAGAATTTGTGGTAGCGTTGTCTGATGAAAGAGGCGATTGTGGGTATGTTGAGCAGTTGGTGTAGTTCTGGTGCCTTGGTTTGTCTCAAGGATGTATGATATGTGATAGTTTTCAGGATAGAGTTTTGAAACTGCTGAAGAGTAGACGGAAGAAGAAATCGAAATAGTGGTGTTCCGTATGTTAGTGTGGGACGAAAGAATCCAGGGTATATTAGTTTCTTCAGTCTGAGTGGGAGCGTCTGTGATCTGAGTATGTGACCAAGGGAGCGGGCTTTTGTCCTGACCTGCTTTAGCTTCCTTGTGAAATGTGTTCCGAATGTGAGGTGTTTCCCTAACTGGATTCCCAGGTAGTTGATCTTTTCTGAAAGTTTTATTGTTTTGTCTTGTATCCTAAAACTACCTGGGCGTTTGGTGGATCCGTTTCTCTTTCCGAAGGCGAAGAGTAACGCGTCTGTCTTTGTCGGGTTTACTGTGATGTTTATGTCATTCAGTCCTTTTGTCACGTCGTTACAAGCTCTTTCGGCGAGTGTGTGTGCATGTTTGTGTGAAATGGATGTGCTGTATCGTCGGCGTAGGCGGCTATTTTTGCATGTGTGTATTGTTTACTGACGATATGTCCTGTGTATATGTTGAACAGTATAGGTGCAAGCACTGACCCTTGAGGCACGCCGCAAGGGACAGGATCTGGGCGCGAGAGGCTTGTTCCTACCCTAACAGTCATAGTACGTCCGTCTAAGAAGGAGTGTATGATGTTATAGAGTTGTTCTGGGCATCTGTTTGTTCTGAGTTTAATGAGCAGTGTTTTATGTGAGACAGAGTCGAAAGCTTTAGTGCAGTCGATGGAAATGAGTGCTGTGGTACGGTTTCTGTTCATGTTGTTAGTGATGTGTGATTGGAGCCTTACTAGCTGGTGTTCGGAGCTGTGTCGTGCGCGGAAACCAAACTGTTCGGCAGGGATTAAATTCTCCTCTGCACAGTACTCTTTAAGGTAGATGAGGATTATCTTCTCATATATCTTAGAGAAGGTTGATGGGCCTATAGTGTTCTGCCGCGTCGCCGCGCTTCCCGGTTTTGAGTATTGGTGCTATTGTGGAGTGTTTCCATTGGCCCGGGAAGTGTCTGAGTCTCAGGCATGAGTTGTATATGTGTAATAGATAGTGTAGTGTTTTCCTGGGCAGTTGTTTGAGTAGTATAGTCTGTACTCGGTCTTGTCCTGGAGATTTGTTACCGTGTGTACGTCTGAGTATTGCTGTCAGTGGCTTAGGCGATACGTACATGTAATTGTCTTGTGCGGTCAGTCGGTATTCGGGTGATCTGTCCCTAGTCCGCGACTTTGCGTCTTGTGTGTAGTAAGTAGCGAGTTTGTTAGCCTGTTCTGTCTCTGTCAGTAGCCGGTCATCCCTGTGGATTTTAACCCTGCTGGTCTTTTTAACCCGACTGCGAAGGAGTTTCCAGAAAAGCCGGAAATCTCCGTGTGTCTTGTGTAATTGCTCATGCCAGAGTGATGTTTTCCATTGTGTCATGAGTGTGCGTATTTGTGTAGTGAGAGCGTTAAGTGTCGTTTTAAATGCTTTGTCTCGGGTATGGTGCCATATGCTCTGTTTAATGAGTGACATGATGTGTTCTGGGGGGCGTCGGAGACGTTGTTTGTGTAATAAGTCTTTGTACTGCTTCCAGTCGGCCTTACTGTATATGTAGTTTGTCGGTTCGGGTTTTGGTATGTGTCCATGTATTTCGTACAGTACCGGTATATGGTCTGATGTCAAGGTGTCGTGTTTTGTGCATGAGGTGATTATGTGTGGCTGTCTCGTCAAGAGTAAGTCTATGGTCGATTGGTAGTCGTGGTTACCCGCTTACCTGAGTGGGAAGGGAAGAGGCAGGAGTATATATACTAGATAAGTAGCTGCTGACTCAGGTTCCTGGAGCTGGAGTACTTTGATGCTTTAAGTGTTGCAATATCTTAAAGCCGGTTTGTCCTTGTTTGTAATTAAGTGTCCGTGGGTCAGCAAGGAATGGCCAATACGTAATCTGGTCAGTACTACTCCTCTCTTTGTGTGCTCCTGTTGCTTGATGACCATTCCTTAACTCTTTGTTTTTTTTCGTTTGTGTTATTCCAAGATTGATACCACTTTTGTTGTAGTGCCCCTTAGTATATTCGACTTATACCTCCTGGTGGTCTGTAGAGTTTATGTCAATGTCCGAATTGGTCTACAGTACATTTTGGTAATCTGTTGACGTCTATACTTTTCTTAGTGTTTGTATGTCCGGGTAACCATAAAAGACTAATGTGTGTGTTATTAGGAGTTTAGTCGGTGAAATTGTTCAAAAATTTTGATAGCCAAAGGATTTGTCGAGTAAATGTTGTTGAGTGTATGTAGTGAGCTTGATGAATCTGTGCACAATCATTGTGGCACCATTGGATTCTTGTCAAGGCTAATAGGATGGCCTGAAGCTCGGCTGTATAAGAGATATACAGGCGACAATTTTAGCTGGTAATTATTAAGCCAACTATCGCAGCAGAGCCTGTACCATTTAATGTCTTTGTGCTATCAGTATAAGCAAACACACTATTAGCTTTGTCACCCAATATTGACCTAAAGTAGGCACTTACATGTATTGTAATGTTGGGTTGGATTTTTTAAACATTCCTAAAGATGTGTCTGTTGTAAAATTTTGAATACGCCAAGGAGGACATAAAGCAACTGGTGAGTGTATATGTTCGTGTCTGCTGATGGTATTTGTGAAGTGTAAAATGTATATTTTATAGAAAGTTTCTTCAGTCAAGTTCGGTAAACCAGATATTTCTTATAATATGTATTATGTAGGGCTGATGTTGAACAAGATTTATTTAAGAATTTAGGTCGTAGAACGTATTTTATACATAATTTCTTCCTCCATCTAGGGGCGGTTCACCAGCATCCACATTAATTAATGCTATTTACCAGTCTAGGCCTATATACCTCTGTAGCCAGGCGAAGACCTGTGTTGCGGACAGTATCTAACATTTTACAATGTAGAAAAAAACCCATAAAACTTGCTGGTTCGAAGGTAGTTTGGCTCCTACGATTTGATTGGAAATGTGGCCAAGAGAGACATGATAATCTTATCTTAACTTATGTGATGAAATACTGTAAGAAGTTGATGCCTCTTTACATCTGAAGTCTAGGAATAACAAGTCATAAGAATCACTTGACACGAGCTGTACCTCTAATAAAAGTCCGCCAAGCAGGGGCTGCTTAAACTAAGCATATTTCCTATGTGAAGTTAAACAATAGATAACTCTCCATACGAGAGCCGAACAGTTACGGCCGAATTAACTCTTGGCGGGAAACACTCGTCCGTTATCGGCCCACATTTAATAAAAATGCAAATATCTCGGTTCATATTCAAGATAGAGAAAAAATGTATAGAACAATATTTATAGTAAATTTAATTTACAATAAGATTGGATCTATACAATTTTTTGATCCAGCTTATGGTAACAGAGATATTTCGAAAATCCCTCCTCTAAACCCCCTCCCCTCCCACTTGTCCGATTTCAGCCATTAAGGAACTTGATCTTCTTTTTCCATAAAACGTTTAAATATCGAGTTTGGCAACTCTGCTAATAAAATGCAAATGCAACTGTTCTAACATAAATGGAATACTGAATTGGATGAGAAATTGAACTGCTGCAATGTTTGTAATTACGTATCTCACAATGGCAGGCTTAGACGTGCATTAACGAATGCGTTCTCAGGAACCAGAAACAGACTTGATTGTTTGTCTTTTTATGCAAAATTAACCAGGCAGGCGACGAAATTAATTTCCATTGCTAGCGCTAACCTGCGTAAAAGTGATTACAAATAAAATAATTTTAAAAAATATCGTAATAAGTTACTTTCTGGGGAAAATTTCAAGACTTAAATTCAATGAGGTCGCCTCACAGTTGTTTGATTGAGGTAAACTTTTGTAAAATTTTTTTTTACTGTAACAAGATAGAGGGTTGGGAGGTAAGCTTTTAGAAAGTCCGTCACGCAGGGGCTGCGTAAACTAAGCAGATTTCCTATGTGAAGTTTTGCAATAGAGAAATCTCCATACTGGTAACACAATACCACCCTGATTAAATACAAACGGTAATGAGAAATCTTTCAGTTAATTAAAATAAATTCCCAACTGAAACGACTTCTGAATTGTAAGAATAATTTATATTTTAAAAACTCAAATTTAAGTAGTCCAAGAACTAAAGAAGGGGGGGGATGAACAGAACGTATTTGCATAAATCTCACAAAGTAACGAAGGTAAGGTAAGGTTAGAAACGACAGGTAAGGTTAGATGAAGCTTCCTCCTGAGCCGAGTAGTGACGGAAATGGCCGACCTAATCCGAACTATACCCGACCATAGACTTCATAAAAATGCAAATATCTCGGTTAATATCCAGATAGAGAATAAATGTATATAATAATATTTATAGTAAATTTCATTTGCAATAAAATTGGTTCTATACAATTTTTCGATCCGATGCATAATAACGGAGAAATTTTGAATTTTCGAAAACCCCCCCTCCCTTTAGTCCGATTTCAGCCATTAACGAACTCGATCTGTCTTTCTACATAAAACGGCTAAATATCGAGTTTCGTAACGATCCAACAAAAATTCAGACCGCTAGAGCGTTAACAGACAAATATATATATATATTTTTATTTATATATATATATATATATATATATATATATATATATATATATATATATATATATATATGTGGTGTGTTGTTCTTTTCGGAGCTTTGGTCAATGTTGGTGAAATGAATCTTAGTTTATGCCAATATTTCGAGAATTTTTATTTTCTCTTCCTCAGGGCAAGACTAAATAGGTTTATAGACTAGTATACATCCGAAAAGCACAACACACCACATATAAATACAACCTGGTCGAAAACATCAGCACAATTATATATATATATATATATATATATATATATATATATATATATATATATATATATATATATATATATATACTAGCTCAGATACCCGGCTTCGCCCGGGAATTGATTTGTGGCTGAATGGTGATGGCATTTTTTTGGCAAGGCTTTACTTTGCACAATATTTTGACATTTACCCGTCCCAGGGTTTAGGATTAATACCCGTTGTTGGCATTTGTTAATAATAAAATTAATTTTTTATGTAAGTCTTCACTGTCCTCCAAATTGTCATATTTCCCGTCTCCTGTGCATTATGCATAGATTTAAGTTATTAAGGACAAAATATTAACATAGATTTGAATTAATTTTTCCAAGGTGAGGTACCTGGTAGTTCAAATTGGAATGAATTGTAGAACATATCAATATTTCTACGCAAATTACTTGCTCCACACATTGTTTCTGGAGAAATAAATAAAACAAAAGTTAATCTAAGTAACAAAGTAAACAACTGCATGTTTGTCGAAAAACAAATAGACAATGAAAAATCGCGAATTTTTATTTCAGGCCTCCCTTATAACCCCCACTCCCGTTCTAACCTCAAAATTTTAATATAGCTTATAATCATAGAAGAATTAATGCTAATTGATATACCGAGTTTTTTTAAGTTCGGTTTAATCGTTAGCGCCCAATGAAATAGTTGACTCCCGCTTTAGTTTATAGTGTATATCTCGTTTATACTTTGTTAAAAGACAAAAATGAATATGACAAAAGTTACTTTAAATAAGAAAATAAACAACTTTTGTTATGTTCATATGTACCGAAAAACGAATAGAAAACGAAATACTGCTATTTTTAAATCCAGGCTTTCCTTACAACCCCCACTCCTGCCCGTCCCTAGAATTGTTGGTATGGGTTGTTATAATGAAAGCGTTAGTGCTAATACACATACCGAGTTTTATTTATTTCGGTTTTGTCTTATGTCCCAAATAAAATTGTTCACTTCCGCTATAGGTTTCAGCGTATATCTTGTTTATAATTCAGTATACGAAAAAAGTGTATATAACAAAAGTTACTCTAAATAACAAAATAAACAACTTTTGTTATGTTCACATTTGCCAATAAACCAATAGGAAACGAAATATCGCTATTTTTAATTTCTGGCTTCCCTTATAACCCCCACTCCTGTTCGTCTCAGAGGATATTAATATAGCCTAAAGTCTAAGTTGGATTAGCAGTAATATACATACCAAGTTTCATAAAATTCGGTTCAGCCGTTTATGCGTGAAAAGGTAACAAACAAACAAACAGACACCAAAGAAACAAAATGCAGTTATGGTGTCTATGACATGTGAAACGATAAGTTATCATGAAATTTCGCGAAAAAAATCAATGTACAGACAGAGGTTACAATTTTATATATATACTAGCTCAGATACCCGGCTTCGCCCGGGAATTCATTTGAGACTGAATGGTGATGGTATTTTTTAGCAGGCTTTACATTGCACAATATTTTGACATTTACCCGTCCCAGTGTTTAGGATTGATACCCGTCTTTGCCATGGATTTGCTAATAATAGAATTATTTGTTCGATAAGGCTTCACAGTCTTCGATATTTTTTAGCAGATTTTTTATATTTCCCGTCTCTTATACATGTAAATGTGGTGAATTTTTATTTCAGGCCTCCCATTTAACCCTCCTCGCGTTCGAACCTAAAAATTTTAATATAATTTATAATCATGGAAGAATTAATGCTAATTGACATGCCGAGTTTTGTTAAGTTCGGTTCAGCCGTTAGTACCCGCTAAAGTTTTAACGTATAACTCATTTATATTTAGGTATACAACATAAGTGTATATAAAGTTACTCCAAATAACAAAATAAACAACTTTTGTTATGTTTATATTTGCGGAAAAACCAATAGGAAACGAAATATCGCTATTTTTAATTTCAGGCTTCCCTTATAACCCCCACTCCTGCCCGTCCATAGAAATGTTGGTATGGCTTATTATAATGTAGACCTCACTGCTAATACACATACGGAGTTTTATTTAGTTCAGTTGAGTCTTTTTTTGGCAAATAATATTGTTGGCTCCCGCTATAATTTTCAGCGTATAACGCATTTAAACTTGGGTATACGACAAATGTGTATATAACAAAAGTTACTCTAAATAACAAAATAAACAGCTTTTGTTATGTACATATTTACCGAAAAACCAATAGAAAACGAAATATCGCTATTTTTTATTTCAGGCTTCCCTTATAACCCCCACTCCTGTTCGTCTCAGAGAAAATTAATATAGCCTAAAGTCTAAGTTGGGTTAGTAATAATATACATACCAAGTTTCATAAAATTCGGTTCAGCCGTTTATGCGTGAAAAGGTAACAAACAAACAAACAAACATACACGAAAGAAACAAAATGCAGATATGGTGTCTATGACATGTGAAACGAAAAGTTATCTTGAAATTTCGCGAAAAAAATCAATGTACAGACAGAGGTTACAATTTTATATATATACTAGCTAAGATACCCGGCTTCGCTCGGGAAATCATTTAAGGCTGAATGATGATAGTATTTTTTTGGGCAAGGCTTCAATGTTTACAACTACACCTCCCGTTGGCGCGCATTGTTTTGCTGTGAGGGTCAGGCAGGCGACTTATAAATGAGAAATTTTATATTTGAAGAATAAATAAAAATGTGTTCCTAATCTATCCCTTGCCACTTTTTAACTCACCTTTTTGAATACTTCAAACCATAATCATGGATAGTATTTATTACAATTGAATATCGTCTATAACGAAACTTATTTCCTGTCAAAAAAACCAATCCGAGCACATATAGTTTAAGCATAGATTAGCACGTAAGGTTATATTCATAATAGTAGATCTTATTGGTAATCACTTCCCGTAATGCCCAACATTTCAAAGGAAATTAGTAAACTCAATTAACTCTATTTTAAGCCTCCGTCTATTTCCCGCTCTCGCATTAGAGCTATCAACACTCTTCCCTCTTCTCCTTTAAATTATTATTCAAAATATTATGGTAATAATTTATCTACCTTATGTAATTAAATAATAGTGTTACCCTAAAAATAATTTCAATTATATTCAAAAACCTAGTCGAGGGGAAGAGATCGTAGCCGTCCATGCAACCTAAGTAATACTTTAAACAATCATATCGAGTTTAAGAGCATTTTGTCTTTTGTCATAATGACATTAACGTTTAATTGTTATGATAGTACATATTTGTTTCAATAACATGAAGATATCGGAAATAAGATAGTATATAAAAACCAAAATCAAAGAGTTTGATTCCCTACTACTATCCCCTATCACTCTTGAGGAAAATTCATCACGATTTTTTTTTAAAATAATACATTTATACAAATTAAATAATGGAAATGCTCTTATAGTTTCCCCCAAAAAATTTCTATTCAAATAAACAATCCACACAACAACCCACCAGTTATTTCATAGGGAAAATAAATAAATGAGGGCGAAGGGTGAGGGGGATTTATAATCTCACTACATCCTGAAATCATATTAGTACTAAATAATCGAAATAGATAAGGCTAAACCCCCCCCCAACCCCCCCCCCCCCCCCCCCCCCAACATAACATCATTTGTCAAACCCCATGCCTATATTAAAAACACTTAAATAAGTAACTAATAAAATCGTCGACTCCCGCTATAGATATTAGTCTTATTATCCCGTATTTACTTAATTTTACGACATAAGTGAAAGAACCCCCCCCCCAAACCCCAACCCCCCCCCCCACCCCCCCACCAAGTTGCTCTAAATAACAAAAGTAAACAACTTTTGTTATGTGCACCTTTGCCGAAAAACAAATAGAAAATGAAATATCGTGAATTTTTACTTCAGGCCTCCCTTATAACTCCCACTCACGTTCGAACCTAAAAATTTTAATATTAGCTTATAATCAAGGGAGAATTAATGCTAATTGTCATACCAAGTTTTGTTTAAGTTCGGTTCAATCGTTAGTGCCCAATAAAATAGTTGGACTCCCGCTTTAGTTTATAGTATTATATCTCATTTATACTTCGTAAAAGTCAAAAATTAATATCACAAACGAGTTACTCTAAATAACAAAATAAATAACTTTTGTTAGGTATCTTATTTGCCGAAAAACGATAGAAACGAAAATACCGTTATTTTAAATTCAGGCACTCCCTTACAACCCCCACTCCTGCCCGTCCCTAGAAATGTTAGTATGGCTTATTATAATAAAAGTGTTAGTACTAATGCACATACCGAGTTTTTATTCATTTCGGTAGGGTCTTTCGTCTCAAATAAAATTGTTCACATTCGTTATAGGTTTTTGCGTATATCTCGTTTATAATTCGGTATACGAAAAAAAGGTATATAGCAAAAGTTACTCTAAATAAACATAATAAAAAACTTTTGTTATGAGATCAGATATTGCCGAAAAACCAATAGGAATCGAAATATCGCTATTTTTAATTTCAGGCTTTCCTTATAACCCCCACTCCTGTTCGTCTCAGAGGATATTATTATAGCCTAAAGTCTAAGTTGGGTTAGTAGTAATATACATTACCAAGTTTCATAAAATTCGGTTCCAGCCGTTTATGCGTGAAAAGGTAACAAACAAACAAAACAAACAAAACAAACAGACACCAAAGAAAACAAAATGCAGTTATGGTGTCTATGACATGTGAAACGAAAAGTTATCGTGAAATTTCGCGAAAAAAAATCATGTACAGACAGAGGTTAACAATTTTTATATATATATATATATATATATATATATATATATATTATATATATATATATATATATATATATTTATACTAGCTCAGATAACCCGGCTTCGCCCGGGTATTGATTTTAGGCTGAATGGTGATGGTATTTTTTTGGGAAGGCTTTTAATTTGCACAATATTTTGACATTTACCCGTCCCAGTGTTTAGGGTTAATACCCGTCGTTGGCATTTGTTAATAATAAAATTATTTTTTTTATGTAAGACTTGACTGTCCTCCAAATTGTCATATTTCCCGTAGGCAAATAGACAATGAAATATCGCGAATTTGTATTTTCAGCCTCCCTTATAACCCCCACACACCCGTTCTAACCTAAAAATTTTAATATAGCTTATAATCATGGAAGAATTAATGCTAATTGACATACTGAGTTTTTGTAAGTTCGGTTTACTCGTTAGCGCTCATTGAAATCGTTGACTCCCGCTTTAGTTTATAGTGTATATCTCGTTTATACTTTGTTAAAAGACAAAAATTAATATGACGAAAGTTACTCTAAATAACAAAATTAACAACTTTTGTTATGTTCATATTTGCCGAAAAACGAATAGAAAACGAAATACCGCTATTTTTTATTTCAGGCCTCCCTTACAACCCCCACTCCAGCCCGTCCCTAGAAATGCTGGTATAGCTTATTAAAATGAATGCGTTTGTGCTAATATACATACCGAGTTTTATTTATTTCGGTTTGGTCTTTTGTCCCAAATAATATTGTTCACTTCCGCTATAGGGTTTAGCGTACATCTTGTTTATAATTCAGTATACCAAAAAAGTGTATATAAGAAAACTTACTCTAAATAACAAAATAAACAACTTTGTTATGCTCATATTTGCCGAAAAACCAATAGGAAACGTAATATCGTTATTTTTAATTTCTGGCTTCCCTTATAACCCCCACTCCTGCCCGTCCCTAGAAATGTTGGTATGTCCTATTATAATGAAAGCGTTAGTGCTAATGCATATACCGAGTTTCATTTATTTCGGTTGCGTCTTTTGTCCCAAATAAAATTGTTCGCTTCCGCTATAGGTTTTAGCGTATATCTCGTTTATAATTCGGTATACGAAAAAAGTGTATATAACAAAAGTTACTCTAAATAACAAAATAAACAACTATTGTTATGTTCATATTTGCCGAAAAAACAATAGGAAACGAAATATCACTATTTTTAATTTCTGGCTTCCCTTATAACCCCCACTCCTGTTCGTCTCAGAGGAAATTAATATAGCCTAAAGTCTAAGTTGGGTTAGTAGTAATATACATACCAAGTTTCGTAAAATTCGGTTCAGCCGTTTATGCGTGAAAAGGTAACTAACAAACAAACAAACAAACATACACGAAAGAAACAAAATGCAGTTATGGTGTCTATGACATGTGAAACGAAAAGTTATCGTGAAATTTCGAAAAAAAAATCAATGTACAGACAGAGTTTACAATTTTATTATATATATATATATATATATATATATATATATATATATATATATATATATATAATATATATTACAGATTTGAACGGACCTCATTTCGTCATCTACTTGGAAGGATCGATGGACATTTGAAGAAAAATGTCGAAAATTCCGTCATGAGTACAACCTCAATAGCTGATTTCCCTTAAGGGAAATCTGCTAAAATTGTAACCTCTGTCTGTACATTGATTTTTTTCGCGAGATTTCACGATAACTTTTCGTTTCACATGTCATAGACACCATAACTGCTTTTTGTTTCTTTCGTGTCTGTTTGTTTCTTTATTTGTTTGTTTGTTTGTTTGTTTGTTACCTTTTCACGCATAAACGGCTGAACCGAATTTTATGAAACTTGGTATGTATATTACTACTAGCCCAACTTAGACTTTAGGCTATATTAATATTCTCTAAGACGAACAGTAGTGGGGGTTATAAGGGAGGCCTGAAATTAAAAATAGCGATATTTCGTTTCCTATTGCTTTTTCAGCAAATATGCACATAACAAAAGTTGTTTATTTTGTTATTTAGAGTAACTTTTGTTATATGCACTTTTGCCGTATATGGAAGTATAAATTAGTTATACGCTAAAAACTATAGCGGGAGTCCACAATTTTATTTGGCACAAAAGACTCAACCGAACTAAACCAAACTCGCTATATGAATTAATACTAACGATTTCCTTATAATAAGCCATACTAACATTTCTAGGGACGGGCAGGAGTGGGGGTTATAAGGGAGGTCTGAAATTAATAATAGTGATATTTCGATTCCTATTGCATTTTCGGCAAATATGCACATATCAAAAGTTGTTTATTTTGTTATTTAGAGAGACTTTTTTTTATATACAATATCATCGCATACCGAAGTATAAAGGCGTTATACGCTAAAAATTATAGCGGGAGACAACAATTTTATTTGACACAAAAGACTCAACCGAACTAAATAAAAACACTCAGTATGTGTGTTAGCACTAACGCCTTCCTTATAATAAGCCATACTAACATTTCTAGGGACGGGCAGGAGTGGGGGTTATTAAGGGGAGGCCTGAAATTAATAATAATGATTTCCTATTGGGTTTCGGCAAATATGCACATAACAAAAGTTGTTTATTTTGTTATTTAGAGGAAAATTTGAAAAACACTTCTTTTCAATATGAACTACCAGGTACCTCACCTGAAAAAATAATTCAAATGTATGCCAATATTTTCTCCTTAATAATTCAAATCTATGCATAATGCACAGGAGACGGGAAATATGACAATATGCAGGACAGTGAAGTCTTTCATAAAAAAATAATTTTATTATTAACAAATGTCAACAACGGGTATTAAACCCAAAACACTGGAACGGGTTAAATGTCAAAAATATTGTGCAAAGTAAAGCCTTGCCAAAAAATATTCCATCACCATTCAGCCTCAATGAATTCCCGAGCGAAGCCGGGTATCTGAGCTAGTATATATATATCTATATCTATATATATATATATATATATATATATATATTTATATATATATATATATATATATATAAAAATTGTAACCTCTGTCTGTAAATTGATTTTTTTCGCGAAATTTCACGATAACTTTTTCGTTTCACATGTCATAGACACCATAACTGCATTTTGTTTCTTTGGTGTCTGTTTTGTTTGTTTGTTTATTTGTTTTGTTTGTTTGTTTGTTACCTTTTCACGCATAAAACGGCTGAAAACCGAATTTTATGAAATTTGGTATGTATATTACTACTAACCAAACTTAGACTTTTAGGCTATATGAATATCCTCTGAGACGAACAGGAGTGGGGGTTATAAGGGAAGCCTGAAATTAAAAAATAGCGATATTTCGTTTCCTATTGGTTTTTTTTTTTCGGCAATTATGCACATAACAAAAAGTTGTTTATTTTGTTTTTTTAGAGTAACTTTTGTTATATACTTTTTTTTTGTATAACCGAATTATAAACGAGATATACGCTAAAACCTATAGCGGAAGTGAAACAATTTTATTTGGGACAAACGACACCAACCGAATTAAATAAAACTCTTGTATGTGCATTTAGCACTAACGCTTTCATTATAATAAGCCATACAACATTTCTAAGGGACGGGCAGGAGTGGGGGTCGTAGGGGAGGCGCCCTGAATTTAAAATAGCGGCATTTCATTTCTATTCGTTTTTCGGCAAATATGAACATAACAAAAGTTGTTTATTTTGTTATTTAGAGTAAGTTTTGTAATATTCATATTTGTCTTTTAACAATGTATAAACGAGATATACACTATAAACTAAAGCGGGAGTCAACTATTTTATTGACGCTAACGATTGAACCGAACTTAACAAAACTCGGTATGTCAATTAGCATTAAATTTTCCATGATTATAAGCTATATTAAAATGTTTAGGTTAGTAACGGGACGTGGGGGTTATAAGGGAGGCCTGAAATAAAAATTCGCGATATTTCATTGTCTATTTGTTTTTCGACAAACATGCACATAACAGAAGTTGTTTACTTTGTTAATTAGATTAACTTTTTTTTTTTATACATTTCTCCAGGAACGATGTGTGTAGCAAGTAATTTGCGAAGAAATATTGATATGCACCAACAACTCATTCCATATTTGGAACTATCAGGTACCTCAGCTGGAAAATTAATTCAAATCAATGTTTAATATTTTGTCCATAATAGCTGAAATCTATGCATAATGCACAGGAGACGGGAAATGTGACAATTTGAAGGACAGTGAAGACTTACATAAAAAATTAATTTTATTATTAACTAATGCCAACAACGGGTATTAACCCTAAACAATGGGACGGGTAAATGTCAAAATATTGTGCAAATTAAAGCCTTGCCAAAAAAATACCATCACCATTCAGCCTCAAATCAATTCCCGGGCGAAGCCGGGTATCTGAGCTAGTATATATATAAAATTGTAACCTCTGTCTGTACATTGATTTTTTTCGTGGAATTTCAGGATAACTTTTCGTTTCACATGTACACCATAACTCCATTTTGTTTCTTTCGTGTCTGTTTGTTTGTTTGTTTGTTTGTTACCTTTTCACGCATAAACGGCTGAACCGAATTTTATTAAACTTGGTATGTATATTACTACTAGCCCAACTTAGACTTTAGGCTATATTAATATTCTCTAAGACGAACAGGAGTGGGGGTTATAAGGGAGGCCTGAAATTAAAAATAGCGATATTTCGTTTCCTATTGCTTTTTCAGCAAATATGCACATAACAAAAATTGTTTATTTTGTTATTTAGAGTAACTTTTGTTATATGCACTTTTGCCGTATATGGAAAGTATAAATCAGTTATACGCTAAAAACTATAGCGGGAGTCCATAATTTTATTTGGCACAAAAGACTCAACCGAACTAAACCAAACTCGCTATATGAATTAATACTAACGATTTCCTTATAATAAGCCATACTAACATTTCTAGGGACGGGCAGGAGTGGGGGTTATAAGGGAGGTCTGAAATTAATAATAGTGATATTTCGATTCCTATTGCATTATCGTCAAATATGCACAAATCAAAAGTTGTTTATTTTGTTATTTAGAGAGACTTTTTTTTATATACACTATCATCGTATACCGAAGTATAAAAAGGCGTTATACGCTAAAAATTATAGCGGGAGACAACAATTTTATTTGGCACAAAAGACTCAACCGAACTAAATAAAACACTCAGTATGTGTGTTAGCACTAACGCCTTCCTTATAATAAGCCATACTAACATTTCTAGGGACGGGCAGGAGTGGGGGTTATAAGGGAGGCCTGAAATTAATAATAATGATTTCCTATTGGGGTTTCGGCAAATATGCACATAACAAAGTTGTTTATTTTGTTATTTAGAGAAATTTGAAAAACACTTCTTTTCAATATGAACTACCAGGTTACCTCACCTGAAAAAATTTAATTCAAATGTATGTCAATATTTTCTCCTTAATAATTCAAATCTATGCATAATGCACAGGAGACAGGGAAATATGACAATATGCAGGACAGTGAAGTCTTACATAAAAAAAATAATTTTATTATTAACAAATGTCAACAACGGGTATTAACCCAAAACACTGGAACGGGTAAATGTCAAAATATTGTGCAAAGTAAAGCCTTGCCAAAAATATACCATCACCATTCAGCCTCAAATGAATTCCCGAGCGAAGCCGGGTATCTGAGCTAGTATATATATATCTATATATATATATATATATATATATATCTATATTATATATATATATATATATATATATATATATATAAAATTGTAACCTCTGTCTGTACATTGATTTTTTTCGCGAAATTTCACGATAACTTTTCGTTTCACATGTCATAGACACCATAACTGCATTTTGTTTCTTTGGTGTCTGTTTGTTTGTTTGTTTATTTGTTTGTTTGTTTGTTTGTTACCTTTTCACGCATAAACGGCTGAACCGAATTTTATGAAATTTGGTATGTATATTACTACTAACCCAACTTAGACTTTAGGCTATATGAATATCCTCTGAGACGAACAGGAGTGGGGGTTATAAGGGAAGCCTGAAATTAAAAATAGCGATATTTCGTTTCCTATTGGTTTTTCGGCAATTATGCACATAACAAAAGTTGTTTATTTTGTTATTTAGAGTAACTTTTGTTATATACTTTTTTTGTATACCGAATTATAAACGAGATATACGCTAAAACCTATAGCGGAAGTGAACAATTTTATTTGGGACAAACGACCCAACCGAATTAAATAAAACTCGGTATGTGCATTAGCACTAACGCTTTCATTATAATAAGCCATACCAACATTTCTAAGGACGGGCAGGAGTGGGGGTCGTAGGGGAGGCCTGAATTTAAAATAGCGGCATTTCATTTTCTATTCGTTTTTCGGCAAATATGAACATAACAAAAGTTGTTTATTTTGTTATTTAGAGTAAGTTTTGTAATATTCATTTTTGTCTTTTAACAATGTATAAACGAGATATACACTATAACTAAAGCGGAGTCAACTATTTTATTGACGCTAACGATTGAACCGAACTTAACAAAACTCGGTATGTCAATTAGCATTAATTCTTCCATGATTATAAGCTATATTAAAATGTTTAGGTTAGAACGGGAGTGGGGGTTATAAGGGAGGCCTGAAATAAAAATTCGCGATATTTCATTGTCTATTTGTTTTTCGACAAACATGCACATAACAGAAGTTGTTTACTTTGTTAATTAGATTAACTTTTTTTTTTTATACATTTCTCCAGGAACGATGTGTGTAGCAAGTAATTTGCGAAGAAATATTGATATGCTCAACAACTCATTCCTATTTGAACTATCAGGTACCTCAGCTGGAAAAATTAATTCAAATCAATGTTAATATTTTGTCCATAATAGCTGAAATCTATGCATAATGCACAGGAGACGGGAAATGTGACAATTTGAAGGGCAGTGAAGACTTACATAAAAAATTAATTTTATTATTAACTAATGCCAACAACGGGTATTAACCCTAAACAATGGGACGGGTAAATGTCAAAATATTGTGCAAATTAAAGCCTTGCCAAAAAAATACCATCACCATTCAGCCTCAAATCAATTCCCGGGCGAAGCCGGGTATCTGAGCTAGTATATATATAAAATCTTAACCTCTGTCTGTACATTGATTTTTTTCGCGAAATTTCAGGATAACTTTTCGTTTCACAAGTCATAGACACCATAACTACATTTTGTTTCTTTCGTGTCTGTTTGTTTGTTTGTTTGTTTGTTACCTTTTCACGCATAAACGGCTGAACCGAATTTTATTAAACTTGGTATGTATATTACTACTAGCCCAACTTAGACTTTAGGCTATATTAATATTCTCTAAGACGAACAGGAGTGGGGGTTATAAGGGAGGCCTGAAATTAAAAATCGCGATATTTCGTTTCCTATTGATTTTTCAGCAAATATGCACATAACAAAAGTTATTTATTTTGTAATTTAGAGTAACGTTTGTTATATGTACTTTTGCCGTACACGGAAGTATAAATGAGTTATACGCTAAAAACTATAGCTGGAGTCCACAATTTTATTTGGCACAAAAGACTCAACCGAACTAAACCAAACTCGCTATGTGAATTAATACTAACGATTCCCTTATAATAAGCCATACTAACATTTCTAGGGACGGGCAGGAGTGGGGGTTATAAGGGAGGTCTGAAATTAAAAATAGTAGTATTTCGTTTCCTATTGTGGTTTCGGCAAATATGTACATAACAAATGTTGTTTATTTTGTTATTTAGAGAAACTTTTGTTATTTACAATATCGTCGTATACCGAAGTATAAATGCGTTATACGCTAAAAATTATAGCGGGAGTCAACAATTTTATTTGGCACAAAAGACTGTGTATTAGCACTAACGCCATCCTTATAATAAGCCATACTAACATTTCTAGGATCGGGCAGGAGTGGGGGTTATAAGGGAGGCCTGAATTTACAAATTTTATTATTAACAAATCCACAGAAACGACGGGCATTAGCCCTAAACGCTGGGACGGGTAAAAGTCAAAATATTGTGCAAAGTAAAGCCTTGCCAAAAAAATACCATCACCATCCAGCCTCAAAAGAATTCCCGGGCGAAGCCGGGCATCTGAGCTAGTCTATATATATATAAAATTGTAACCTCTGTCTGTACATTGATTTTTTTTCGCGAAATTTCACGATAACTTTTCGTTTCACATGTCATAGACACCATATCTGCATTTTGTTTCTTTCGTGTATGTTTGTTTGTTTGTTTGTTTGTTTGTTTGTTTGTTACCTTTTCACGCATAAACGGCTGAACCGAATTTTATGAAACTTGGTATGTATATAACTACTAACCCAACTTAGACTTTAGGCTATATTAATTTTCTCTGAGACGAACAGGAGTGGGGGTTATAAGGGAAGCCTGAAATTAAAAATAGCGATATTTCGTTTTCTATTGGTTTTTCGGCAAATATGCACATAACAAAAGTTGTTTATTTTGTTATTTAGAGTAACTTTTGTTATATACACTTTTTCCGTATACGGAAGTATAAACGAGTTATACGCTAAAAACTATAGCGGGAGCCCACAATTTTATTTGGCAAAAAGACTCTACCGAACTAAACCAAACTCGCTATGTGAATTAATACTAACGATTTCCTTATAATAAGCCATACCAACATTTCTATGGACGGGCAGGAGTGGGGGTTATAAGGGAAGCCTGAAATTAAAAATAGCGATATTTCGTTTCCTATTGGTTTTTCCGCAAATATAAACTTAACAAAAGTTGTTTATTTTGTTATTTGGAGTAACTTTTGATATATACACTTTTGTCGTATACCTAAGTATAAATGAGTTATACGTTAAAACTTTAGCGGGCACTAACGGCTGAACCGAACTTAACAAAACTCGGTATGTCAATAAGTAGTAATTCTTCCTTGATTATAAGTTATATTACAATTTTTAGGTTCGAACGGGAGGGGGGGTTATAAGGGAGGCCTGATATAAAAATTCACCATATTTACATGTATAAGAGACGGGAAATATAAAAATATCGAAGACTGTGAAGAATTATTGAACAAATAATTCTATTATTAGCAAATCACCGGCAACGACGGGTATCAATCCTAAACACTGGGACGGGTAAATGTCAAAATATTGTGCAATGTAAAGCCTGCTAAAAAATACCATCACCATTCAGCCTCAAATGAATTCCCGGGCGAAGCCGGGTATCTGAGCTAGTATATATATAATTTTGAACGGACCTCATTTTCGTCATCTCCTGGGTAGGATCGATGGACATTTGAAGAAATTTTTCGAAAATCGCGTCATGAGTACGACCTCAATAGCTGATTTTCCTTAAGGGAAATCTGCTAAAAGTTGGAAAATAAGGGCCACCTAACTGTACACAGATAACTAACTACCTGGTCAAATACTACCCAATCATTTGATCGAGACTTTTTTGAACGGCTCAACCGGACATGTGGTTTTAAATTGTTTTACACAGTGTGTCTAACCAGTGTTAATTTACTAATGCATTTTATTTGAACAAAAAGTTACACTAACATTGGTTCCTTAAATTGATTAAACGATGTCACAGCCTAAAGATCAAAGTACTCAGCTTCAGATCAGATTTATCACTAAACAAGAACAGTAAGTGATCATGTTTTGTGATAGTGAACATGTATGAAATATATTTTTGGGAAATTGCTAATGTGGTTAAAAGACGACACTTAGAAGGCTATTATGATTTACTAGAAACTTCCCAACCAGAATCATTTGAGTTTTGCCCAGTTAAAACTTGTGACCTATTGGAAATACACACAGCCAATTAAGAAACAGTAAATACTAACCCATGATTTAATTATATACATATGTATTGGACCATGATTTATA
The DNA here is from genome assembly GCA_019009955.1 of Riptortus pedestris. Classification (NCBI taxonomy): domain Eukaryota; kingdom Metazoa; phylum Arthropoda; class Insecta; order Hemiptera; family Alydidae; genus Riptortus; species Riptortus pedestris. Next base: position 51,799,480 of record CM032230.1, read on the forward strand.
ATAAACAGTACCTAACTGTTTTTAACAAAAGTTAATGAGTCAATGAAATATAAACAAAATTAAAAGATTCCTAATACAAAAAAAATGGGGCTCAGGTTGGTCTTTTGAGTTAAGATGTTGGTCTTAATCTCATGGTAAACCCAGAGTAACGGGTTCGATTCCCGCCCTGGGCAGTAGAAATGTATTTGGTGACAGACTCATTAAATAAATTCCTTATTTTCACCCTGACTGCAAAGGGGGTTCCCTGTAGATAACCCGCCCCAATCAGCCAAAGTAGCATAAAAAGAAATAAAAAAGCAAAATAAAATGTTAGTATTGGTCAACCATCTGGGCTGGACTAGTTTCTACGTTCTACAGTTCAGTCTGAATATTGATAAAAACAACCTTTGATTTAAATTGTCTTAACTCTCCATTACTGTTATATATTCCAAATGTTAACTCAAATTAGTAATAATTTTATCCATTCCTTATTATTCAAAATTGAGATGTTTAATATTTTTAAATTTGAATAGCAATAGTACTCTATATGACACTAATTGGTACACATACATATCTACTCCCTTATTTAGGGCACTGAACCATTAATATTTAAAATATTGTTATCAGTTGATATTTGTTTCTTTCTTAGACTCTGCATAGGCTATTTGTGGAATAAAATTAGTTTGTAATAAATGTAATCAAGATAAGATAGTGTGAAGTTAAATAGGTATATATATTTGGAATATGACTGTATTTCTTGAAAGGCTTTATTTGTTTTATTTCAATTCTCATTTTGAATAACATTACATAATTTTGTTCGAAACGTGAATTTAAATGATCTTGAGTACAGTTTATTATTATTATTTTTTTTAATGCTCCAGTTATTGTTTGTTTCAGATATTCCGTTCCTGACACACCATTTGCTGTTGATTCTGCTGTTACCACAAATGAACTTAATTCACTCTTAAACCAACTGATAAAAGGTAAATTACTATAAATAAATAAAAAAGAAACATATCCTTTCGTACAAACCAAATTCCTTGAACACCAGTTAAGTGTTGGAGGTAGAAGAGTTATTATCGGACTTGAGATGTTCAATTAAAATTCGAATGCAGAGGTTGTATAAGATAAGCATATCGCCCTTGTTAGATTTGTTATATCAAATTATATTCTTCATTTCTACCTTTGTAAGAACAAAAAATAAACATGAAATTTAAGTTGAGCATGAGAAATTTAATGTCTAACTGGAGTGGGAGAGGAGATTTAAGAAAATTCCTCTATTAATATTTGATTGAGATTAAATCCTATTAAAGAATGATTTTATAAAATAACTTCATCAACAAGATCAGTTAATAATGTCAAATCTCCAGATGTAACAAAACTAATTAAATAACTATAAATGTTCCAATTTAAAAAAAATAAAAGATTAATTATTTAAACTTTTTTTGATCTGAATCAATGTATACTTCAAATTTTTCCCTTCTAAACCCCCCTTCCCTGGTCCAATTATGACTTTTAACAAATTTTATCTTTAATATTATTTGAATTGTGTAAATACTGACTATGATTATCGATTAGACAAGTGTTGAGGTTTCTAGGAAATATAATGTTAATCAATGATGTCTCCTCTATTATTTATCTAAGTATTTTCCTTATTAAACGTTCATTGAAAACAAGATTTTGTATCTGTTACACAAATTAAATTATGCTCTAACAATTAGTTGCTTTCATTTCTTCCAGAAACTATTGTTGATGAAAACTACAAAAAAGTTGATTTTGATTTCCTTGCCGCTGAGCAGTTTATTCGCACTGACCTTGGGGAGCATATTGCTTTAAGAGGTGTTTCAAGTGAAGCTGTTATTGATGTTGAATATGTCGAGAGGCTACCTGCACCCGAACCTCAAGATTGCCTTCTCCATGATGATTGGGTTGCTGCGGTACACGTTTGTGACGATTGGTAAGTAAATAGTTCTATTACATTTTCAAGACTAATTTATAGTGAGATAATGAAGATTACTCCGTGAGAATGCCCCAGTAAAATTGAACATTTTTTTAAAAATATGTATTAAGAGAGTGTAAATGACATCTCAAGGTACTTTTTTTAAGGCCATACATAACGAGCTGGCATAGAGGTTTTCACTGGCTTAAGAAAAGGAGACACATTGTCCATTCTTCTGTAAACCCATCCCTGGAGGTCAATTAAAAAAAAAAAAAAAAAAAATTCCAAAAAGGGGTTATGTAAACTAAGTAGATTTCTCACTAGCTGGTGTATGCTAATGATTCAACTCACCATCTATTCTCTAATTTAAGAAGCCTATTTAAACAGGAATCAAAATGCCAACTGGATATAAGATCTTTGTGAGTCAGTTACTCAAATAAAAATTATATGTGTAGGAGTTGGAGTTTAATGAAGGATGAAAAAATGCAGATATTCATGTTTGAGATACAGAAAGCAGGCATGCATGGGAGAAGAATTATAGTAAATTAAATTTAAAATAAGATTGGTTATATACTACTCTTTTATCCAATTCATAATGAGTGAGAATATCACTCATATCCAAGCTCCCAAATCTTTATCATAAATATAATATCTGTTATAAACATGGGGGCTCAGGTTAGCCATGTGAGTTTAAGTGTTGACCTTAATCTCACAAGATAAACCTTGAGTGGCAAGATCAATTCTCCCTGGGCAATAGGAATTTATTTAGTGACAGAATTCATTAAATAAAATCCTTAGTCCCACCCTGGCTAGAAAAGGGTAGTATAACCTGTAGATAACCCGTCCCAATTAGCCTTAGTTGCAAAAAGTGCAAGTTAATAAATAATTTAATTTGTTGTAATCACTTTACTTCTTATTCATATTAAATAAAATAAAAATAAAAATGTTTTGTTGCACTTCTTTTAAAAGTATTCTGTTTGAAAATGGTTTCCAATTTTTCCATTCCTTTGGAGCAGATCAAAAATTGTCATAGAATATAATTAATAGACCTTTTTATGATCTTCTGCACAGAGAAATTTTCAATTATTAGTTTATGCTCTAGCCCCTCTATCCAATTTTGACCAAAAAGAGAGTTATCCTTATAGACTTTACAACAGTTCTAAATATAAAATTTCACATTTCTATGGCTAGTCGATTTAGAATTATGTTAAGTATGTAGATGTATACTTATAGACATCAACCCAAAACTAGTGAAGATGGATTTAAAGAAGGTTAATATAGATAATTCCATTGAAATTTGGAAACCCAAATGTTTCATGGTTATAGTACTTTTGATTTTGTTCAAGGAAGTCAAAACTCCAAGTCCGACAACAAAGCAACAGAAGTCAGATTTAAAACATGAATTACCATCACAATTAGCTGAACAAAAACCTCCATTGAAATAGGTCAAATAACGAGGCTAAATATTCACATATTAAACACCAGTTATGAGCTAGATTTTTTAGTAAATAATATTAACATTGAAATATAACGATGAACCACTTTAAAGTTTGTAAACAATTGTCTTAAACCCGATTTAAGATTTAAAATATAACAATTTCAAATTATTTATTCAAATGCCATTTTAAGGATATTAACTGGCTGCTATGATGATACTGTGCATCTTTGGAACCACAAAGGAAAGCACAAGTTAACAATTCCTGGTCATACAATGGCTGTGAAAGCTGTATCCTGGATTTCAACTAATGAAGACAATGCCACCTTTGTGAGGTAGTTATTCAAGAATGTATTTAATATGCTCAACCATTATTATTCAATATTTTAAATTGTTTTGCATTATTATTTCCTCTAACTTATTAAAATATACAGTATTATATTTATCGTTTGTTTTATGATACAGTCTAACTCGTTTATAATGAGCACAAATGGGCTGTAACATTTACTCGTTAAATCCGAGTGGTCGTAATAAACGGGTCCTTTAGGCAGGCGTGCAACTTGAAGGGGGGGGGCTTGGGAGGTCAAATGATTGAGTTTAATTAAAATTTAATTCATACTTACTTTAATTACATTAATTAATTTAATTAAATACTTTTCTTAATTTAATGATATGTAATTTAATGACAAAGTTGCGCTACAGTCTTAAAGGAAAGAAAAAGATTCTTACCAAAACATTTATTTTTTCATTAATCTACATATTTAAAATGGTTTGTAGCTTACAGATTTTGACATTTTTAACACCATCATCCAACTCCCGTAAAAGTTTTACTTTTTCGTCAACCGATAATGCTTTGCGTTTTGTCGTAGTGAGAGGATAAAAATTCACGTGTGTACTCAATGAACTCAGGTCAAAGAATGACCATCTGACCCTCCTACTTTTAGGAATTTTTCCTACAAAAGCATTAAACTGCGGAGAAGAATAAAAAGATAAGACAGAAAGACTAGAAAGATGATAAAAAACAATTGCAAGACAGAAAAATATTCTCGCTTCCCTCGGTAAATCCGAGTTCTCATTAAATATGAGCTCGTTATAAACGAGTTTGACTGTAATTGTAATGATATGTTCAAATGTCTTATGAAAAAAAAAAAAAAAATGACTTCTAAATCATTTTTATTATATAATATGAACTAAATTCACATTTTTTTTAACCATTATCCCCCCCCCCCCCATTCTGATCATAAGTCTGTACGGATGACACAATTTTAAATTAAAATATGTACTTTCATATATCACACCCCTAAAGCCATAGTGGATTTTTGAATATTTTATTATATTTTCACAATTTATGACTTCAGATATAAATTAGAGGTATGCTTATTGTTAATGTTAACATTGATGTACATTTACTCTTTATTGTTTTCTGACTTGATGGTGACCCCTTGAGGCATTTAAACTGGCAGTACAATAAATTGCTAATAAAGAAAGACATCTTGTTTATTCTTCTTCTTTGAAATGGTAGATTACTGGCAAATGCTTATCCTATATAATAAGCATGCAATATAGTAGCATATGACAGCTCTATTTTAGTCACAAGTTTAACTCCCGCCCTCCTGATAATTATATTGACTGATAGTTTCATACAGAAAGCAATTAGAAATGACTCTTGTCTCCTTTTTTTTTTTTACTTTCATGAAAACAGCAACTTTTTTTTATCATTTTGACACATGTTTTCAAAGTTATGCAATAGAATAAGGCTATGCCTAAGATGATGCAGCTCCTGCCCATTATACTCTGTTTTACATACCTACTGCCAAAATTCTCATCTCCCATTTCAGATCTAGAAATAAACAGTTTTGATAAACATCCTGAACCCATATTTTTCTTCATGTAGGCCATCAATTGACAGCATATTTCTTCATTAATATTAAATATACACAACAGTTTTGTACGAGCATATTCAGATTCTATCTGGTAACTCTAGGTTCGTAACTTGACGAACTTGATGTCGCAAAACTAGACATTTAACTAGAATCGTGGGTTGGATTCCCATCTGGTCAATAGGAATTTATTTAGTGACAAGTTCATTAAGTCATACCCTGGCTAGAAAAAGGTGGTAACCTGTAGATGACCTATCTCATTTAGCCATAGTAGCATAAAATGAATGTTAATAAATAATAATAACTTTGTAAAATAGAAGTAGAACTATTTTGATGGCAAAAAAGTTCCTGCTTGCTTCATTCCTAACAAAAATCTAAATGTGGATTACATTTACTTTCTTCATGGCATTAGAATAATGGCAACATTGATCTTCGCAAAGTAGCCCATTTATAAATCAACAGTTACTATCTATTATGCTTTCCACACCAAGTTTTACACTTTCCCCTTGCTTCCTTTTCTCTTATAAAAATTTACTTTCCATTTACTTCTTCAATACTTTTAATAGCAAAATAGTAATGTTTTCAAAAATGGTGGGGGAATGTCTTTTATTTATAAAGGAACACTCTGCAGGAAGTTAGTTAGCCACTGTTTTCTATTTTTATCTTCTCATTTTTTTTTGCTTCATAGTTATTTTATTTTATTACTTTTACTTACATAAGTTTTATTTTATTAATTATTGGTGGTTTTTCCGTGTAACAAACCACTCGCATTCGGTGAGCAGCCACACTTAATTCCTTAATAAAGTGTTCTTTTTCTTGTAATTGAATTTATAGTTCCCCTCCCCCTTCACAGGCAGATATTTGATTTTATAGTGGCTTAAATTTCCACTTTTACTTAGATGTTTTAAATAACTTTATTAATATATTTTGTTTTATTTAGTGGCTCTCAAGATCAGACTGCCCTTCTTTGGGAATGGAATATGAAAGAGAATGTAGTTGAATGTGTCCATGTCTGTAGAGGCCATGCCAGGGGCATCGAATGTGTTGGTGTCAACACGGACAAAACAAAATTTGCAACGGGCGCTTGGGACAACATGCTCAAAATATGGTCTACCTGTAAGTTGTATTATTATATTTTATACATCGCTCTCTAAGACATTTCTTGCTCTGCAGTTTTGTAATGGCCCTTCATGCTTTGTGGAAGAAGGTCATGAAGGGTAGGTATCAGTTGAAGATAATATTCAGTAAATTTCACTGATGAATTATGATACTGATGTACTCGAGCCATGATTTCTGAAAAAAAAAACAAAAAAAAAAACATGTACACACACACACACTGTGCGCATCTGTGTGATGACATAACGTGAGAGCTTGTAAAAGGCTGAAAATTAAAAAATTAAAATCCTGGCCATGAGCTGATGAAAATGTCATTGAACTCCTACTAAACGGTTGGACACACACACACACACACACACACACACACACACTGGAAGATGGAGATTCACAAATCAGTCCAGCAGATGGAGCAGGAGTGGGGGTTGTAAGGGAGGCCTAAAATTAAAAATAGCAATATTTCGTTTCCTATTGGTTTTTTGGCAAGAATATTTTCACTAATCGGTAGTACAACCTCAATAGTTTATTTCCCTTGAAGTAACTTATTGTTATATTCAGGGCTTTTGTCGTATAACAAAGTATTTTCCACGAGAGTTTTACAATAAAAACTAAAGCGGGAACCAACAATTTAAGTTGGGCCTAACTAGCTTTTGGCGGGAAAGTCACCCTACTTAACCGCCCAAAACTCTATAAATGCTAATATCTCGGCATTAATATTCTATGATTATGTATATTAATATTTTTTAGGTTCGAATTTGCAATAAGATTGAGGGCCTGAATAAAAAATTTTTCGATGATATTTCATTTTCTATTTTGTTTTTAGGCTAATCCGTCCATATAACCCCCCACTCCCAAAGTCTGATTTTTTGTGTTATTGAAACTAGGCTTTTGTTTTAAACATAATATTATTAAATTTAATAACCTAATCGCTTGAAATATTATGCAGGACAACGTCTGTCGGGTCCGTTAGTATATATATATATATATTGAACAGACCTCATTTTCATCAGCTCATGGGCAGGATATATGGACTTTTGAAGAATATTTTCAATAATCTGGTTATGAGTACAACCTCAATAGCTGATTTCCCTCGAGGTAAATCTGCTAAAACTTATAAAAATTGAAAAATCATTTCTAAAACTTACAGTAAATTATACATAGGGTATATGTACTAGGATAATATTATAAATGTCAATTTAGTTCACGAAGAACTAACTGAAGAGCAATTTTACAGATTCTGTATCTTAGAAATTAAAAGTAGAAACCTCTATGTTTTGGTTTACTGACTAAAAAAAGAACTTTTAATTACTATAACTTATATTTACATTTTATTGCAGCAATGGTTGAAAATTTTGGTGCTGATGAAGATGGTGAGACAGATTCGAAACGGCCCAAAAAGGATGGAAAATCACAAACGAGGGTAAATGTTTTAAAAATGAATACGTTAGTTTAAAGATCATTATTTCCTTCCTATTCCTAGTACTTGTCCAATCATGCCCACCACACTCTTTCTCTAGCCATTGCTTTCATTTTTACTCCCCTATATCTCGTGCAAATCACGCAAAACATAATTTTGGTATTTACGAGGAATCACCGTTTGCAAACCCTACATGATGCAGCTTTTGTGGACTACATTACATAAATTTTGAATGGATAAATAAAAATCTTATTGCCAATGTGATTTTTAGTCTCAGTAAAAACCATTCCTGCATATGTGATTTTCACTTTGAGTCACTAAACATCTTGCAATTTTTAGTCTCAGTAAAACCCAATTCCTTCTTACATAAATTCCTTATTACAGGAGAAATAGAGAATTGGTAGTGAGATTAGACTATCATCATGTAAGAACTCTGCTTAGTTTACACATTCTTTGCATTAAGAAAATTTCTTACTCATATATTTATGGATTATATCCATTATATTTAAAATCGTTTATATTTATAACCATCAAATTTTATGGCAAGGGTCTCCAATAAAAAACATTTTTTTCGGTGTAAACTTTATTGAAACTGCCCTACATGTTTCGAGGTTTAATTGCCACCTCTTCAGGGGCTATCCCTTTTAAAAGAAAAATGTATAAAAATTTATTATCATTAATTTAACACGTCCCTTTATAATTCTTTTGCTATATATTGTATTAGTAGGTGCCTACATCTATGATATATTTATTAAATATAATTATAAATTGCTACTTACATTTCTGAAGTGCTTGTTTCTCTTTTACATTATGTTGTGACTGTCCTCACAGAGGATGCATATGACACTGAGGTTCCTGAAGTAAGTTAAGTCAGCTGACTAAAAATCGATTATTTACTAGTATATCTTGAACTCGATTATTTCGCGTTATAATTTAAAGTCGATTTAAGATAAAATATTATAGAATACATGATTGAGGTATTTGGCATAATGTAAAAGGGAAATGTAAGTAGCAATTTATAATTAGATTTAATAAATATAGCATAGATGTAGGCACCTACTAATACAATATATAGCAAAAGAATTATGAAGGGATGTGTTAAATTAATATTATTAATAATTTTTTATATATATATTTCTTTTAAAAGGGATAGCCCCTGAAGAGGTGGCAAATAAACCACGAAACATGTAGGGCAGTTTCAATAAAGTTTATGCCGAAAAAAATGTTTTTTTTTTTTTTTTGGAGGACCTTGCCATAAAATTTGAAGAATATATAAATAATATTGGGTCCAGAATAAGAAGAATAATCATAGGTATTCCTGTTTGCCATTACAGACTCCTGAGATGACATTAAAGGGTCATAGAGAGGCGATAGCTGGACTCAGTTGGATGAATTCTTCGGAGCTCATAACTGCAAGTTGGGATCATACGTTGAGGCTGTGGGATGTTACTGCTGGAGCAAGTGTCTCACAGATATCAGGAAACAAGGCTTTCTTTGATGTTCATTATTCCAGTTTATCTAATCTTCTCATTACTGCGTCTGCCGATAGACATGCCCGACTATATGACCCTAGATCACAAGGTAATTGAAATTGTCAAGTAAATATAATATAAATTTCTGTTCCTCCTGTCAGTAGCTATATTTATTTCTGTATACTGACAAAAACTAAGAAGCGTCTTTTCATTATAAACTAACCTTTTAATATTAAACTTTTAGCTGTTTTTCTTTAAGGAAAAATGCTATTGAGGTTGCTCACATGACAAATTTTCATAAAAATTCAAATCTTGGCAAATGAGTGCAAAAACATCAACTTGAATTTTTAAAGTTGATATCAATATATCTATCTATCTTCAGATTGTTTCACTCTCCTGAAGCTGTAAATTTTGAGATATTGAAACCAAACTCCATCCAAGAATTTAAGTTTAATAAAGTCTGTATTTTGCAGAGGGAGGTATATGTAAGATTACATTCACTTCTCATGATGCTTGGATCATGTCAGTGAGATGGTCCCCAGCGAATGAAAGGCTCTTTATATCTGGCTCGAATGACAGTAAACTGAAGTTATGGGACACACGAAGGTAAATTTAATATCATTTGTACAGCTATAGAATTTTATTTGTTTTCTGTAATTTTGCATAACTTAATTTTATTATTATTATTTTTTTAAATTTTTGTTTTACAGTCCTAATGTACCACTGTTTGACATGACTGGCCATGAGGATAAAATTCTTTGCTGTGACTGGACATTACCTAATGTTATTGCATCAGGAGGATCAGACAGTACGCTTCGACTCTATAAAGCAGGAGATTTCAAAACACATATTTAACATGAGAGTTTTGAGAACTATTTGTTCTTTTAAGGCTACATTCGTTTTTTGTATGTATATTTTTTGTACATAAATGTTAATTTAATGTCATTGAAAGGCATTGAATAGAAAGGGATAGTTCAGAATATATGTGAACGGACTAGTCTAATTTTATTGTTAACTTTAAATAAAAAAACCTTTAAATTAAAAAAAAAACATCCTTTGTGAATTGATGATAGAATAATATATTATTGCCTTCTCTTCTTCTGAATTACACTGATTTTCTGGTCCAGCAGTCTTCACACGCATAGGAATGCTAATTTTCCTTATTCATGCAGGTCATCGATACAGTTGTTTACTTGTAGCCTGGGGACAAAATATGACCAGCCCAAAGAAGGCAACCAAAGAGTTGTTGAAAATTTGCATCTTTATGAACATGAAAGCTGCTGGAGGAGAAAGTCAGGTGCAAGTCAGAAGATAAGTTTGTTTATGAAATCATATTGTTTTCTGTTTAAACTGCTCTGCAATGGGAAATAAATATGTCAGACACGTATCTATATTTTGTCTTACTTTCTAATATCTATTGGGGTGCACGTTAGCCATGTGAGTCAAAGCATTGGATATAATCTCACATGGTAAACCTAGAGTGGCGAGTTCGATTCCCCCTGGGCAAATAAGAATTTATTTAATGAGAAATTCATTAAATAAAATCATTAGTCCCGCCCTGGTCAGAAAAGAAGGGTGGTAACCTGTAGATAACCCGTCCCAATTAGCCATAATACTAAAATGGACGTTAATAAATAAATAATAATATCTATTGTTAATGCTCTCAAGACAGACATTTGTTCCCTTAGCTTGCCTCAATGCCTGGCCAATGGTGGAGGAAATTCAAGGCGAGTGCATCGTTAGATGTACTCAGCTCCATTGATCTCCAATATATGCATGACCCGCAAAACCAATCCAATAATCCCACAGAAATTGTATTACTTAATGACACAATAACAAATTTTAAGTATAAAAAAAAAATTGTACACAAACACACACGCTCATATATAAATAATTGTAACCTCTGTCTGTACATTGATTTTTTTTCTCAAATTTTACTATACTTTTTTATTCCATATGCCATAGAGACGATATCTGCAATTTGTAGCTTTAGTTTCTGTTTGTTATTGTTCTTGAAGACTAAAAAAGGTTATACAAGCTCTCTTTAGTTTCTAGATATTTAGTTATAAACCGTAAAGACTGAGACGGGGAAATGTAAAAATATTGTGCACCTTAATGTCTTGCCAAAAAAATACTGTCATCATTCAGCCTCTAATGATTTCCTGAGCGAAACCGGGTACCTTAGCTTATATATATATATATATATATATATATATATATATATATATATATATATATAAATGAATAATCATTTGTACCCAAAAAAATGTGTGTTATTTATTAACAGTCACTTTGTGCTACTATGGCTAATTGGGGAGGGTTATCTACAGGTTAACACTCTTTTCTAGCCAGGGTACGATTTAATGAATTCCTCAGAAAATAAATTCCTGTAGCCCAGGTTGGAACCAAACATACCACTCTAGGTGAGATTAAGACTAATACCCTAACTTACATTGCTAACCTGAGCTCCCTTGAGGGAAATCAGCTATTGAGGTCGTACTCATGATGCGATTTTCGAAAAATTTCTTCAAATGTCCATCGATCCTACCCAGGAGATTACAAAAATGAAATCCGTTCAAAACTATATATATATATATATATATATATATATATATATATATTTGTCTGTTAACACTCTAGCGGTCGCAATTTTTGTTTAATCATCACCAAACTCGGTATTTAATCGTTTTATGTAAAAAGGAAGATCAAGTTCGTTAACAGCTGAAATCGGACCAGTGGGAGGGGGGATTTTCAAAAATTCGAAATATCTCCGTTATTATGCATCGGATCGAGAAATTGTATAGAACCAATCTTATTGCAAATTAAATTTACTATAAATATTGTTATATACATTTATTTTCTATCTTGAATAATAACCGAGATATTTGCATTTTTATGAAGGCTGTGGTTGGGTATTGTTCGGATTAGTTCGGCCATTTTCGTAACTTCTCGGCTCAGGTGGAAGCTTCTAACTTTACCTTAGCTTTGTTACTTTGTGTGATTTATGCAAATACGGTCTGTTCATCTGCCGCCCCCCCCCCTTCTATAGTTTTTGTACTACTAAAATTTGAGTTATTAAAATATTATTATTATTATTTATTAACGTCCACTTTTTGCAACTTAGGCTAATCGGGACGGGTTATCTACAGGTTACCACCCTTTTCTAGCCAGGGTGATATTTTAGGACGTTATTTAATGAATTTCGTCACTAAATAATTTCCTTTGCCCAGGCAAGAATCGAACTCGCCACTCTAGGTTTACCATGTGAGATAAAGGTCAACGCTTTAACTCGCATGTTAAAATATAAATTATTTTTACAATTCAGAAGCCATTTCAGTTGGGAATTTATTAAAATTAACTGAAAGATTTCGTATTACCGTTTGTATTTACTCATGGTGGACTTGTATTACTAGTATGCAGATTTGTCTATTGTAAAACTTCACATGGGAAATCTGCTTAGTTTACGCAGCCCCTGCGTGACGGACTTTTTCCTTTTAAATGGAATGATGATATTTCATGTCATTATATCATTCACATTATAATTTTGCTGACATCATATCTTACTAGTTGAAAAGAAATATACAATTCTAAACCTCAAAACGTACAGGCATTGTTTCAATAGATTTGGTTCAGACACTTTAATTCTACAATACTTTCAATATGCATGATAGTTTCTTTTGAAAGGATTATGTTATTAATAATGTATATCAGATTAATTAAATAAAAACATTTTAGTTATTTTAAGTATTATACTTGCCCTACATACCTTTGCAAAGAATTCAATTTACATTGAAGTAAGTGAACTTCATTTCAAAAATAGTTTTTTCTTGAATTATGGAATTAATTTATTCAAAAGGTATCAGTTAGTAATTACATTTAAATTTGAGGTGATACAAATTAGAAAGTTTAGAGGACTTAAGTATTTAAAGAATATTATTTTCTGTGTAGTTTTTCTCAGTATCTTTACTCTTGATTTATTTGTCTTAACCCAGATTCTCCTGAATTATTTTTTGTATTTTTTTAAAATTTCTTTATGATATTTGAGTTCGTTGGAGGCCCCTGAGCTCCCCAGAAAAAGTCCCGGAAAATTTGACATTTCCGGTTGGCTAAAAAGTCAAGTCCTTGCACAAGGACTTCAGGAGAATAAGACATCAATTTTCCTTAAAACTCATAAATATTCTGGTTCGTAAAATTAGGTTGGATGATTCTAAAAACAAACAATCTTTTAGCAATAAGACAAAATTTTACTTAAAATATCTTAATATATTAATAATATAATAGTTATATATATATAAATATATATATATATATATATATATATATATATATATATATATATCATTTTGTGTGATATTTTATAAAACACTCTATATGTAGACCAACATCGCATTTTTCACATTTAGTTGTAGTCATTTTTGAACAGTCGACATTTTAGTTGGGTTTTCCATAATTTGTTTTCGATGCCATGTTTTGAATGAATGAGCTTCTCAGCAGTGGGCAAAGTATTCACCAAATGGTTGACACCATCAAAGCGGCTGTCGAAAGGTGTTTTCTTTGATGGCCGGCCACGTATTTGGGTACATTTTGTGTTTTATTGCAATATCGATGTCTTCGGAAATCCAAATGATTCATTGTACCACCATTCACAAGATATAACTGCAATGCATTTTGTTCGCACGCATCAAAACAATGGTCTATGAGTGGAAAATACCATTTTTTTAGTTCTGATGTCACAACGATATAGTGAAATATTCTGATCTACTCGGTCAATTCCCCCCATAAACTTGTTATGAGAATAAAAAACTTGAGGCTGATCAACTTTTATTTTATTTTTTTTCTCACGTGAAAATCTATTTACTTTTTTCAACAGCCCTTCTTGGCATGTTTATGTATCCACTGAGCAGCATAATGGGCTATGAACACAAGCATTTCGTTTTCAGTGCAATTTCCGAATTTGTTTCTTTTTGCTGCATATTGATTAGATTGATGAAAAAATATGACTAGCTCTATAATAATAATTAGTGAGGTGGTGATGATAATAATAAAAATCATTTGAAAAAGGATTATAAATTGCTGATTATATACGTAATTCACTCAGCTTTTCAGTAAATATGGATTAAAAGTATTACAAATACCCCTCCTCAGCCTTTAAAATTGGTGATTACCAAAGCTACATTTAGAAAAATAACTTAGATATTCTAAAATCACCAAAACAGGGTTGGCTGAATAGTCAATGATTTTAAAGAATTTAAATGTACCAAATTTTGTTAAAATTTTATTACACAATAATTTTGAACCGACATTCTCCTGAAGTCCTTGTGCAAGGACCAGTGATTTTGCGGCCATGTTGAACCCAGGGTTACAGTGTTAGAAACAAAGTAAATGCTAGAAAGTGTAGTCAATACATTTAAACAAACATATCATGAGACATTACACCAATGACACTAACGATGAATGAATGGTACTTACCCTTCAACAACAATGTCAGTAAGTTCATCCATGGTTGAAATGAGGTCGAATGTTATGTAGGATTCACAAACTAAAACACTAAAGCTATCCAAACAGCAATAAGTACAGTGAAGCATAGAGCCTACAGATGGGAATACAAGTGCCGGACACTTTGAAACATCACAATCCCTTTGTTTCTCCCAATATGTCTGAGGTCCTTGCACAAGAACTTCAGGAGAATCTGGGTTAATATTTTATAAATGTTAGTCAAATAAAAAAAATGTTAAAACTATTTCATTACCCCTTTTTTGAGTTTGAATATAATATTGTTTTTTATATTCATTTTTTTTTTTTTTTTTTTTTAAATAAATAACTTAATAAGCATATAAGTATGGGTACCAACAAAATATTTGCTCAGTCTTTCATTTGGAGTGTACTGCTTTTCGGGAATAAAAGGTGAACTCTTCACAAAGGGGAATATAATAGATCTTAAACAATAGAAATGTTCATTTTGCGCAAAACCATATCAATCAATCAAAAGCCTTTTATTGCACTTTAAAGTACAAGGAAAAGGAATAACCAATATATGTCACTATAGGAAAATTAAATAAATAAGTATGTCCTTGTTGGGTATTATTCATTGATTTTTAAATAATTTTTTTTTTTTTTTTGTAGATTATGTATATTGAGAGGTGTTGACCTAGGGGAGTACCTGTCTTACAAGCATAATTGCATTTATTTGGAACAGTAAATGTTTAATGAAAACAATATTTGGAGTGTTCAGTTCAAATAAAGTGGTTCATAGTATAACAGCATATTGCTAATATGACACTAGTAGAAATGGGATTTTTAATGAAGGTTGGAAACTAGAAATTGCAAATATTTTAGTTAATATTCACGATAGAGAAACATTTTCAAGACATTACATTTGCAATAAGATCAGTTCTATACAAGTTGTGATCCACCATATAATAACGGAGATATTTTGAATTTTCAAAATTCAAAATATAAACAAAAATGTTTAAATATCAATTTTGCTAACGACTAAAAACAAAAATTGTGACTGCTAGAGCGGTTACAGGTGTGTTTGTGTGGGTGTATATATATGTATATATATATATATATATATATATATATATATATATATATATATAAGGTCCGGGACAAAAAGATACCCTATATTTTTTTCTCTTAATCAATAGGGGTTAAGGATTAAAGGATTAAGGATTCATTAAGAATTAAGGTTTCATTAAGGATTAAGGATCCATTAAGGATTAAGGAGGTAGGAAAAACAGCTTGTGAGAATTAATATTATTACTTGATTTGTGGTAAGACAAAAAGATAGCACACCTATTGTTTCTTTACAAAGAAAACCAAATCCCTCTGAGTAGACAAGGCTAATCCAGTTCTGTTTATTCTTTTAAGTTGTTAACATTATTTTAGAGAGATGGGACGAGCAAAATCATTATCACCAGGTGAAAAAAATATCATTCAGCGAATGAAAAATCGAGGGTTTTGTATTTCCGATATTTCAAAAAATACCGGTAGGAGTAGAAAAGTGATTTTAAATTTTTTGAAGTCTCCAGAAAGCTATGGAACGAAGAAATCTCCTGGAAGGCCGCCGGCTTTAACAACACGGCAAAAACGAGCAATTTTAAGGGTTGCATCCAACTCATCATTAACGGCCCGTCAAATTGGGGCTAGAGGTGGTGTAGTAACGAATTTGAAAAACGTCCAGAGGATCATTCGTGCAGCTCCTCACATCAAAAGAAAGAAAATGAAAGGTATGCCACCTCTAAGCATGGCGCATAAAGAAAGGCGTAAGGAGTTTGCCCGTGAACATGTCCAATGGAAAGACGAGTGGAAAGAAATCTTGTTCAGCGACGAAAAAAAAATTCAACCTCGACGGTCCTGATGGCTGGGCTCACTATTACCATGATCTTGTTGTTGTTGTATAGGGTTTAAGGGCGAAAAACTACCAGGTTATCATCGCCCTGTAATATTTATAATAATTACCATGATCTACGGAAAGAAGAAAAAATGTTTTCCAAGAGGCAAATGGGAGGAGGCAGCGTCATTATATGGGGAGGCATTGGCTATGATCACAAAACTGATATCGTGTTTATTTCTGGTAGAATGAACAGTCAGCAATATGTTAATTTGTTAGAAAACCAACTACAAAAATATTTTGAACTTGTACCTAAAGAGAACGTAATTTTTCAACAAGATAATGCTCCAGTTCATACGGCGAAAGTTGCAAAAGAATGTTTTAGAAAAGGAAGGATCAGAATTATAGATTGGCCGGCTCGTTCCCCGGACTTTAATATCATCGAAAATGTATGGGGACATCTTGCTAGAAGTGTTTACAGTGGGAGCCGACAATTTGAGTGCGTTGAAGAATTAAAAAAAAAAATCAGGAGGAGTGGACCAAACTACCTCAAGAGTTGATTTGTCGCCATTTTAACTCACTTTCAAATCGTATGATTGCTGCATTAGAAAAAGGTGGTGTGTATACAGGATATTGAATTTTCATTTGTATTATTTTAATATTTTTAATACAGGATTTTATTATTATGGTTCACTGTGCTATCTTTTTGTCTTACCCCAAATCAAGTATTATTTATTAATTCTTACAAATTATTTTTTTCCGACTCCTATTAGATTGATCGTCGGTTCAAATTTGAGCAGAATACACTACATATTAATACATACAAATTATATCAATAGTTAAAAACGATTAAGAGAAAAAATATAGGGTGGGCTATCTTTTTGTCCCGGACCTTATATATATATATATATATATATATATATATATATATATATATATATATATATATAGTTACGTTTATTACAAAAATCAGTAATAAATATTGTTTATTTGAGTTCTTTTGGATTGCAAAATTAAACACACATAAGCTTCACAGTTGTTATCACTGCACAATTTATTTAACAATGCACTACACAATTGGTTAATTATTCTTAATTACTACTCACAGTATGCATTGATAGCTTCACTTCAGATTACACGGCCCTCCAATTCACTCCCGATCACTGAAGTTCACAAAAACACGGCACTGCACTGTCCTTTACTTCGCGAAGTTAATGGCACTGTACTGTCTTAAACACGACACTATACTGTTATTTACAGAGTCACGGTACAACACTGTTCTTCACATAAAAACACAGTACCGCACTGCAACTAAGTTGCATGCTGATCACTTGAAGACAGCTGAGAACAAACTAAACTAACTAGCGGCAGCCGGATCCTTTTATAGCTTGTCAGAACATCAAAGGGAATTGTCTGGACTCTTCGAGATCTGGACTGGTATTGCCTAGGACGAGCGGGACCATAGACGGCACCCTTTGATCTCCTCCGTACTTCCCAAATACGTGACTATCTCTGTTTAATTTTTGCAACACTATATATATATATATATATATATATATATATATATATATATATATAATTTTGAACAGATCTCATTTTTGCCATCTCCTAGGTAGGATTGATACTCAACAACCTCAATAGCTGATTTCCCTTTAGTGAAATCTGATGATAATACCTATGTCAACCTCCCCACTCTTGTTATTAGTAGTAAAGTATAAAATACCCCATGTTGAAAATATTCATATCATTGATACACATAAAAAAAATTCATAATTTTATAGTCACCTTCGTGGAACACTAGTAAACTCTACTTAGCGAGCTGAAGTTAAAATTTTAAAATTCATAAAGTTAAATAACATTTCAGGAATTTAAAATTATTCTAAACACAATTTGTTCTTTAATTATTTTTTTATTTTATAAAACCAATAATAATAAAGATTTTACATTGAAATTGTGACAAATCTAATTGAAAATTTGTGCTTTCTTATAGAATAATGATGTACATTGGGGTAGTTGACTAATAAATATAGAAGTCATTAGGAATCAACCGAGCCATTTTTAGGTGAATAAGTAAGAAAAGGAAAGCTAGAATTTCTATTCTGATCCTCTTGTTCTGGCCTGAGAAATAATTTATCCTCTTCAATACTATTGTCGTACCTGTCGGTAGATGCCTTCATTTACTGGCTTATCATTTAGTACACACGGTGTGATGGCACCATCCTCAAACCTGCCATTTGTTGTACAGGTATGACATGAGTATTATATATTCTGGTAGAACCAAACCACTATGAGATATCCTCATCAAATTTAAAGAGAATCTCTGAAAAACCTTAAGAGAGTTGGTTTATTTATGTATATAGCAAACATGATGAGAAGGGGTTGCCGATAAATAAATTTCACATTGTAACAAAATTTATATAATTTATAATTTACACATAGCTTTGTTATACTAATTAGTGACATTAAATAAACACATTTACAACTTGCATTAGTTATTTCAAACTTATTCATTCTCTCAGTCGTTTATTCATTCAAAACATTAAAAGACGAAAGAAAAAAAAATAACAATCACTTTATACAACATAATTTAACAAGTAACAATTATTATAAATTACTACTAATCAATTTATACACATATTTTTTTACATGTTAAATTTAATTTTCAAAACTAATAGAAAATAAATATTATTCTAAATTAAGATAAATAGGCAACGATTTTAAATTAGATGCTTAATTACACTAGTAACCGTTTATTTACAAAAAAAGAAAAGAAAAAAAAAGGCACATAAATAGAGCATATATTAAACCCCTTATATTTAGATTTATAATTTGACTCAATGGCATAAATGCTATCTCTGAAGAGATCATGTTAGAATTAGTCTTTTTAGTATAAAAATAATATTTTATGTTTTAAAATTTTCAAATAAAACCTAACAATCATTGTGTTTATTGTAAACATTCAATGAATACCAACCTGTTTATAATATTTTAACAAAATTATATTTTACAACCACTAAATTAATTTATACAAAAACTAAGTACACTATGTCAGTTTATTTGGCGTCAGGTTTACATAATAAACAGTTCTCTCATTTCAGAAATATTAAGAGCAATGAAATCGTCAATTTATATATATATATATATATATATATATATATATATATTTGTTTTCAATATAGGTTTTAATTATAGATGTGGTTGTTACTTGACACTTGTGGGTAATATTGATAAAAGCAGCTTTAGTCTCGGACAATATTTCATGTTTTATTTTCTCTTCTTCAGAGCTGTAAACATGTGCTAGATTTTATGTTTTTTACATTGATATTGTTTAATACAGTGTTACAAAGTGGAGTAAGTTGTATCCTGTTAGATAGAAACAACTCATACTACATTGTAATTACCTGAAAACGCAGGCTGCCTGTTTCAGCCCCTGAAAATGAGAAAATAAAACTCCAAAATACTGACCTAGACTAAAGTTTCTTTTGTCAACATTGATCACAAGCCCTCCCCCCCAAAAAAACAAACAAAACAAAACAAACACAATACATATATAAAATTCAGTTCATAGATTGTGTTTAGTTTAAGATAACAATTTAGTTTTTGAGTAAATGAAAAGCGTACCATTTTTGTGGAAGTTAATTTCTTGCTCTTCATTGAAGAAATTATTTCTTACTTTCTTAATTAATTATTAGATGGTTTAAGCCAAATAAAAATAATTCATTTTTAGTAGTACATGCTCTTTTTTTTGTAAGATGAGAATTAATGTGATGAACACAGCATGTTTGCCGATAGATTCAAAACTTTCTTTCATATTTTTTTTTTTAATTTGTATGTTACTGAATCTGAGAATACAAATCTGGGAAACAGGATTATAAGACTTGTTTAACCTTTATATAAGACAGAAAGTCTTCCCCCCAAGATGTTAATTTTAGCTCAAGGTCTTCGGGGCCATATTGAGGCTAATATCAATTCTTGAACATGTATGTTTGCATTGTGATTAAATAAACAGCTTTGTGGGAAGACCTTCTGTTTATAATATCTGTTTCCCAAAATTCCTTTTCTTTTGGTTATCTTAAACTACAAATACTCTAGGGCTTCAAATCGCAAAGTCTGTTTGTAAGAATTGCACATGTAAACCTAACTAAAATTACTCCATTGGAGCACAAGTTCGTATCTACATTAAATAAATGTAGTTAAATAAAAAATAAATAAAAAAATAAATTTTAAAATAAGCACCCGACTTCAGCTACCTCCAAGAGGTGTTAACACAGTCATGAAAATTTACAGTGGCCTTTCAGTGCCACTATCACTAGTTTCTAATTAAAGAGCTTCATCGCCATGATAATGTCCGTTCCGGTTGAGAGGCTGCTTTTCTGGGGCGTTGGATGGCCGATTTCTTTTGAAGAACCCACACTATAAACAAAATTAAAACATAAATTATGATATATATATATATATATATATATATATATATATATATATAAAATTTTTATTTAATGTTAAAATTGAATTTAAAATTAAATATGCAGGCATTTTTTAAATTGAATTAATAATAACACATAATGACTATAATATTTAAAGACAAAATCTGATGTGGGCACCACTTCCTTGTACTCGTATCAAATTAAATAAACAAAATCGATGGTTAAATTTCATTTGAAAGTAAAATAAAATATTTCTTTTCCAAGGCATTTTATTGAAAAATATCAGAACAAAATTTATATATTTATTTATATACATATATAAATGTATACATAGGAGAAATTTATTATTTTTATGCCCTCTGAGCCTTCCTCCTCCCCATCAAATTTCAGCCATTAATGGACTTGATCTTTAGTTTTACTTAAAGCACATATATATATATATATAATATATATATATATATATATATATATATATATATATATATATATAGAGTTTGATAACAATAAAAAAAAATTGTGACTATTTATAGGAGAGAATTTAGAAAATTTGAAATGTCAGTAATTATACGCCAGAACAAAAAAATTGTATAGAATTACTCATTGCATATTTAATCTCCGATAAATGTTATGTGCATTGCTCCTTTATTTGAATATTTAGCGAAATATTTGCAGCTTTTAGCCTTAAGTTCACTCCTATTCATGTCATAATAACAGTAATCTGTTATATCATGAACCACATTATTCGAAGCATAAATACCAAATTTTGTTTTCATTGAACCTTTACTGTGTGAGATTTTTGGTGTAACATCATCATCTAAGATTTTTGATTGCAAAATCAAACATTCAATATTTAAACATTTAATGAAGAACTAAAGTTTGTATCAGGTAATGACTGAAATCGGTCTTGAGGAAATGAAGGAGGGGGGGGGGTTTAGAAGGAGGAATAATAGAAAGTTCAAAATATTAAAGTTAATATGAGTCAGATCACAAAAAAATTTATATAACCAAAGTTGTTGGAATTTTAATTTTCCAAAATGTCTGACTAACATTTTGATTCCTAGTTACATTGTCTGTGTTCTGCAGGAGAAATAGATGTTGAGATGAGGTCATCAGCCTATCATATTCCAGTGTATGGCAAATCTGCTGAGATATACAGCACCTGCATATAGACTTTCTGATGTGATGCATTAGGACAGTGATATCACTTTCAAATGAAATAATTTTAAACTCTGTGCACCAAAAGTTTTCTTTATTTAATTTAATAGTACAAGGAAGTGATTTGTTGTCTACATCAGACTTTTTGTTATAGCTTTGAGTCAATGTCATGATCTTATTTCTCTTCGTTACTCTGTGTGGGTTTTCTGAGGGAGATATGTCATTGCTGAATTTAGCTCACCTTTTTCTTAATGTGTAAACATTCAGTGATGATTTTTATTTGTTAAACATCTCACCCATGATTTAATCACCTGAGTTCACTATTCATATTATTATGGTATGAAAAACTACTATTTTAACCCTCTATACTTTTGTGCAGATTTCCCTTAAGGAAAATGAGCTATTGAGGTTGTACTCATGACAAGATTTCCAAAAATTTCTTAAAATGTTTATTGATCCTACTACACTCTAGCGGTCACACTTTTTGTTTGATCAATGCCAAACTTGATATTTAATTGTTTTATGTAAAACTAAAGATCTAGTTCGTTAATGTCTGAAATCAGACCAGTGGGAGGAGGGGTTAAGAGAGAGGAATTTAAAAAAATTGAAATATCTCTGTTATTATACGTCTATAAAACGCTTATAGAACCAATCTTATTGCAAATGTAATGATGTTGTTATATACATTTTTTCTTTCTTGAATATTAACAGATTCCGAGATATTTGCATATTTTAGTTTTCAGCCATCAGAAAATCCTTATTCTCACTAATGGGTGAAATCGTACCAGGAATTGGGCAGAGGGGGAGGGGGAGTTAGAGGGAGGGGAATCAAAAATTCAAAATACCTCTGTTGTATCACAAAATGTTATAGAAGCAATCTTGTTAAACTATTTTTGATACTCTACAATTGTTCTTCTATACATTTTTTTATAGCTCAAATATTAGGAAAGTTATTTGTACTCTCTTGTTTTCAGCCTTTCTTAAACTCGCACTTCTACTCATTGGATTTTTACAAGAAATAGAATATATATGGTGGGAAGAGGTCAATAGTGGGTCATAACAATCTGCTTAGTGTATGTAGTCTCTGCTTGACAGACATAAGAATTTCAGCACTTCAGTTAGCTGTGTATTCTACAAGTATCATCCAAGCCTACTAGGGATATATTTGAATTCATTTATGTTTTCACCAATTACCACACTTAATAAAAGTTTTTATAAACAAATTGTGAAAAATGAAAAAAATGCCATACTTAGTCTGTTTCGCTTCATAGAAATTTAAAAAAGTATGAGGCAATATTCATTTGGTAATTGTTATTTTAATATTACTATTTTGATTACGGTATTGATACCTTATAGAGGAGATAGACGAGCAACATGAGAATAATAGCCCCTGCACATGCCGAAACTACCACAATCCAGAGAGGTATAATATCTGGCTTGACCGCAGAGTCTGGAGGCATGACTTGGGAGTGGACTTCATGAGTATGCGTCGTTACATCAGGAGAGCCTATGTGGGGAAGTAGTGTAACTCTTGCCACGACCAGTGAGCTAACGTCAACGCTTGTTGAGAACTGCAAGAAAATAAATATATTGTTTAATAGAAGAGAATACACACCTTTACAAAAGGAGAAATATTTAATTTTATTTTAAAGCCAAAACTAAAGGAATTTCATATGGTCAATGAGTCATTCTAATAGAAATATTCAAACTCAATGTAACACTAGAAGGGATAAATTGTTTTGAATGGCAGTCAGTATTATTGATGATCAGTATGAGCTGAGTAGGAAATAAATGGATGATAGATTCATTGAGCCAATTTAGCGTTTTGAATTTAAAATTAGATAATGTAAATAACAATTATTTCTGACTGAAGTATTTGACCTACAATTTCCATTCAAGTTTGTAAAAGCAATAATTTCTATGCTTAACTCAAAGCATTTTTCAGATTCAAGATTGTGTGTTTAGTCTTGGCACTACAAAATTTAATAAAAGAAGCACTGTTTAGATCAGAGGGAGGAGTTATATAACAATTTAATTTTTTGTATAATTTCTATCACTTTAATATATAATTAGTAAATTGTTTTTAATTGAACATTTTGTTTTATTTAATTTTATCAAGTCCATTGTAATCCTTTGGAGAATAATAATTTCAGAAATATTCTATTATAACCTCTAAATAGTAGAGGTTGGCATCCCTAGCACAATCAAATAGGGTAGATAATAAGGTATTGTTGGCAGCTATCCCTTCACTAAGTTTTAACAGATTTTGGCATATTATTGACTTTAACACCCCTCAAGAAATAAGATTTATGCCTTCCAACTTATGGGTACTTCTAATTCAAACATTCTCCAAACTTTTTAAAACATTAAAATATCTATATTTGTTAATGTTAAGGACAAAGCAAACCATACGTAGCATTTAACTACTTTTTATTTGAGAGAAAACAATTTTTTCGAGCCCAGTCTAATTTGTACATAGGATTCTTGGCTGTCTAGGCCAGTAATCCCTCGATTAAGCGAGCAACAACTTTCATGACAAATTCTTCTCTCTGTGCCAAAATATTTCGTTAGAGTATGTGTCGTACAAGTACCAATTTGTAATGGGTACCAAACCATAATCGTAGGTCTTAGGAAAATATATATCCATATTAATCAATGTATTTTCTGAATGTACCACTTCCCATCTATTCAACACACACATTATGCAATTCACAACATAATCAACAGAGCTCATAAAATATGCAAGAATCATAATTACCTTCTTCATTGTTGGAACCCATACTCGTGCTCTGAAGGCAACCATTGCTTCTTCATCTTTCTTCAGTGCACCCAAAGTACATTTTATACATGTACAGTCAGTAGGTCCACAACTTAGATTTTCACAGCTTTGTTCCCCTACTTCTCTCCTATTACGTGGGTAATGTTGGAATTGACCTTTTGATGACTCATCTGATATATGTTTTGGATAAGCTGAGTCTGTCACTTTTCTTACTCCATATGCTCCTCCATGTTGTGGATTGTCTCCATCTGCTGTTTCCAAAGTCGATGAATGACTCCATGAACTATGCATTGAGCTTCCCCCACCATAACCTTCTATCCTGTCTGCATTCCTGTATGAATACCCTTGTAAGTCTTCAGTTCTTGACTCAGATTTTCCATATGAACCTCTGTTATTTTCTCTCATTTCATGCCTACCTTCACTTCCTCCTGAGCTACTATGGTGCCTACTTTGCTCATGATGTCTTGAGCTAGAACCATCCCTTGTGCCCGAATTTATTCCCAAATCTAAAGTGTATGTTTTTGCTACACCATCTTGTGGCCCTTTGGCAATTTCACCAAACTGGTTAAAACTCATTGACTGGCTGTTAGAACTTTGAGTTCCTTTTAATAGATCTCCAACATTTATACCAGTTGTGCCAGATTGATGATGTGATTCTCTGGTTCTCTCATTGTTATCTGATTGTGAAGAACCTGCACTTCCTTCAAATGCTTTTCCACTGTTAATTCCTTCTCTGTTTGAGCTATGGTGGTGCCCATGACTTTCATGATATCGGTTTTGATGACCTGAATGCCCCCGACTATTTTCATGTCTGATATCATAGTTTGAATGTTCAGCTCTACCTGCATGTGAACCTTCAGATACAATTTTTTCTTCATTTCCTTGATGTAGAGGAGGTGTTCCCTCAAATACATCTGATTTGCTCCCACTCGATACTACTCCATCCTTATTTACTTTCCATGTAGTATGAGCTGTTGTAATGGGCCTACCACCTGTCGCTGAATTCCAAGATGTGTTATAAGTACTTACTTTTTCTTCAGAATATGAAGTACCTCTGTTTCCTGTTCCTACTAAATTTTGCTCAAGTTCAGCTCCTCCAGAACCAATGTTGGTGGTCATTATGTGTTTATTGAGATCTTTATCAAGTCTAGCTGTGCCCTCATAAGTTTCAGTATGACTTCCATTTTTTACTGTCCCATCTTCGTTAAAAGACCATCGAGTATGTTCTGTAGTTTTTGGTTTATCTCCAGATTTCCATGTTGTATTCCATTCATGGTGTCGCTCTTCTTCATAGGTCTTAACATGTTTATTACCTTCTTGAGCATTAGCTCCTGAGGTTAAGGAGTGTCTTATATCTTCTTCAACTCTAGTCAAGTCTTTATTTCCTTCAGAATCTTCATATCTTGTCCCATGGTCAGAGCTCCAGTGAACCTTGTGCCTTCCTTCATTTCTTCTTACACCACTTTGAGAATTTGTTGCCGAATCTTCAAAGTTTACTCTATGACTACTACCCTCTTGTCTGTTCCTGTGATCTCTATCATAATCAACATTCTGACTTTCAGAATAAATCCTTCTACCTCCATGTCTTGTCTCTTTCTCCTCATGGACTCCACCACCAGATGCAGTTTGGTGTTCTGACCCTCTACTACTTGTTCTTCTTTGCTGTTCTTCTTGTCTATTTCTTTGTTCTCTTTCATAATCAACATTTTGGCCTGAAGAATAAGTTCTTATTCCACCATAATTTGTTTCCCCTTCATGAAGTCTAGTACCAGCCCCTCTGTGTTCTGAATCTCGGCTATTTCCAACACTATGCTGCCTGCTTGAATGTGTTACTCTCATATCACCATCAGTTTCTCTATGTTTAGTTTCTTCATGTTGTCTTGTCTCTTGTCTGCCTTGAGAATGCCCTGTGTCCTCATTAACCCTACTTGAACCAGTTCCTGCATACTCATGTTGACTACCTTGAGCCACAGTTGTCCTATGCCTAGTAGAGTCGTGGTATGTTGAGTGCCTAGTACCTGTTACACTACCTCCCCTTTCATTAGACCCAGCACCACCTTCAAAGTAACTTTCATCAGAAGTACTTTTAGAACTTCCAGATTTGATTATGCCATCCCTATTAGTTTTCCAGCTAGAAGACTCTGTTACTTTCGGGACTCCATCTTGTGAATTCCAAGTGGAGCTTTTTTCATAGTGCCTTTCTTCAGTATACACTTTTGCCCCTTCTCCTCCTCCAATTGAGAAGATTCTATTTCCTTCACTAGACAATCCTAAATTTGCTAAATTTATGCTTCCTGTATGGAAACCACTCTCCACATTTGACGAACTTCCACTTTTTTGGACACCATCATCAACTGTTGTCCATTTAGTATGTGTAACAGTCTTGGGAGTTCCTCCAGAGTGCCAAGTAGTATTTGATGTTTCTTCTTTCTCTTCGTAATGAACACGACCTCGTCCTCCATGGCCTCTGTTATAATTAGTTCCTGTATTTACTCCAGAAGACCTTTCATTTTCTGCATTTTCTGAAAACCTGCTTTCAGTACCTTCTCGTGTTCTGCTAATTTCTACTCTCCCCCTTTCTGGAATTAGCCTTGAGTGAGAGAAACTTTCAAGCCGACCCCCATTTGAGCTGTAGTGGCTATGTTCATCTTGTATCTTATTTTCCTTACGCCCAATTGAGCCACCCTCAGTTGATTGTTTAGCTTTCTCCTCTCTTCTAAATTCTTCTCCTTCTAAACGGTTCCTTTCTTCTGCTGTTAACACTTTTCCAGAGGATGAGTGTGAAAATGACGATGAACTATGCGATTCATTTATTTTTGTCCCTGAAGAAGATGAAGAGAAAGATGAACTTGACTGAGAAGATGAAGATGAATCAGACTTCGTAAGTTTCGATTGAACTCCTGGGATTTCTTGACGATTTAAATATCCTTTTCGTTTTTCCAACTGCAATGAAATTTTAAAAAAAATATATTAATACTTCTTACAATAAAAAAAAAAAACACTGTAATCATATGTGGAAATATTTTTTCTCAACTTACTATCAAGTGTTCCACATTTGCTTCTCTTACATGCTCACATCTTATATTACCAAAAGTTTCTGGTTGTTCTAGTAGATACAGCAAGTGGTCCCCTAAGAGAGAAAACAAAAACCATGAAAAATGGTTGTACATGTAACATAATATGCTGTACATATAAATGAAATAAAATATAACATAATATACTGTCATCTTAATACAATATCATTAAGAAAAAATTAAAATCTTTAATTGAACATCTCTTGAGAGACCAGGACCTGCCTCTTGGCTTTGTGGGAGGTCAAATGGTCAGGTAACGCCTCCCTTTCAGTGACATCACAGACCAAAGATAGCTATTACTTTATTCGACTCACTTCCCTCACGATGCTGAGGTAGGGATGGAAGTCTCATCATGTAGTCACATTTCTAACTAGATGTTATCTTATTACAACAAAAATAAGAAAACATATTTGCCTTTCTTAAATTTCATAATGCTTCATGAACTATACATGTCTTTTATTTATTTAAAACAGACTGTCAGAAAATCATGTCAAACAAAAATTCAAACATTGGACAAAAGATGAAATTGTTAGGAGTAACTATAATAAAATAAAGCATTAGGTATATTTTGATGCAGCCTTTGCTATATCAAGCCATATATAGCAACTCGATTCTAGCATAACCTAGGGTCTGCTACCTAATGCTATACTCAAAAATTTACATGCTATATCAAGCCATATAGAAACTCAATTCTAGCATAGCCTAGCTACCTCATGCTATATTTAGGAAGGCTAAGCATCCAATTTTTAGTCTTGCATCCATTGTTGTTCAATTTTGGTTCCTAGTTTATTTTGTGATATTTATATTGTTTTGTTCCTATCCACTTGTAGGTATTTTTTTTAAAAGGAATCATAATTCTAAGGAAAATGCGACTACAATTAAATTGGTATAACTCTCAAAATTTATAGAGTACGCTTGGCATATAACATGCTAGTAAGTTGTATAAATATTCCTAACATCCAGCCCTTGGCTAAGAAGCCCACCTCAGACAATTATATGCCACTCTGTTTTAAGAGTAGAGTGATTACTGTTGACATGAGTGTCCTCAAATTAATGAGTTATTAAACTATTAATATAGGTAATTGGCACCTGCAAGTGTGTAAGAAGGCCAAAGGAAGTATGCTACAGCTTCATCAATATCGGAAGGTCCTTTATTTCTGATTCCATAAACGTGGATTACTTGTGGACCAATCTCACTTTCATGTGTGAAATTATCAGTTTTATAATACAAGGAACTATTGTAATGAACATCTGCTGGATGTGATGACCTGAAACACAAAGTTAAGAATTATAATGTGTTATGTATTAACAGATTTTTCTTATGGCGAATCAGCATTTGAGGTTGTTCTCATGACACATTTTAAAAGAAATGTATAGATATTTAATTAATTAAGACAAATCAATAGTGTATTCTTGAGTTGAAGCTGGCATTGTTTATGAAAGCTAAAACGAAGCAAGTCAAAGATATTCAGTTACCATTTTCTTTCTTTGTGGACTAAAAATAAGTTTAAATAACAGTCATGAATAATATACTATTTGTTTACCAATAATTAGTCTTAAAAGACAATGTTAAAAATTTAAAATCCTCATTTCAATTCTGGGTGAAGTAATTCTTGATTAAAACAATATACAAAACTATAACGATGACCTTATTTCTTTTTTTTTCTTTTCTTTTTTTTTCTAGTTCAAAGTAAATCATTACTCCTGTTTATATTAGAATTGTATAAT
This sequence comes from Riptortus pedestris, assembly GCA_019009955.1. Taxonomy (NCBI): domain Eukaryota; kingdom Metazoa; phylum Arthropoda; class Insecta; order Hemiptera; family Alydidae; genus Riptortus; species Riptortus pedestris. Next base: position 51,829,211 of record CM032230.1, read on the forward strand.
ATAGCGTCCCCTCTTGTTTTAGTTCTCACTTACAACATGTAAGTGGGGCAAGACTGAAGGTACATTAAAGTTGCAGTCTCCATCCATACTCTTACTCGCTTAGTCAGATTATGGAGGGAATGGTCTCCGGCATTTCAGGAAAATGAAATTTTCTCCACTACTCCCTCTATTTTTGCATGGTTTTATGCAGAAGGCAAAGGACAACCATCGTATGTTCTCATTACTCTCTTTCTTCCTTGTCCATTTCCACTGAAACCAGGACTTCCAGGTTCACACTGACTAGGCATAACAATAATTGTTAATGTCCCGTAGCAGCAAACTACATGATTTGGGTGAAAAATCCTTTGTGAGTTTGAGAAATGCCAAGATTGACTCATCTTCAGTATTAAAAAAAATACTGACAAAAAAAATTTTATGATCAAAATTTCCCTCACAAAGTGTTTAATGCATCAACTGGTAATCTCAATGTTAAAATATAATTAAGCTAACTATAAAAATGCCAGACCATGTGGGGACGACATAAAATTGGATAAAACTGTCAGGTAAAAACTTTTACATTAAACAATTCATAAATGATATTCTAAATGAGCAGTGCACAGGCATGACTCAAAATATAAAATCGAAGAACATCTATTAGTGAAAAATGTAATGCAATCTTAGATTCATTAAATGATAGCAAGAAATATAAATATTAATATATTGTTATGTTTCTGTATTTTGCTTACCCTTGAAGTATAAGGTCAGTTTCAACCCAAATAGGTACACTGATGTGCTTAACATTATCCGAAATTGATGTATTGCTTTCAGGATTTGTTGAATTCACTACCATTTCAAATTCATATCGCGGCTTCATACCATCTTTGTGGAAGGGCTGCAATATCACATTGAATTGCACCTAAAACATATATATTATGTATTACCACATAATCCAACATATAGGTAGATGCAAATATATACCAACAAATAACATGATAACATCTATCTAGATATCTACTCCTTTTAATGCTCAATAAATAGCCAACTGATTTTAGTAGATTTTTCTTAAGGGTAATCCGCTCTTGAGGCTGTGCCCATGAAGTGATTTTCAAAAAAATGCCTTCAAAAGTCCATTTATCTGACCAGGAAGTGATGAAAACGAAGCCTGTTCAAAATTATCTAATGTATATAAAATTGTAACCTCTGGCTGTCATTGATTTTTTTTTTTTCAAAATTTTATGATACTTTTTCATTTCCCATGGAATTGAAACGATATCAATTGTTTTTGGCTTTAGTGCCTGTTTGTTACCTTTTCACTCCTAAACTACGGAGCCGAATTTTATGAAACTTGGTATGCACATTACTACTAACAAAAAAAAATATATAAAAAAAATTGTAACATCGGTCTGTACATTGATTTTTTTTCTCAAAATTTCACGATACTTTCTTGTTTCACGTGACATTGACACGATATCTGCAATTTGTGGCTTTGGTGTTTGTTTGTTACCTTTACATGCCTAAACTACTGAACCAAATTTTATGAAACTTAGTATGTATATTACTACTAACCCAACTTAGTCTTTAGGCTATACTAATATTCTCTGAAACAAACGGGAGGCCTGAAATGAAAAATTGTGTTATTTTGTTTCCAATTGGTTTTTTTGGCAAAGATGCCATTTGTCATATACACTTTTGTTGTATGCCAAAGCATAAATGAAATATATGCTAAAAACTATAGCGGGAGTACACAATTTTATTGGACACAAAATACTGAACCGAAATAAACAAAATTTGGTATGTGTACTAGTAGTAACTCCCCATGATTATAAGCTGTACCAACATTGCTAGGAAAGAGCAGGAGTGGGGGTTATTATGGAAGCCTGAAATGAAAAATTGGGATATTTTTTGGCTAACATGCACATAACCAGAGGTTATATACAATTTTGTTAAATACACATTTTTCATTTACCAAAGTATAAATGAAATATATGCTAAAATGTATAACGGGGTTAACAATTTTATTACGTACAAACAACGGGGCCGAACTTAATACTTGGTATGTGAATTAGCACCAACTTCTCCATGATTATAAACTGCATTAACATTTCTAAAGACGAACAGAAAAGGTGGTTTTAAGGAGGACTGAAATGAAAAATTCAAATTGGTTCCATTTCCTATTGGTTTTTAGACAAAGATGCACATAACAAAGGTTGTTTATTGTGCTATTTAAAGTTATTTTTGTTACCCTTTTGTCATATACTAAAGTGTAAATGAGATATATGCTAAAAACTATAGCAAGAGCCAGTAATTTTATTGGATAATAGTGACTGAACCAAACTAACAATAAACAAAACTCGGCATTTGAATTAGCATTAAGTCTTCCATGATTATAAGCTATATCAAAATGTCTAGGGTGACAAGGAGTGGGGGTCGTAAGGTGGGCTTTATATGAAAAATCGCTGTATTTTGTTTTCTATTGGTTTTTAAAAACCAAATGTGCACTTATCAGAACGTGCTTATTTTGTTGTTTAGAGAAACTTTTGTTATATTCACTTTTGCTCTACAATTATGTATACACGAGATATACGCTAAAACTATAGTGGGACTCAACAATTTTATTAGTACTCATTAAAGTGTTCTTAATATAGGCATATTATGACCAATGATGTCATGTTTTTTAGACTATACTCATGACACGATTTTCAAAAAATTTTCCTCAAATGTCCATTGATCCTGCTAGTAGATGACGAAAATGAGGTCCATTCACAATATATATATATATATATATATATATATATATATATATATATATATATATATATATATATATATATATCAATTTTCATTCCTTTCATTATCCGGGGCATTTCCTCAATGTCTTGATTCATTCAAGTGTTAAAAAAAATAACTTGATCTTCTGAAGTCGTGATCTTTTTAATGAAACATTTATGCCTTTCATGGCTTCCACCAACCAGAACCAACTGTAAATATTTAATTCATTTTGACCAAATAAGAAAAAGTCCATAAGGCTCTTACCAGTTTATCTTTTGGAAGTGGATTTCCTATATCACAATGCAAAGTATTATTATTGAGGAATGAAGGAGGTGAGCACTGAACTGGGATTTCTTTGTCTGTATCAGGCAGCCTCTCAATCTTGACATAATTCATTCCTGGTGGAATTGAAGCTTTGAATACTGCTTCAAAAGCATCTTCCCCTTCATTTTGTACTGATACAAACAATTGGAATCTTTCTCCTGAGCCTAGAAGATACCGTGTTACACTCCTAAAAGACAAATCAAAAAGAAATGATAAATACCAAAAAGTTTAGTTATTTTAAGAGTTTGTATGTAAAAAGAAAATGTGCAATAAAAAAATGACTGAACTGCTCAGTTAAAGGAAAAGAATCTTGTATAGAAAAACTTCTATACAAGTTCTAACACAAGAACTCATTAATACATCTATAGTTTGTAATATATTATGAATTTCTTAGTAATGTTTAAAAATTTAAACTTTAATATAAGTTATGTTATATGCTTCTTCTTATGAAATGTATTTGCATAATTACAAAAACTCATTATTTAACCAAAACAAAATGCTTTGCAATCGTGACGAAAAGCATATTATAAAGAAGATAGTGAAAATATAGTATTGTGAATTGATGCTATGTCTATAGATTAATACTGTAAAGATATGAAAGTGGAATATACTTACTTTTATATCTAAAAGAAATTTTAAAAAAGTTTACAATACTATAACACATTATATGAGTACTTACGGTCGAGCAATAAGTCGCAAATCAGGAATACAAATATTATCATTCCCACAATTCTTTTTAATGAGGATAGAATCTTTCTTGGAGAGACCTTCGTTAAGGTCGAGGATTGGAATCAATTGCCTTTGAAGCCTGCGGTTGTTATAGTTTTCGGATAAACTGTACCTAATTTCTGCATCAACAGAGGTCAGTTTGTCTCTTATGTTTGGCTGGGAAAAAAACAAAACATATAGAACGTATAAATAGAGTAAGGACAGGAACATGGCTTTGGATCATGCAGAAAACACATTTTATTTAAAAGACACAACAAGAGCCTATCCTCTTTATCTAATTTGATAGAAAAAAATTGTCTATATTACGAAATATTCATTACGATAAATACATCATACAGAGTTGTAGTCAGTTTTTTAAGCAGGAAGCATCTACTTAGCTACAATTTTTACTACTAAGTTCTTTGATCACCTTGTCACAAGTCCTGTTCTTGTAAAAAGAAAATCTGCTTACAAATCTACTATAATTTGGCTAGAGCATTCTAACTTTGTCTAACCTATTGGACTGAAATGAACAACTGATTGCATATAAAGTGATCTTCGCAATACCTAATTTTTTAATCTAAATATACATACTGAGTATTCTGATATAACAATGTCTTAACAATTGTTATAGTTGAGTTTCATATGAGCCAAAATTCCAAAAGGCATCCAATTTGTCCTATCACGATGGACGTCACGATGGGTCAACATGCAATGCTAGTAGTTTCTACAAACTTTCAAATGGGCATGCTATTCTGTCATAGAGTGTACACTTAATGTGTGTAAGATGCTAGTAGGAGTGTTTCTAAAGTGCACGAAAATTTGCCTTTCACAGTGAGTGTACTTAGTGAGCCTGTAATACTTGCAGGAGAATTTCGTAAGAGGAACTATTTCTGCCCCTCAAAGTGAGCTAAGTGAGCCTGTAATACTTGGGAAAAAGTATAAAAGACCATCCAAATCTGTCACTCACAGTGAACTAAGTGAACCTGTAATACTTGCAGGAGAATTTCCTAAGGAGAACTACTTCTGCCTCTCACAGTGAACTAAGTGAACCTGTAATACTTGCAGGAGAATTTTCTAAGGAGAACTACTTCTGCCTCTCACAGTGAACTAAATGAAACTGTAAGCTTGGAGGAGAATTTCATAAGGGGAACTAATTCTAACTCTTAAAATGACTACTTAATCAGCTAATAGCCCATATTTTAATGAAATAAGTGAACATCTAGAATCAGGAATTACGTAAGTAGACAGTAGACATAAATATGTATAATGGCTTTTATTTAAACTATTACCTTCAGATAAACATCAATTTCTTTACACTGTTTTTGTCCTATTCTCAGAACCAATTTTTCCTTCATTACACTTTTATTTTCATCATTTAGGAAATGCATTCTGGGGCTTTTAGGTTTCTTAGCATCAAGCACATATTGAACATCAAATCCTGAAATCAGTGATGTTTGAATAAACAACAAATTCTTGAAGGGAAAATATAAATAGTAAAAGCATCTCATTAGTTGTTATTAGTGGGTTCAACATCGATATATATATAAAATTGTAACCTCTGTCTGTACATTGATTTTTTTCGCGAAATTTCACGATAACTTTTCGTTTCACATGTCATAGACACCATATCTGCATTTTGTTTCTTTCGTGTATGTTTGTTTGTTTGTTTGTTACCTTTTCACGCATAAACGGCTGAACAGAATTTTATGAAACTTGGTATGTATATTACTACTAACCCAACTTAGACTTTAGGCTATATTAATTTTCTCTGAGACGAACAGGAGTGGGGGTTATAAGGGAAGCCTGAAATTAAAAATAGCGATATTTCGTTTTCTATTGGTTTTTCGGTAAATATGCACATAACAAAAGTTGTTTATTTTGTTATTTATAGTAACATTTGTTATATACACTTTTGTCGTATACCGAAGTTTAAATGCGTTATACGCTAAAAATTATAGCGGGAGTCAACAATATTATTTGCCAAAAAAGACTCAACCGAACTAAATAAAACTCGATATGTGTATTAGCAGTGAGGCCTTCACTATAATAAGCCATACCAACATTTCTATGGACGGGCAGGAGTGGGGGTTATAAGGGAAGCCTGAAATTAAAAATAGCGATATTTCGTTTCCTATTGGTTTTTCCGCAAATATAAACATAACAAAAGTTGTTTATTTTGTTATTTGGAGTAACTTTTGTTATATACACTTTTGTCGTATACCTAAGTATAAATGAGTTATACGTTAAAACTTTAGCGGGAGCCAACAATTTTATTGGGCACTAACGGCTGAACCGAACTTAACAAAGCTCGATATGTCAATTAGCATTAATTTTTTCATGATTATAAATTATATTAAAATTTTTAGGTTCGAACGGGAGGGGGGTTAAAAGGGAGGCCTGAAATATAAATTCACCATATTTACATGTATAAGAGACGGGAAATATAAAAATATCGAAGACTGTGAAGCCTTATCGAACAAATAATTCTATTATTAGCAAATCCACGGCAAAGATGGTTATCAATCCTAAACACTGGGACGGGTAAATGTCAAAATATTGTGTAATGTAAAGCCTGCTAAAAAATACCATCACCATTCAGCCTCAAATGAATTCCCGGGCGAAGCCGGGTATCTGAGCTAGTATATTATATATTCAAAGTTGCTCAAAAAGAATAAACTTGTTATTTATTTAATAACACATTTAACACTTGTTATTTATTTAATTAATAGAATTTTATATATTGGTTGAATATTTTTTCACACATTTTTCAAATATTTTTCGAGCAGCAGCTGCTCTAGTAAATCTTTGTTTCCAATAATGCTGCCAAAGTACATGACTTTCAAATTGTTCTGAATTCAAATTAAAAGAGTAGCACAGCTATTGGTCTGAAAGAAAAAAAATTATTGTTTAAAACGTTTTCGTTCTGGCAAACATGCTGAGTTAAGGATTGAAGAATGATACAGGGGAGATAAACTAAGAAATCCATTTAAGAATCAAACTAATGACCATTTTATGCAACTGAGATTGAACAGGGCAACCAGATGGGGGATTAGGGATATTATCCAATGAGTCTCTCATTAAATAAATTCCCCTTTCCCATATTGGAATTGAACTCATGTTTTATATTAGTATTAGGGCATTAAGATCAATTATTGAGCCCTTAATGCAAAATATAATATAATCACTCATATTTACCTAGACTGTTGTCTACTCCTATACCCTCATAAGTGAGGCAACTTGTGAATTTTGTACAAGGAACTTTCGTTCTATCCCTCAAAGTACAATTACTGTGTTTTCCATCCAATGAAATTTGTCTCCCTTCTAGTAGAAAGTTTATTGTAGCTTGTGCTTTCACAACTGGTCTTGCCCTAATAACATTAAAGAGATGATCAATATACTTTTTATGAAGGTTGGTAAATTAATCTTTATTTGATTGACACTAATTACATCGAACCAACCTAAAAAAGAGAGCAGTATTTGATTCATAAGCTCCGACTACAAGATCAGGATAGTTGTTTTCATCAAGGTCCAAACCACCCCTAATGGAAAAACCAAACGTGAAAGGAGAGCCAACATCTTCGGCATAGATTACTTGCGAATGAGAGTCCCTTACACCACTGGCTGATCCATGGAAGATGTATACTGCTCCTCTTTCTTCAGGACCATCATACGGAGCTCCAACCGCAAAATCTAAAAAAAAAAGAATTCAATTACCTATTGTAAAAGAACTTATTTTATTGCACTAATTGAAAATTACTTAGGAACAGTAAGTCTTGTGTCCCAAAGCTTTTATTAACTCGACCATGTGTTTCACATAAACCATACCAAAAATCTAAGTTTTACAAAAGAAAATAAACAGTTCATGTAGGGGTGTGACGAAATTTTAGCAGATATTGAAGTTGTGCTTATGATGCAATTTTTGAAAAATTCCTTCAATGGCAGTCCATCTTACTTATGGAGATGATGAAAATGAGATCCATTCAAATTTATAAATATATGACAAATTTTGATGTAAAATCCCCTGTTAACCAAGAAGTACCTGGATTGAGTTGTCTCTCCAGCAGACTGACAGGTTTCAATATATATCGTGGGGGGGGGAGTCAGTAGCCAGTTCAATTAGTATAAGCCTGTGAATGGGATCTAAGTTGTTGATCACCACAAGGAGCTGTTAAATGTATACTTGCTAAACTCCTAATTTACAAGTGCCTGGTAGTGAACTCAAAGCTGGTAGTGAACTAGTGGTAAGTTTGTTTATGGCTAGGAGGGGTCTTGAGAGGGTAAATAAAGCATTTTAAATATTATGAGTCGGATCAGAAAATATAATACAGCCAAACTAAAGACTAATTTAATTTTCTACATGTGTTATTCTATTCATTTTTCTCTCTTACATTAATATCAACCAAGAAATTTGTATTTCTTAGTTTTCATCCTTCTGTACTCATCTACTCATCTCAAAGAACAATATGTCAAGAATTACCTTATTTCAAGTTTAAATGTGATGTATTGTTTTTATCAGGCAAGGACGAATGGGGTTTTCGACAAGGAATAAAATAAAAAATTCCAGGGTTCAAAAAATGTTTTATGACCAATCTTGTTGGAAATGTAATATTTTATATTGTAATCCAAAGTGAAAGTTCTAAATGAGGTAAGTGAAAGTAAAAGTCTTATCATGGCCTTTCAAAAAAGGAGATTGAAACTTCTTAGGCATGTTATGGCGCACAATAATTTCAACAAATATATTTGAAGGTAAGGTCATTGGACATAGGGGTAGAGGGGGGCCTATAAAATCCTTTTTTGAAGACACCAAACATCTTAAAGATCTAGGTTGTATATTAAATTAATATGAAAAGAGCAGCTTCCAAAAGAACACAATGGTAACAACTACAAAGTGTAGGCCTTTGGTCATCATTGTTCTATAAAGTTTTCTTCTAACTCAAGTATTAACTGAGTTATTTGTATTTTTTTAGTTTATCCTTCATTTCTACTATTTTTATTCAAAGAAACTATTAATAAACACACGGTGTCCAGCTGAAATTTCAAGTCATTCATAGGCCTCTTGTTATGGGGGAAGTAGAAGATAGAATATGGAATGACATAAGTGTTGTATTGCAGCATCTGGGAAATCTGCTTAATTTATGCAGCATCCGCTTGGTGGACTTATGTATTTTGGGAAGGAGGATCAAGACTATCACCTGAAAAACTTAAAGTTTTTAGATGTTTTAAAAGTTTATCTTTTTAAAAGCCTAGCTAGTATATTTTGAAATTTATAAAACAAAATTTGAGCAGTAGAGGGGTGACTATCATATAGCTAGACCCATAAAGTAAACAGTCAAAACATTTCTTCAAATCCATGAATGAAATAATACTGATTTCAACTAGGCATTCATTCGAACACTCTGGAGCTGCACAAACTATCCAAATTTAAAATGATAAACAGATGATGGCTGTTCACTTTCTATTCTGCATTACAAAAAACACTGCACCAACATTTTTTAGCTGCAGCTTAACGAAAAAAGACTAATAATCACACCAAAGGTTTCTAACTTTAAGCTCAGAAGGTCATTTAACTCTTAGTTCATTACCAAAATATTTTCTTTAAAATGTCTTAAAGTGTTGTAAAAAAAAAAATAGGCAATTGTTTTATGAAATCTAACGATCAAAATTCAACTTACCACCATAGTTGTCTTTATTTATATCACCAAGAGATGTAAGTGCTAATCCAAATCTTCCTTTGCTACTCTTGCCATCCTTGACACTCACTTTGTTGAAACTAACAGTCTACAAATTGTAAAAGATTAATAGAATTTCAAATATATTATTGAGAATAATCTAATTCTAGCTAGAAATGGATGGTAACCTATACATAACCCGTTCCTATTAGCCTTAGTAACAGAAAGTGAGCATTAATAAATAACAACGATAAAGTAAAAAAGTACCTGAGTTCCTTGGTAAATAATATAAACTCTTCCAGTTTCATATTTTCCTTCATTATTATTGAAGTCTGTATAGAGTGGTGCTCCAATAATTAGATCATCTCTCCCGTCACCATCTACATCACTTGAAGCAATAGTGTAGCCAAAATAGGCGCCCAACTGTTCCCCCGTTATGTTCTGTATGATTTTCAAATTCCATGTATATAATATAACCTGCAAACATTATTATTATTTATTAAAATCATTTAGCTTGTTAGAACTCCTTTTGGGTCTTACTGCTCGATACAAGATCTGATATGGTAATTTAGAAGAAGAAGTCAAGCAACCTTTACATTATTTACCATGATGTGGGCACCATTCCTTCTACTTCTTTTAAATTAAATAAAATGGTAATAATATGCATTTATTAGCCAAACATAGAGTAGAACCTGCACTGTTGAAGCTAAAAAGCTCTTGGTAGTAAAAATAAACAATAAAAAAAAATTAAATTGTGTTTTCATCAAACTTCTTTTGTTGATTTATTGTAGATAATGAATTCATTAAATGAATCTTAATGAAACAAATAACTGGAATATACAAGAAAGTTATAAAAAATTTTAATGGTTAACTTAACCAAATTCTTTAAACTGTAATGTCAATGAAATTGAATGGTATTGTTGGAAGACATTTGTTATAAATTCTTATTCCACCACCATGATGTAGAATTTAAAATAATTAATCAGTGAGTGCTTATATTTCATTTTAAACAAAATTATAATAAATATGTTTCTCGTTGTAATAGGTAAAACTTTAAACCCAAGCATTAATAGATCTGAAAATCTAAGACCGTAGAGTTTTCAAATACTATTGATTTCTACCTGCCATATGTTAACTTAAGACCAAAGGTCCCTTGCTTCTGAAGGACTTCGTCCATTCTTTCTATTCTTCTTCATGCTCTTAGCCTGATAGAGAATGCAATGGGAAAACACTGTTTGCCATATGTATCATGTACATTTCCGTAAAAAATAAAGGATTGCTCATGGAATAAGGTACAAAGATTTGATTATAGCCTTATAAATTTACAAGAAATGAAATGATTTAAAAAAAAAAAATAATCTAATGTGGGCACCACACAACTTCCTTAGACTTCTATTAAATTAAACAAACAAAATGTTTGGTTGGACATAATTTAAGAATATTGCATTTAGAAGTGATATAAGATAACTCTATTCATAAACATCAGATCATAAAATGCCATAGAACATAATTTATAGGTCTTTTCATGATAAAAAAAAGGTGCTATACAACATTTTTGTATCTCTAATAGGTATAAAGAAATTTACATTTCTTTATTTTTGTACTCCTCCACCTTAGTCAATATCAATCAAAGGCAATTAGATGTTCAAATAATCCTAAATATGAAATTTCTATTTTATAAGAGTAGTTGCTTTTGAGTTAGGTGAGATACGTACAGATGTCATGCCGAAGGAAGTTAAAATGGGATCAGGAAATAATAAAGCAGATAGTTCCATTAAAAAATTAAAATTTTAGTGATTATTCTTCCTATAATTTTTCCAAAAAAAATAAATACAGCATTCTAATAACCTTCTAAAGCTTGTAAATTTGAAATTTTGCTTTACTTCTTTTTAGGATTTTTCTCTAGGTTTAAAAGGCCATTCATGATGAAGCATGACATTTAAAAAATTTATTTTTTTTGTTTTGTAATGGCTTAGTAATGAAAAATTTCAAAAAGTGCCTTCAAATGTCCACTGATCCTACCTTACATGTAACAAAAATGGAGTCTGTTAAAAACTGTATATATACATAAAATTCTGCTCTAGCTGCCGCAATTTTTGATTGATCAATATCAAACAGATATATACCAGTGCTTCATGTAAAACTAAAGATCAAGTTCGTTACTTGAAAATGTTAATTCGATCTATAGGTGGTATACCATACATGATATATAACCATTTCATTCAATACTAAAGATCATATTTGTTAATGGGTGAAAGAGGATCAGGAAGATTTAGGAATTTGAAAATTCAAAATATCTCAGTTCTTATAATCATATTATTAGTGTGTCATTTCAGCACGTAAGAAATTTGCTTACTCTACACAGCCTTTTGTGACAGACTTTTTATTTATATAACACCAAAGAATACTTTGTCTCATAATTCTTCTGAGTGCTTTTACCTTCCCTAGGAGATCAGCTGCCTTAGGGCGACCAGCAGCAACATCATCATGACCAGGAGCTCCACCTCCGAAATCCCCTACAGCTACTGAGTAGCCAAGATAAGTATTATCAAATGCAGTCCCTTCTTCACCTGTGGCAACCACGTCTGGTCTTGAGAAGGTGCTTTGAGATATCATTTGGCCTAAGGGAATAAGAAAATAAAAATGAACAATTTTTTCCTCTGTTTAAGTTATTAGAAACACAATAGTAGATGCGGTATGTATATTGTAATAAATAAAATGGTAAAAAAAGGAAAAGCATAGCCTAAAGTCTAAACCAAAAAAAAGGTTTTAAAAAGGTTAAGGTCATTTTGAGATACAGGAACTAAACTTGGCATTTATTTTAGTAAATGTATTTTAATAAATTCAGGGTTGATGGAATATAAAAATTTAAACACAATTTTCATTTCCTAAGAAATTGAATTCAAACTATGGTTACTGAATATTAAATTGTTTGGTACTCTACGGTTTAATATGCAATAACTTTTAAACATTTTATAATTAAGTAACTTGTTAAATGCTAAAAAAGGAAAGTAATTACAGTTCCCTGCAAAATATTTATTATTTCCCAGGGGATTTTTTTTTTAAATGTACACATAGGCTGAATGATTATTATACATAATAATTTTGTTGTTGTTGAATTTTGTCTTTAATTTAATTTAAGCTTTTTAAAATACATAGAATTAATTAATCAGACCGATCCAGGAAAACTGTGTAACAGGTCTTGGCCCTTCATAGACTGTTGAGTGCCTGAATCTCATTTTTCCTTTAAGTACTTAATGTGGTAACTTCCTAGTGCTGGACAAAATAATAATAACAAATGACTATATGATAATTATATTCTTCAAATACAAGTAATGAAATATTTGACATCCTGGTTGAAATAGATTGTGAAAGTAACTTTAAATGAAAACAAAATTTGGAATGGAATTTTAAAGTATTTATAAGATAACAGTTATATAATGAAATCTTTTTGAAATTTATTCATTTATTTTTTTATTACACCGTTCAACATTGGGAAGATGACACTTTAGACCCCAAAGGATTTAATAAAAACTGAGAGTTCATTTCAAAATGATATTAAGTATCTAATATTTATACACTAAGCATGATCCAAAATATATATGAACACATAGATTATACTTAAATGGCTTATGCAGATTACAGATCACTTCTGTTTTACAGAAAATTCAGCTAACAAGGGGATTGCAGAGCCTTCCCCAACTTATTAGATCAAAAATTTTGTAGTGTGTAATACCTGATGAAAAACAAATTCTGTTAAAGCAAGAGAATGCACTTATCACGCGTTCGTCTAAAAATATGTTGAAGTTTGCCTGAAAGCCTTGACGGATCCGCAATATAATTTTGAACTTTGAATTCTCCTTAAATATATGGAATACGTTAAAAAATAAATTCCAATAATCAAAAAAACTTTTTATTTATTTATTAATATTAAATAGACGACAGAAAAAAAATCATCGCTCCTGGTGAGATTGGATCTTGAGATCTAGCGGTTACAAAAAGAGAGGGCTACCAACTGAGCCACAGGAGCCCTTAAGAACATGTGTATTCGGCATCCCTTAAGGGTTTCAGGCAAACTTGTAACTTTTTCTTTTTAAGACAAACGCATGAGAATTCCGTTCTCTTGCTTTAACAGAATTTCTTTTTCATTGGGTACTACACACTAAAAAATTTTCGTTCAAAAAGGTGGGGGAAAGGCCGTGCACTCCCCTTGTAAGTTATATGGATATATTTGGGAATTAAAAAATTGGCCAACAGTTGAGTGTGCTTGCACGCAGGATGGTTTATTATAATAATATTTAAAAAAGTGTTCAAGTTTCTTTTAGGATATTGGACTCAAAATACAAAACAGAGACATAAAAAATAAGATTTATATATAATAATAATAGGATCTTGTCTTATTAAGTTGTTTTGTTATCAAAATGCACAAACTATAATATGAAAATATCACAAACATTTCAAGAAGCAGACTGAAAATTTACAAAATATGACAGTAAATTCCTTTCTCTCTCTGAAATTGCACAGTATGAACAATTGGCCAATAATTCCTTTGATTTTTAAGTTACTTCCAAATTAGCTTCAAAGGAAAATTATAATTGTTAAAAAGTGACTGCATTCATGATACAATCAAAGTGGTATGCTCATTAAATATTTTTGGTACAATAGACTTATGTCCGTGTAACTCAGACATTATTTAAAAATAGAAAATAATATATATAGAAAAGAAGTAGAAATAGAAGAGATACAAGAAAACAACCACTATATTTGTCCTTTTATCTATGATTTAAGAATTTAAGAAATTTTTAGGAAACAAATGTTGAAATTTATTAAGAATACCCTTGTTACCCCTGGTTGCTAATACACTGTTTAATTGTTTAGTTTTCCTTAAATATATATTAGGCTAATTCCTTTCATATATATACAAAGTTCTATTTTTAGGTGCTTTGAATTAATTTATGAATACACATGCTTCATAGAACCGGTCATAAGGAAAATATCAAGGAAATCAGACCAGAGGATGCGTTTCAGCGTTAGGGAGTTGAGAAAATCATTTTCTCATTTTTTTCTAGAAGAAGTGGCCATTTATTATTTAATTTATTATATCATTTTTATTGCTAAAATACTTGTTAAACACTTTTTAATATAAGGCAGGTACCGTCTGGTGGGCTTGTCTATCTTTTTTGAGTTGAAATGCCCCATTGAAAAGTTAAGTAATGTTTTAGGGAGTTTATATCTTTCCCCCATTTGTACTTTTATTCTGTTTAATGTTTCCTGAAATTTGATATTGCATTCTTTGATGCTAATTATGAATCAAGGACATATATTTGCTATGTACTTCAAACATTTTAGAATGAATAATCAAGTAGTAAAAATTAGTAACCCTAGTAACTAAAATTGGTAAATAATTCATATTATCAAAATTGAGAATCTGCCCACCAACATTTGTTTCCTGATTGCTAAGGACTTTTATTACTCCTGAAAAAATTATATTATTTATTTGAAATTAATAAAGTAAATAAAAGCCTTCTGTGGTTCACACAGCTATTGAAATTCAGCTAAAGTCTCAAAGAATCCATTTGAGCAACTTAGTGTAAATTATCAATTGAAAACAGATACTTCCCTCACACATATGCTGTCAATAATAAAAAGAAATATACAGATAATCAAGTTCAAGAGTAAATGAAAGATATTAAGAAAACAGACAACATTATGGAAAGGAGATAGGATAAAAGGGACTGAAGAGAAAATAATAATAAAAGAATAGCTCTCACCACACAATGCAGGACGCCCCCTCATTTCTTTTGTCTCCAAAATAGCTACCATGCAATAATACATCAGCATGCAATAGTGCAGTGCAACATGCAAAGTGGGTAGGTAAAGAGGAAATATACTACTAAATAATTGTTAAGCCTTCACCACAAATATTCTAAATTTAAGGAATATTGTTGTTTTTTTTTTAATTTCTTAAATTAGCACTTTGTCCTTCATATTATGTACCTTTGTCACTTCTGTTAATTAAATTCTCCCACCTTCACTTATACAGTGTTCAATTGCTATTTTATCTTAAAATCTTCAATATTTCTTTCAAATAAGACACCAACAGAAAAATAGTTTAAAAATGAATACATTTACGGAAATAGTTAATTACTTTTATTTTTAATAGAAGTTAGGTCATTCCACAAAAAAGAGGAAAATATCATATCAATAGAAATATCTACACTTCTTTGCGTAAGCCCCTTGTTATCCTCCCCGGTTTTGAGTCAATTTGATTAACTGCTTAAAGAAAGTAGTACCAATATTTGGAAATAGAGCCACATCATTTCTGAAGGGAACGTACTCCAGTGCTATGTGGCAGGCCTTGGCCTTAGTGATGTTCATCCATAGGTTTTAATTTTTTTTTATGAAGGGAGAGGGAAATTTATTAGTAGCTATACATAAAACAGTAAAAAATATTTGGAAAAACTGCAAAGTTAACATTTATATATCAGTGGAATGACCCAGTAACATACTTGTTTTACTTTTTCTCCAACCATATCTTGAAAATGGAATCAAATACGAAAGTAAGTTTTGTTAAGCAGCATAAACAATTATTTTCGGTTTAATGCAAATTTAATTTCGACTGCTGATTTTGATCACAGGAAGTAGAACTACCATATCTTAACTAATTAATGAATCGTATTTATGCATTTTGCATTGAGTTATGTGTCATTGAGGCAAGCTTCACACAGGGTTTGCATATGAGAGTTAACTAAGACAGGTTTAATGTCTGAAGGGCTTTGGTATTTGCTAGGTATTCAAAAATGTGTACTGTACATTCTTAAGCCCACTCAGCTTAATAAAAAAAAAGAGAGCAGCTACTGGTATTTATAAAAAGAAGCAGACCACTCTGGTTAAGAAATCCACAAACACGACAGGAATGATCTATTCGTATATGTTCAATTTAAAAACTCCTTGAGGCAAGCCATAGTCTTTTGTTGAGCAACTGAAGGTACATTAAAGGAATAAAAAAAGAGATACTAGTAATTATTATATCCAAAAGAGAAATGTGGGAGAACTGACCAATATTTGTATCCTAATGTATTTGATTGAACTTCCCATGAAGTATTTATAACTTGCTTACCTCTTTAGTTAACTGTACTGTTGGAAAACATTAATGCACCATTCATGTTTGCTCAAGCACTTTTTATTATTGTACTAAAAATACTTTGGTTAAGGACGGCTAGAGAACTTGATCAAGGGCCAAAATTTGCCTATCCTTAGAGTGTCATGAAGCAGAAGGAATTGTGTGACAAAACAGCCGTTTGGTAATCTCTCACTTGCTGTACCATTCTTCTGGCACATAGTAAGGTATCGTACAACATAGGACCCACTTAAATTCTTGTTTAGATGTCATTAAAACAATTTAAACACGCCCATGACAAAAATAAAACAAACGACTAAATTGAGACAAAAAATTGATGGTAATTGAAACTCTGCAATGAATGACAGAATTAATGAGAGATAAGGTGGGGTGCCAGTGATCATCTAGGTCAAGGCAAGGGTACACCTACCACTATTCTCCGGAAGCTGAAAGTAAAAATTGATACAGATTCGATTTCTGGCAAGAGAGAAATTTAGTTTGCCAGTCCTTCACTAGAGCTCCCTAGTGTCGTGGCTCTTGTGGGTTAGCAGGACTCTGGTTAATAAATAAACCTGACAGTCACATTATGATAAGTAATAAATAATTAAGAAAATTATTTATGAGTAAGTTTTTGTTGGACCATATAATAGTGGTTATATTTATGATTCTTCATTATCTTTCCCCTGTAAACCCACAATCCCAGAAAATGATTCAGCCTGTTTTTTTCCCACAAAGCATTTAAGTTTCAAGTTTGGTAATGAGCATAAACAAACAAATCTATATAGCATTTTTTATAGAGCTATGCTCGTCATCTCCTAAGTAGGATCGAAGGACATTTGAAGAAATTTCCAAAAATCATGTCATGAATACAATCTCAATAGCTGGCATTTCATAGAAGAAATCTACTAAAATGTTTCTTTTGTACGGAATACACCTATTATCAAACTCTACCTTTAGTGAACTATAGATACGATTATATTTATTCAAATTATTAATATATTCAACAGGATGATGCATTATTTTTTTCCGTCAGTACAGCTCTATGTGTATTATTTGCTTTTTTCTTATAGTGGAAGACAATTTTAATTTTACCTTCTACTCTAAATTTCATTGAAATAAAAAAAAGAATGAAACTTTTCAAATTGATTAAAGGGTGTCATCTAAAAGATGTGTTTTAATTATATATAATGTTTCATCCATATTTAAATTCCCCATTATCAAGTGTAATAATCAAAAACAGATAATCAGACATTTTTCTTCCATAATTATGAAGGACACTGTATGATATGGAACAAAAGAACACTTTAATGTACCTATATATTTCAGAAGATGTCATCATATAAATAATTTATATAATAAATCTATTATATTTGTCCTTAAAAAAAAAGAAAAGAAAAAAAAAAAAAGTCTGCTTGTTACAATCACCTGAATTATATTATTCAGTTAATGATAGTGATCTTAACATGTTAGAAATTGCTTTATAACTAAGTTATATTTTTGAAGAGTTAATTCAGTTAAAGTTAATTATTTATTTTGTTTTAAATTGTAAAATTTTATCTCAACCAATACCCAAAAAAAGGTATGACCTTGCCTGTTAAGCTTACTTGTAAAAGTAAAAGCTAAGATTTATCCTTAGAAACCTTTGTACCTGACAATAATGGAATAGGCTAGGGATTGGTAAAATTTAGGATTGATTAGAAGCAAATTGATAATTGTTTGCAAATTGTATATTGTTTTCTGTTTACATTACCATCTTCAAAGTTACCGACAATGGTATTGGCTAACGACGGCCATAAGCTGGGTAATCTGGGTGGATTTATTAGACGATCGTTGATTGAATACAGTTGACCTGCAATAGAGAAAAAAGCAAACATGCAATTTTTCACACTTTGTCACACACATCTACTTGTCTGGGAAGGTGTCCTTTCTTAAAACAACCTCTACTAGTTATGGAGGTAAGCCATAAGGCGCCTTAAATGTACGTTACATATAACTTTAATACAATGATTTCTACCCTTGTGTTTATGTTAATGCCTTTGATAACAAGTACAATTGAACTGACTATTGGTTAAAGAAAATAGTAATTATATATATTTATTAATTTATTTATGCCATTATAAAAAATAAATACCAGAAAAATCCAATGGGAACAAAATACTAAAATACCACAATGAAATCATAACTAATTTCTCTACATAAATGTGATAAAACCGTATTGTAATTTTTGCTTTAACCTTTTGACATGATTTTCAAAAATGTGCACTAATGTAGATGATTCTTTTTGTTTGTTTAACTGTGTTAAGATTTACAGGATATCTAAACTGACAAATAACTCACATATAAAAGAATTTGATTGTTCATTTTATTAAAGAAAAAACAAGGTAGTAATTATTTACTCCATTCTTAAATTTGTTGTATTATTACATCTGTAATAAATGAAACGTGTATAGACACTGCCCAGATGAAAAGTGTATAGAGTTCACATTAGTACTATTTGCATATTAGCATAACTCATGGGCCTTTCATTTTATTTTGAGTCCTTGCAGTTCATTCATTAAAACACAGTAAACTTATTTAGATAAGTTTCTTTTAAACAAATGTTTAAAATTATTCGCTAGGATGAATATTCAAGAATATGCCTCGAGGTAAACAAAGAAATTAATTCAAAGCAATGGCGTAAAATAAATTCATAATTATTGATTATTTTATTGAAATCATTAATTTAAAAAAAAAATGAATAATATTAATTGTAAGAAAGGCAATTTTATATTTCTATTTATATTTTGGATTTTTCTGGATTTATGGGTTAGTTACGTAACAAAAAGTATGTGTGTGTGTGTGTGAGTGCGTGCGTGTGTATGTGAGTGTGTTTGTGTGTGCTTGTGCGTGTGTGTATATAGGTAATGTGAGATTTTTTATGTTGTGTTTTAAGCGTTTGTGCACACATGTGCATGCTTACGATTTCATTGTATATAAAGTTTAAACAAATACAAATGGGTCAAGATCTTTGAAAACTCTGTTCCAAAATAATATTACATTAGAAGGGTTTGCTATACCTGTTCTTGATGCCATTGGTATAATATTCAATCATAAATACTAATACTAGCAGAAGGAAGAAGCTAATGGTATGTTTTGGTTATTATTCTATTTTAAACTGAAACATAAAATGTGGTTACTATATGAATGGTTTGTATGGTTTTTAGCCACAATTAAATAAGTTAAAATTGAGGATTAGAGAATAGAAGTTATGGGAATGATAAGAATGACTATTCATAAATTGTGATTATATACAATATTTATGATAAAAATATTGGAAACTAAAATCAATGAATAATTTGCTTCTTTACATTCATTAAATATTATTCTCCTTTAAAATTTGCTTTAAGTGCTTTGCTTTCTCAACTAAATAACTAAACACTAAGATATTAAAGAATTTGAAGTGCCTTGACCAATCACACCTTTTGATAAAAGAATATCAGGCTTTTATTAACCTTTTCCTATTGTGCTGCTAGGTATTGGTCTGGATTTTCTTCTTGTTTTCAGCCTAAAAATGTCATAGATTATAATTTAAGTTTGGAGAAATTTGATTTTTTTTTTTTCACTCCCTCTCCCCTCCCACTTAGTTAACCAAAAGAGAAGGGCATCACAACAATCCCTAATACCAAATTTCTGCATTCAAAGGCTAGACATTGTTTGAATTATGCAAGATAAATACAGATGTCATGTCAAACTAATCAAACATGATTCAGGGGAGGTAAAAACAGATAATTCCGTTGGAATCTGAAAACCAAATATTTTCTTGATTACAATATTTCCCATATCTGACTCACTGCTCTATGAAATGTAATTACTCAGGTTCAAGCACACATTAAAAGGGAAAAGAACGATATACATACATATGCTTCCAATTAAATGGTGTAATTGCTAGGCACTCGTTTTGTTTCATTTTTTTAAGAAATCATAAAAACCATCCATTAAATAACCACACAATTTAAGAAAATCAACAAAATTAAAAATTCTAGGTGACTTTTGAGTGCTGTAGAAAGAACAATAAGCACCATAAAAGCTCAGATACTTACAGAAGGCTTACTAACAAAAAAATAAGTGATAAAATCCTAATTTGCTACTATTATTTTAATATTAACTCAAGTTTCTACTTAAAGCTTCAACATTCACTTTAACTAATGACAATTTGGAAAATTAAATATCCTGTACATACTTACACATTTTGGGTATATTTAAAATTTTTATTCTCTAAAAATATTCATTCCTAATGTAAATTCTAATTAATTTTGTACAATTCCTCTCACCGGACCCAAAAGAAATAGAAGTAGATCAGTGAGGAAAGATGAAAATATATAGAATCAAGTAATGTTTGCATTCTCTATTTTCCTAAAGCCAGTTTATCTTTGCAGAATGCAGCTCATGCACTGGAATGCCCCATAAATATTTTTCAATTTTACAGAAATATTGTTTTACATGAATGAGCTAAGACAGAAAATACAGAGAAAAGAAAAATCATGCTTTGGCATGCTTTCTGCTGGAGAAGACTGAATTAACTATTTTATTTTTATAAAAAGTAAATAACTGGGACTTAATAAGTTGAGATAGGTATTTATACTTACCCTGCCAATATCTGCTCCCAACAGCACCAATGAATAATCGTTCACCGTCCTGTGAAAAATGACAAAAGTTATTCATCTTTGTAAATTTGTGAGAGTTCATGTAATAGATGGAATTGCGCATGTGTGGGCTAAAATACATCATCTATTCATTGAGCTACTAAAAGTCAAGAGAGGGGTCATTAAATAATCATCCCAGAAACCAAAAATAATGAGCATAACTCAACAAATTCTACATATAACCAAAGTCATTTTACATTAAATTTTTGAAGTTATGGTTTATTTTCCCTAACATTTCCAGTCTTCCTCTTGGTTCTTTTCAATGGATCATTCTAAAAACATATTTAACATTTAAGAATTTAGGCGATTTTTGTTTTGAAGGAAAAGGAGCTCATAAGGTTGCTCACATGACAAAATTCAACAAAAATCCCATAAAATCTTCAAGAATTGACAAAAACATCAGTTTAAATGTCAAAAATCACACACACACTAATATCTATCTGTCTATATATAAATAGTTTGAATGTGTAGACATACTGGATAAAAAATAAGAATTTTTTTTTTCTTTAAAAAATCCTATTTATTTTCAACCCCAATGCGTTGAACACTCTTTGTCAAGGGGCTCCTTTTTCTCAAATTTTTATGATCAATGTGTACTTATATGCCTAATTAGGATTGTGAAATTTTGTTAATTATCACACTAATGTTTATAACAATTTTAGCAGATTTCCTTTAAGGGAGAAATGTTTTGAAAATGGTGTTATAAGTACGAACTCAATCCTATTCAGGAGATGACGAAAAAGAGGTCTGTTCAAAATGATTATATATATATATATCTGTTAACGCTCTAGCGGTCGCAATTTTTTTTTTATCGTTACCAAACTCGATATTTAATCGATCGGACCAGTGGGATGGGGGGGGAGTTTAGAGGGGGAGATTTTGGAAAATTCGAAATATCTCCGTTATTATGCGTCGGATCGAAAACTTGTAAAGAATCAATCTTATTGCAAATTAAATTTACTACAAATGTTGTTCCATACATTTATTCTGTATCTTGAATATTAACTTTGGATTTGTATTGTGTGTGTGGTCGGCAGGACTCTCCTATGTTCCAGACTTTCCGGCGAGAGATCTGGCGCCCGTTTCCGTAACTATTCGTCCCTCGTGAATAGGTTTAGAGACCCCTTACTACTACTGTTGTTATTGGGCAGATTTCTCTACTGTTAAACTTCTCGTGGGAAATCTGCTTAGTTTACGCAGCCCCTGCGTGACGGACCTTTTTTGTTTTTAGCCATCAGTAAACCCCCACTTCTACTCATCTCACGTTAACAATAAGTCATCATAATAATTGTTGGCATCTGTTTTTCTAAGCTTAAATACAGAATATTACTTTCAACAGATACTTATCAATTAAGGTTTCAATGTTTGTTTCATCAAAACCTTACTCGATATTTACCCGTTAAAAGCAACTCTTCAGATTATACTCTTATATTAAGGCTGAAATCGGGCCAGGAAAAGGTGGGGTTTAGGGTAATGGGAATTTCAAAATTTAATATAACTCAGTTTTTATGAGTCCGATCAAGAAATATTTATAATCAATCTGGTTAAGGATTTAATGCTCTAGAATTGCTGTTTTATACAATTTTCGGTACTCAAATATTAATCGAGTTATTCGTATTTTCTTGCGTTCAGCTTTCAGTAAATGCTCACTTCTGGTTATCGAATTTTTATTTTGAGCAACTGAATCACTGAATATCTCGTGCCATTTTAATTGCTGTCTGCATAGGCTTCTTATTACGGGAGAAATAGAGAATAGATTGTGAGATGATCTCAGCAGAGTGTGAGCCCAACCCGTTAGAAATGTGGTTAGTGTACGCACACCCTGAGTGACGGACTTTTTTGTCTGATGATTTAAATCTGTCAGAGAGGATCGGAGGCACTATTATAGGGACTAGATTGAAGGGTGGAGGAACGGGAGCGAGCCGTCGTGAGGTCGTGTCGGTGCTATTCACGAAGCCCTTATTAACCCTCTCGGTGCCATCTTCACGCTACAGCTTGACAGCTTCCTTTCCATCATCCTTCTTCTCAAATGCGCAAATTAGGTGGAATGCAGATTCCATACTGTGTAATGACACCCGTGTTGTCTTTGGAGATGATGAAAGAGCGATAATAGCCGATAAGTTATTACTAACAACGTACCTACGGAATAAAAATATCCAGGAGGCAGGAGACTGTGGTTTACTGGGTAAAACTGTGCCACACCGTATTTCCAGATTATAATGTCATTTAGGTAGGAAATGTGTTTTTTAGCTGATTTCCCTCAAGGGAATGTTTTATATATATATATATATATATATATATATATATATATTTATATATATTTATTTATATATATATATCTGTGTGTGTGTGTGTGTGTCTGTTAACACTCTAGCGTGGTAATCGGACCAGTGGGAGGGGGGCAGGGGTTTAGAGGGAGATTTTTGAAAATTCGTTTTATCTCCGTTATGCGTCAGATCGAAAAATGAGTATAGAATCAATCTTATTGCAAATTCAATTTACTATAAATATTGTTTGTACATTTATTTTCTATCTTGAATATTAACCGAGATATTTGCATTTGTATTGTGTGTGTGGTCGGCAGAAGTCGGCTGTATCCGGGACTTTCCGACGAAAGCTATTTCGGCCGTTTCCCTAACTGTTCGTCCCTCGTGAATTGGTTTAGAGATTCGTTACTACTACTGTTATTAGTAGGGAGATTTCTCTATTGTAAAACTTCACGTGGGAAATCTGCTTAGTTTACGCAGCCCCTGCGCGACGGACTTTTTTTTATCCACTATTCGCCGTGGAAGCTCTAAATGAGGTAAGTGAAGGTAAAAGTCTTATCAAGGCCATGGAAAAAAGGAGAGTGAAACTTCTTGGGCATATCTTAAGATTCAACGATTTCGTCACAAATGTATTGGAAGGCAAGATTATTGGATGCTGAGAATAGGGGTGGGGGAGGGGCTAAAAAATCCTTTTTTTGAATAAATCAAACATCTCATAGATTTCAGTGGGTATAGTGATATGAAAAGAGCTTCTTCCGAAAGAACACAGAGGTTGCAACTGCAAGGCATGATTAGTTGGCCACTAGACCCCTCAAGACTGTCACTACTAGTTCTCCACACAGTTGAGTCAAATATTTTCTTTTTTAGAATTCTGATGTGTCCATGCGGTACACTTTATGTATAATTGTCTGCAAATAATTCTTTTGAATGCTACACTCAACAGCCAACACGGACAGCTATCTTGCAAAATGGAATGGTGGAATTTCAGCTCCCTGCATGCCCGTCAGTTAGGGACTGCTTGCCCACCTCGAACTGACAAGTCACATCAGCAGCACTTCTGAGTCGCTGAACACAATTCTAATAAACATTGCCCATATTCTCTTACGAACTGTCTATCTGTTAGGAGTAAGCTACATGTTTCTGACACTTACGAACTCGTTTCTGCCACGAACTGCACCCTTTTGAAATATGCAGACTTACCAAATTACCTTCTTACATGGACTATTGCTTCTCTCACAGGTCTTGACGGGGTTCGCCTATCTGACAGGCTATGCAACTATGGGCCGAGGCTTTCTGTAAACCCTTCTAATAAGCCTCTCTCATTCCATCACTATCTCTCTCCCTTCCTCTGCTTTGAACAGTCTGTCGGTCAGAAGTAAAGACAGTACCTTCCTGACATGGACAGGAAGCTGACACTTTATCTAATACAGTCTGTCTACCACTTAAAAATAAGTCGACCGCCTTTCTAACTGTCTAACCTAAGCAACAAGTTGCTCAACTTTCTAGCACGGCTGTCTCCATCCTGACAAGAACTGTTTACTCCTGTTTTATCTTTCCAACACAAATTAGGGCTAAGTAACAAAGACGCTGATTGGCCAAATCAAAATTAATCAACTTATCTAACACAAATTCCCTCCCTTCTGGCTGCACTTTAATACAGATACTTTTCCTTCATCAAAAATTAAAAATTCCCCCCCCCGTAGTAATAATAAATGACAAGACACAAAATGGGAGGTTCTTTGTTCCTATTTGAACGAAACATGTTCTACTGTGCTTGAGCATACAAGCAGCCAAATATGGCAATCTATTCTTATTGATTAAAAAGAACCTTATAAAAGCCATTATGTTTCATTTGAACGAATCTTTGAGTGAGTCATTGAGGAGGAAATCATTTACTCTTTGAATTAAGACATCATTCATCTTTCGGCGAGGCAGCTATTGATACTTCCGACATCATAATTTATAGCTTACAATCCCATTCGTAGCGTGGGAAGCCGCTTTTCCTTTTGTCTCCGTTTTATTTATCCTATTTATAAAAATAAACCAGTTAGAATAAGTAATGGAGTAAAGTTTTCCTTTAAATCTTTCCATCCCAGCCAATGATAATAAGCTCTTAGTTATTGGTGCTTGAGCGGTGGCTAAGTAGTAGGACAGAAATTCATTATGGGAGAATGGCTTTTAAAAATGGTTACCTTTTTTTAAAAATATTAAAATTCTGGGGTTTAAAAAAGCTCACAGAGCAGGGGCTAGTATATGATACGCCGATGACCTCAACTTACCATCTATTCTGTATTTCCTATGTAAACAGGAACTGAAATACGAGCTGGATATGATATGCTTAGTGTTATTCAAACTGAAAATCGAATGAGAAGAACTGAAGACGAAATATTAAAATATTCCAGTAATATTCGAGACACACCTGAAATATATAGTACAAAATGTATAGGAAATTATTTTTCCAACAAGATCATTTAATTTTCGACTCGTATAATATTGAAATTTCGAATTTTCGATTTTCCTTCCTCTAATTAACCACACAGGATCAGATTTGATCCATTAACAAACTTATCTCTGGTTTTCCCAGAAACATTTAGATACCGAGTTTGTTAACGATCAAACAAAAGTTGCATCCACTAGAACGTTACAGGCAAACATATCCACTTACTATAAATATAAATATATATATATATATATATAAATATATATATATATATATATATATATATATATATATATATATATGAACAAACAAACAAATTAAGCTTCCCCCTTTTTTGGGGTTACCTATCAAGGTCAGACTCCTCATCTCCCTTTATTTAAAGTAATTATTTCCATTTTAAGTCTTATATCCTTTCCTTTAAGTATAGTCCTTATATCCTTTAAGTAAATATCCTTTCTGTTGGGGATGTTGCTAAGTGGGGAGCTTAAGTCAATCTTCATTATTGTATAAATGGAAAGCACTATTCACTATTATGATGGACGATTTTAGAGTATTAGTTGACATTTGTCTTATTTCTTCAGACATTTCTTTATATTCAGATCTTGAAGTTATTGTACAATCGACTTGGATATAACTCCTCTCGATCCAAAACGTAACCCTTTAATTGTCTAATTTTGTGTAATGTATTTTTCTTTAAAATATGGTCAGCATTGGGCGTGGATGAATATTTTTTCTAAATTTACTTCTTGTTGTTCTTTACTTGTTTAGAATCATACCGTTGGATCAATAATTATACCCTTGTCCCCTTTTCTTGATATAACAACAATATCGGCTCTTCTAATATAATATTATATATATATATATATATATATATATAATTGTGTTGATGTTTTCGACCAGGTTATACTGTGTTCGATTTATATTCGACCAGGTTATATGGTGTTGTTATTCTTTTTGGAGTTTAGGTCAATGTTGGTGAAAAAATCTTAGTTTATGACGGTATTTCGAGAATCTTTATTTTCTCTTGTTCAGAGCAAAACTAAAGATACTTAAAAACTATTATACATAACTATTGCACTTAGGACTAGGGATCCTATATGTGTATGTGTGTGTGTGTGTGTGTGTGTCTGTACACACAGACACACACACACACACAAAAGTTTGATAAATTGTTTGCAAAAAATCGATTCGAAGACTGATCGACATTGAATCGGAGAAATTGATCGATTTTTAATGCATGTTTCTTGTGAGAATGAAATATTTGGAAGTAAATGAATATCGCAGAAGCACTCTAAACACTTTGCAACACTTTTCTTCTCAGTGTAGATGCAAGAGAAATACACTATTCTCAGACGATTCATCAATTTAAAACTTTATGAGCCTAGCAGTAAATTCCATTATTAATAGAGAGTGAATTAGGGGACATGTTGTTTTTACTTATTATGCTCTGCGTGGTTCCTTGAAGGGGGGCTGCGATAAATACAGTGCGTTGAAAGACAGAAATGCTATTAAATTAAATATACGGTGCGTCTTATACATACATATATTATAAGGACCAAACACTAAATCTACGTTTGGTACCGCCTTCTCCTTCCAAGGATCTCCTCTTAAGTATAGAAAGAGTATAAACCTTGAGTATTTATGCTACATTTGCTTAACATTAATGCGCGGCGTAAAACACAGTTAGGCTTTGTGACTATAATAAACCTTTTAAGAAAGAATCCTTGAGGGTATTGCAAATGAGGCTCTCAGCACCTAAGAGTAGGGGGCCGAAGCTAAGGTAGAAGTCCATCTGTGTAACCTAGGCAGATTTCGAACGTGAGGGCCATATTATAATTTCTACTTCTCACTTAATAAGATTCCAATGAAATCGATACTTGAAATATGAGCTGGTGCTTAATAACGAAGAGGAACAAATTATCTCCGTTAGTATTCCAAATAAATTAAACATTTATAAGATTGCAGTAAATAATTTACTCAACAATTTTTATATAGCATTCTTGACCAGACACATAATTATGGAAACATTTAGTATTCTACATTTTACTTCGTACACTCCAAGTTTAGCAATCAACAAATTTGACCTTTAGTTTTACCCGAAACGTTTATTTTTTTATTTTATAAGCTCCGCAACTAGGCGATGTCGCACAGTATAATTTAATTTCAATTCTCTACACTAAAATTTTAAAATAAAGAAAAAAATGTTTTCAAAATTATTAAAACATAGTATAAAATATAACGAAATAAAATTAGCATTTAAATAAAACAATGTGAAACTATAAATTTTGGGATAAATCCTGGTATCCTCATACAGGAGGAACTCTAAGGCATAAGTTTAAAACTGTATTAAACACTATTGTTCTCAAAAACACATACTAGAATTATTATCATAATTTGAGATATAAAATGTAGAGAAATGAGTGGGGTAGGTGTGGTTTAAAGTTTGTTGTAAATGTTAATTGTCTTCAAGTAATTTAAGAATGTATTTATATGTGGGCTATCTTCTGTTAATTGTTCGTACAAGTCGAAACATTTAAATAGAGTTTGATTACGATTACTACATCGAAACAAACATAAACATATATTATTGTCATACCTCTCGGTGGAGACCGTCGTCACTGGCTGATGGTTGAGTACGCGCTTTCGATGCGATGCCATCATCTTCAAGCCTGCCAATAGTTGTACTGAGTTGGTTGTCCGTCAGTCAGTGGGTTTTATGCTCTGTTCACCGTATTAGTTGTTTACGTTTTAAATCGAGATCTGTTTACTTACCACTCAGATCTGTCAACGGGATCATAAATCCACTGACTGACGGACAACCAACTCAGTACAACTATTAACAGGCTTGAAGATGATGCGATCTCATCGAAAGCGCTTGCCAGCGGTACTCAACCATCAGCCAGTGACGACGGTCTCCACCGAGAGGTATGACAATTGTATCATTTATATTGGCGGTTCTAACCCTTTATTTGAATTAATAAACATATATATTTGAAAAGGGATCATTCCCGTCATCTGCAAATGGGATCAGCAACCTGAATTACGTATTGTCCCCAAGGATCGACCCAACTCGATACATTTCATTTATATATCGACCCCAAATTTGGAAAATTTATAACCTGTAATAATTAGTAATTATATATTAAGAGCTCAGGTTAGCCGTGTGAGTTAAGGCGTTAGTCTTAATTTGCTTGATGAGTCCACAGTAGTGTGTTCTAATTCCACGTGGGCAATAGGAATTTATTAAGAGGCGAAATCATTAATGCCACCCCTGACTAGAAGAGAATAGTAACCAATGGATAATACGTCTAGATTAGATGTAATTGCATAAAGTCAACATCATTTTATTAATATATTTTTTTTTAATTTCTTTTTTTTTGGTTTTGTGGGCATTTATTTGTTAATTTCGCATCAAATTCTTTCAGTCTATTGAGATAAGTTACATGATTTTGCCAATTTCATTGGATTTATGGCTGAATGTCAAATAATCAGATGGGGGATTTTCAATAATTAGAGCTCTAGGTAAATAATCATATTTGAAAAATAAAATCTATTCAAATTTTCCTTTTTATTTTTATTTATTCTAATACGAAGCTCAAATGTGGCTTTTCCAAAATCCAAAGAACAACTCAAATTTTTACATAGACATATACATTTATAATTTAATTCGCTTTTTTATCGATTAGACTTAAAAATATATTGTCTGATTACTCAATTTCGGTTTTGTTTGAAACCATTTTCTAATTTTAATAATCTGTATATTAAATTTATTATTGAAAACTCGAAATATCTCGGTTACTATGGAGTCGGAACGAAAAAAATTGACGAAACCTATCTTGTAGAAATTTCAATTCCCTACAACTATTGTTCTATAAAAGTTTTCTGGAATATATTAACCAAGCCATTTGTCTTTTTATTTGGTTACAGCCTACTGTATAACCTCACTTCTTTTCACCCAATTTTCACTTTAAGCCTCAGTCACTGAGCCAAAGTAACATTTTAATTCTTGTTCTAATTAATTCCATTTTAATTCTAGACCTAATTCCTTACAGTTTTGCAAGTCAAATTTTTTACAATTAAAAATGTTTATTACGCCCATTTATTTAATTTTTTTTAAATACTGTATTTGATTGTATATTTGAATTTTGGGAATCAAAAAAGGTAGCAAAAAGTGCCGAAAAGTGGGCAAAGTTATATTGTCTTTGTATTATTCTCCACCCACTTGACCGAGGACCACCTAAAAGAATAAAACTAAGATTTAATTCCTGTTCACTTCTGCTTCTACTCAGGGAGGAATAGAGAATAGATGGTGAGATAAGACCATCATCGCATCAAATTCCAGATATGCTTGGTTTACACAGCACCTGCATGACGGACTTAATAATTGTTAATAATCTTTATGATTTCGTCAGACTGCCAGTGGGATCACTTGACTCATAGTAAGACTTATAACCAACGCCTTCACTCGTTCCTAGCTACCTCGATCCCCTTATTATAGTAAAAGGTTTTATTTGAATAAGAATGATAACACAGACATAACCTATGTACATAGATAATCATATGGAGGTGGTCTAAGGCGTGACTGAGCCTACAGTGATTCAGTACTCTGTAATCCAAACACACCCCGAAACATGACTCTTCGGTGAGTCTCTATGAATCCATAATTAGATCAGACCTTGTCTATAGAAATTTGAGAAGCAGTTCGGTATTTTCCTATAGCTTCATGGCAAATTGCAGTTCGACCCCTCCCTATCTGAACAAATTGCAATTGAAATATAAAAGTCAGACAAACTGTTGCGGCGTTGAAGTAACCAAATTTTTTTCACCTTCTGCAATGACATCATTACGCACCCTCTTCTCTATTACTTCATAATAATTATTATTATTTTATTATTAACGCCCACTTTTTGCAACTCAGGATAATTGGGACGGGCTATCTACAGGTTACCTCCTTTTTCTAGCCAGGGTGGGATTTTAGGATGTTATTTAATGAATTTCGTCACTTAATAATTTCCTTTGACCAGGCGGGAATTGTACTCGCCACTCTAGGTTTGTCATCTGAGATAAAGGTCAACGCTTTAACTCGCATCGCCCCCTTCTTCATAATAAGAAGTCTATGTAAGCAACATTTGGAGGTAAGGTTATTGGACATGGGGCAAAGTAGGACTAAAAAATCCTTTTTTGAAGGCATCATACAGCTTATCGATTTCGATGGGTATAATAATATGAGAAGAGCGGTTTCCGATAGGCCCAATAGTTGCAACTACAATACTATGCCTATAGATGTTGATGATGATGGAAGCAGGGCTACAAATATCTATAAAAATTTCATATACAGGTTAAATTTAAAGCCCTGCTTAAATCTAAATTAATATTGCATTATAGTTGCCATCATTGGATTCTTTCGTATTCTGCACGTTTCATAACACTAAAGTGAAAATCGAATAGATAGAAATGGGGGAGGGGGGGGGGTCACATGAAGCCATAATCTATCAATTTCTACCATTATTGCTCTGTACATTTTCCTACGACTCGATTATGGGCGGATTTATTTGTATTTTTTAGTTTCTTTGTCTTTAGTAAACCCCAATTACTATTTTGGTGGTAATTGGAAGGAGCTATTATCTTATCACTACAATATGTACGTCGAATTTAAATTTCCATAATGTTTCACTTTGGGAACAGCTAATGCAAATCCGCTGAGTAAACTGTGGCGGATGTTTTTGCTTTGGGATTGTATTTTATGAAGCCAGAAGCTATTGATAAATCATGTGTATATATATATATATATATATATATATATATATTTGTTTACTTTTATCTCTTTAACTTCAGAGTTTTTAAAAGAAAAACTGCACAAGCAAAACTACCACATTTATAGACTGACGTTAGGGGTGACTGTACCAGAAAAGAATTATGGATATTTTATACTCATGAAAATGTTAAGTTTTACTTTTGCAAATAATCAATAAGTTATTTAAAGGTAGAAGAATAACGTGTATGGTAGTTGAAGAGGTTCGCTAATATGCAGCTTGTGTTCATGAAGAGAGCCTAATGTTCCAACTAAGGTCACTTTAACTACGGCTGTAAAATGTTTACTGGCCTATTAATGCTTTCGCCATGTTTTACTTTTTGGACGTAAACTAGCTTTAATGGGGCGACTATACCGATACAGGCTAAAACCAAACAAGGGAAGACACACATTTAAAGCAAGAATTTATGTGCGCTTTAGCAGATCCTTTAGAGCTTGGCGCATTTTTCGTCGAGGGAATTGGTATTGAGAGTTAGTCTGCTTCGCATAGAAGACGTCAACTCACAGACAACCCTCCATTAATCCCATAATATTATTATTCATTTATTAAGGTCCACTTTTTGCAACTAAGGCTAATTGGGACGAGTTATCTACAGGTTAACACCCTTTTCTAGCCAGGGTGGGACTTAGGATTTTATTTTATTGAATTCCGTCACTAAACAAATTCCTCTGCCCAGGGAATCGAACTCGCCACTCTAGGTTTACCAAGGTCAGCGCTTTAACTCACATGGCTAACCTTAGCCCCTATCCCATAATAAGAAGTATATGTAAACAGATCTTAAAAGTAATGCTGGATATGAAATGATTATAGTTATAATTACGTAATGTAAAAAACAGATAACTAGAATTGGTGGTCCCGAAGGCTAGAAACAAAATATACACTTCACTTTTGTCTGATAGCTGTGTTTTAACACTTCCCCTCAGAAAATTAGTTTATTTCACACCTCCCACGAAACAACCCTAGGAAGTACCTATAGAGTCTTAGGTAATACCTGTAGAGTGTAACAGTAATCAACTCATTATCTAAGGAAAAGTTTTTCTTTATTTGACCTGCAGCCTATAAACAAGAGTGAAGTTTAACATCGATAGTCACTATCAAGGAGTAAGAAAAAATATATGTACGGGCAATTCGGTTAATGTACGACATACAAAAACAAAGGGAGGCAATAGACAACTAAGAGTAGCACATTACATTGCTACTGATAATTTTTCTTATATGACATTTTTGTATTCAAATATTATAAACAGTAAATAATTATTATTTATTAATTTATGCCGATAGCTCTTTGGCCATTAGCTGTACTGTTTCAAGTAAGCCTAATGCTCAGAATATTCTATATTTCTTCGGCGTGGCGCATATCGTTTTTTTTTTGTTTTTGTTCTAAGTGATTTTATAAATTGGATAAATTCATGGACAATTTTAGGAAAATGTTTAACCTTTAATATTTTATTGGTGTCAAGACACAACATAGATGTGTAGAAATGATGTTTACGATGCGTCAATAGAATTCATTGAATATGTTTATATTTTTGAGATATATAAACATAATGTTAATATATTGGCCACGGTTTAGTAATTCGGATATGTGGTAAGGTTGGTCTTTGATGACAATCAGCAAGTTATTGTTTAACCGTTAAGTTTTTAAACCAACAACAAATACGAGATTGGTCGAACTGTATATCATCAGGTACATGTGTGTTATCTGAGTGTAACCAATTTTAAGTCCATCTTCTATAGTTTCTGCAGCTTCATCTTCACTGCAGATTTTATGCTCTTTATTGTCCGTAAATGATAATCTTTTGTGTTCGTCTACTTGTCAAGGGATTACTTAAGAACAGTAGGCGTTGTATGTTAAGTAATGTCTTCGTGTAGTAGATCCAGCTGTTCATCAGTACTTCGTTCTGTGATTAATTTTGCTTGGAGGTCTGGTTAAGTCCCAAGTAATATTATTTAATAAATGCGCCAAAGATATGATTAAGATACAAATTAAAAAAATATATGTGAAAGGATATGCCTGGGATAAAATGGTACTGTTCCCTAGAGAGTGACTTGTGGATAGAAAGGAAAGGCAGTCTGAATAATAGAACACCTTGTCTAGAGAAACATATCCTTAATGCAAATGCACAAATTAGGAGGGAACAGTGCAATTGACTTGGAGGATGGAAGACTGTCAAGGGGAAGAAGATGCATTGCATGCAAGCGAAGAATCCTCTTGTTAAGGTGTTTGCACCTCGGAGACACACTGCCTGCAATCTCTTTGCAATTTCCATACTTCCTAGATGTATTCTTTTTAAGACACATAGTGTGTCCTGGTCCGTTATCATATTGACACTTAATCTGAACTTCCTTCTGTGAGCATTCCTAACTGTTTCTTCAGAAATGGTCACGCAAAGCCTGGGTAAACTAAACAGACTGCACATGCTTGAATAACAACACATATATAACTTCATCGCTTATTTTATTTTCTATTTCTCTTTGAGCAAGAATATTTAAAAAATACGAAAAATTTAATCTGAAAGAGAATTTTAGTTATTCAATGTGAAATCACAGTGTAAGATCACTAATGATTGAAAATTTAAAAAATACATGTTAATATTCGTAAGTTAGCAAAATGTATAAAATAACTTGTTTAACCCTAAAGGAAAAATAAGGAAGTTTAAAAAAAGTTGTAACGATTACTTTTCCAGAATTTCCATAAGGTAAAACATCTACTCATGACGCTATTTGTTAATTTTTCTTTAAATGTTATAGAATAGAACCAGCCGGTTATATGACAAAAATCTGACAGGGAAATCCATTAAATTAAATACATTGCAATACTCGAAAATATCAAACGGTTTGAGTTTGACACTCGAAAAGTTTACAAAATGGTCCATGGAAGAGTAGACCAGAATCCACATTGCTTTTTAAAAACCGAAAAAAAATTATTAGATTCGAGAAACTATACGAATCGTTTCGAAAAGTGCTGAAAGGCAGCTGGTAGGACTGTCAGCATATAACTTTATGGTTTGGATTTACCATCCCAATGATGATAATTCTTTCCAAAATTCAGGTAGGGGCTCAGTTTAGCCATGTGAGTTGAAGTGTTGGCCTTATTCTCACATGGCAAACCTAGAGTGGCGCGTTCGATTCCCGCTTGGGCAACAGGAATTTATTTAGTGACGAAATTCCTTAAATAAGATCCTTAGTCCCAACCTGGCAAGAAAAGGGTGGAACCTAACCTGTAGATAACCCGTTCCAATTAGTCTTAGTTGCAAAAAGTGGACGTTAATATAAATAAATAAAATTCAGGTACAACTCGATTATAATAAACTCCGTTAAAATTTGTTAAGAGAAATGCATCCTGGAAGTTTTTTAAAACACCACTTTATCATCTTATTAAAAAATCCGGAGGATTGCGGTTATATCTCAAATTTGTTTTGTCATTGCAGAGAAATACCAGTCAACCTTCATACACAGTGACGGCTAAATCGCCTTGGATATGGTTGGTGTTGATAATTGATCTACATATTGTCGAGTGATAGTTATAAGGGTTCCCATAGAGCGGACGCCACAATCGGCTTGTGGTCTCTACATCCGCCCTCTAGCGGCTAGAGCCTGACTTACGGTCACCTGATACCTCCGCCTTCTCTCTGTCTTATGGGAAAAGGCCAAATATCATATTCATGAATTTTTGGCAGATTGTAAAACGAAAAAGTGAGTTAGTGATGAGGAAAATATTGCATAAATTTCCCTAGAGATAAGCGAGGATGCGAAATTGCTGACGTAAGTTCATTATTATTTTATACATTCATAATTCTTTCTCTGTGGGAAAAAAATCTTGTCAAGTAATTATTGTAATTAATAAATTGTGCACTGTTTTCATTCGAAGGCTCAATGCACGCTATTATCCGTTACTTTTAAAAGATATTTAAGGAAACGGAACACAGGGATAAAACTTACACGGCAGAAGGTTACGACTCATTATATTGTAAGACTGCACCAGATAATGATAAGCTAGTAGTAAGCTGCAAATTAATATTCCCACTATTACAGATAATCTTCCCCAGGAGGGAAGAACTTCACTTTTGCACGTAAACGTTTGGCGTTTCAACCATGGAAAGAACCGCTAATTTCCCAGTGAATCCATTCCAATATGAATTAATAGCTGTCCACTTTATCCGCAGATGGCTTGCTTGACCAGGTGGGTGGGGGACCAATATTTAATCAAGCATCAGTTGTATAAACAAACTAAAACTGTCCGTTGCGGCGCTGAGGGTAGGCTATATGACACCGGCGACAGATGATTACTCACCAACAATATTTTGATGGATGACTTGAGCTATGGACAGAGTGTGCGGAGCCGCAAAATAAAACGTCACAAATGAACCCCATTCAGAGCTGAAACCTACCAATCATGGCCTCCTGGGTATATAAACATCTCCATCAGGAGCGTGGGAGACCCTTCCCAAAACCGATCAGCCGGCTAAACACGTCAGCTTCTGCCTACTCTTTCAAAATATATACTTAACATATTTATTTAGTTCCTCGTCCACGATGTGCCATATTAGGGGGCTCAAGTACTTGAAGAGTGGGTTTGGTCTGCCGTATTGTTGTCCTGCCAGATATAAACATACATTCTGGGAACAATTTTCTATTTTTATTTCATTCCATTAAATATTTATTTTGTGTGCAAGAGTTTTCAAAAGAAATAAGTCGGGCTTTAATGAAACATCTGTGTAAGGTCGCTTGAGCAGGGCCTACCCTAAGAGCGGTTTTAAACTCATCACCAGAGACTACGAATCACCAAGGGAGCAGTTCTGTTTTTAAGCCCAGTTCCACAATCCTTGTCCATTGGCACTAAATTAAACTCACAATTATTGGGACAATATTTATTATAATGATCACGCATCTGGTAAGAATCAGAACACATATGACACTCGAGCACTTTACATACATACATCTTTTACTATACTTCAGACCAAAAAAATATTGTATGGTCATTCTTGTTGATAAATTAATGTACCACAATTTTTGTTATGCACATTTTTCTCCAACTCAAATATTTACTAAATTATTTGTATGCTTGGTTTAATCCGCGTTAAGTGAACCCACTCCTGTTTTTACGACTTTGACGTGAGGGTTTATTATTTGTGTACGAAACTCATATCGAGATTATATTTCAAGTCTTGTTCAAGTAAGGTTCTAAGGGGAACTAAGAATAGAATAGGATATGACGTATCCTCAGAGTTGGTCCAGTAGGCGGGAAGTCTGCTTAGTTTACTCGGCCTTCGCGTAACGGACGTTTCCCTCTAAACATCCTGAGAGGTTAGCAATGCTCGTCAGGTAGAGAATCCCGCATGGAATGATGGGATCCACCTGTTATACAAGTGGACCATTTTTTCCTCTCTCTCTCGCTCTTAGAAGCGTGCTTGGCCTCACTGACATCAAGGAACGGTTCATAGTCCTTAGATGGGCAGAGTAGCTTGACCGCTAGCTCTTTTCCCTTCTTCCATAGAAATGTCACTTATCATTCGTATCACTAGCAGTCATTCTGCATAACATAATTACTTAATGATGATCAGTGAGATATAATGGGCCTTCCACATTAATGGGGCTAACTTTCTCAGGAGATACGCTGACTAAGATGTGTTACTAGCTGAATTATAAAAAAATTAACTGCTGAAATGCTTTGTATCAATGGCCAATTGTGAATGAATGAGTAAGTAACCTTGCGTCACCAGTGTAATTTGTCCTTTGTACGCATGCAACTCACAGCTGAGCTCTACTCATAACGAGGGGAATTAATTCGGAGAGAGACTCTCCAATTAAAATCCGTCGTCCAATCATGCTAAGAAAAAAGGGGCATCTCGTAGATAAACAGTTCAGATTGGTCTTAGTAGCACAAAGTGGACGTAAATGTTTAATTAAAACTGGAATTATTTATTATTTAAAATTTGAGTCCACATTAAGCTACTATGGCTGATCAGGTTATCTGTAGATTACAGCCAATTTGGGAAAGGATTTTATTCAATGACATAACTGAATTACTACTGAATTTTGTATTTCGTGAATACAATACTTTAGTTCCATTGGATCCTGATACCTTCGGTGTAATGCCTCATAAAACATTCCGTCATATAGCCATCATTAATCAAAAACTGCCCAATCCTTATCCATAGTTCTTGATATTTAGTTAGAACCGATAGCACTTAGTTCCGTGGACCAGAAATAATTATCTTTGAGATTATCTTACCGGTGTCCTCATTTCTAAATGAATTGCAAGCAATAAATATTGCAAGGAGCAGTCGCTTGGAAGTAATGGATGAGACCTGCAAGCCAACCTTATCCGATTACATTACGGTTGTCTGCATTCATTTATTTCTTCTCTCCCACTAAGAAAAACCGAATTATAAATTATCCAAATTAATATCATAAATGGAATCACATACTTTTAATTTCATCTTATAAAAATTATATTAATAAACATTCATCACATATGTTTGCAACATGAACATCAATATATTCACCACCAGATATTCATGTTCCTTATAATTTTTCGTTAAGATGCTGGAATTTTCAGTTGTATTTATTTCTAAGAACTAGTTTGTTTCTAAAAGATAAGGTGATATTTCTTGGACTAGTATTAATCAGATATCAGAGTTATACTGTATTTGTTTACCATATTTTTACAGTTAGGAAAAATTAATTCTGGCTCAGGAAGACTAAGTTTATACAAATATGTTTTTGTCTGACCCAATTAAGTTTGTAAAAAATTGATGCGATACACTGGTAGATGATCGTCCCTCCTTAAGGTGAAGTCCCATTTGTGCACACATATTGACGACAGGGTCGGTCAAAAACTTGTTTATGTGAAATATATGTACGTGGAACAATCGTTAATTCTGGTATTTAAATCTCTGGGCCGACAGTCTATGAACGAAGAGGGCGCCGAACTTTGGTAGGAGGTCAATAAGACAGTTTGCCGCATTCTCTGACGTATTCTGGTGCTACCAGAGGCCAAAAGTAGCTCCTCAATAGCCTCACGGTGGTAATGGGCACTGAGGGAACGGAATTAAACCCTACCTTATAGCCTGGTGTCCGCAAAGTTAAAAAAAATACTCCCCGGTGTTAGACCGCGGCAACTCCAGTACGGGAGTATAGTGCTCCACCTCATTCGGATGTACACATTCGAAACAGGTATTAACTAACAACATTTGTATACTTATAGCCATATTGTGACCACACGTGACATCAAATTATCGGCTCTCAAGTGACTAAACTGACTCTTTTTAACCTTGAACATTTGTAAGTTAAGTTTGCAAATAAGTTTCTTATTAATGGTACTCTATGTGGTGGAATGTAAGCTTACAAGCTGATGAGCTTCAGTCGGACTATTATATCCTGTAAGGTCGTTAAGTGTAAATTGGGCTACACAACCTTAATAAGCAACATACATTAATACATTGTTAGCCATTAGATTCGATGACCACTTTAAACCAATTAATGCAGTCAGTGTCTAAGTTCCTTTAATTTTTAAATAGCTGTGTAACCCGAGAGAACTGCTTATTTAATCAGCATTCCTCTTGCTGGTGCTTTCAAAAAAAACCCGATGCAATTCAAGAAGCTAATTGAAGAATAGGAGTCAATAAGCGGCCGATGCGTATCGCTCAACCTCTAGCTCGGATAGCGCCCATTTTTTATTTTAGTAAGCTGAGATTCAATTACAGCTGGTGAGTGATCTAGAGGCTCCTCGCACAATACTCATTCGAACTGTGAATGATAAGAGCGCTGGCTGAGAGTTATAAGTTTGAAGTAGCCCCCGCAGAAGTAATTCCGTTCTAAGAGATCTATAGGGAGCCAGGGCTTGAGTTAGAGGTCTTTAAAGAGCCAGGCCTTAGGCCTGTGAGGAGGTGATATATCGGTGGTGGGGATGACTCGCCAACGCTGCCTTCTCTAAGCTCGATTAATTCAGTAATAAGGAGGCAACGGTATAGAGGAGTTGCTGACCCACAGCCTCCTTGCTCACTGTCAAGGATTCTCCGGCTAGAAGTTTTTTTTCTGGCATTCCGCATTTTTAAGCCAATATTAAACGCATTCAAAGCGCTGGTATCCTCTTTTTGGTTGTTTGGGTATATACATGCTTTTTATTAGCAGTCCTAAGAATGTGGAATCGCTAACAAGTGGCCAATGGTTACAACTAAAACTCAGGGATTCATGGAGGCCTTGGCTGACTCTCACTTTTGGTCTGAGTATTTCTATGCCAACATTGATCATATCCCAACCAAAAATATAGTACATTTTTTGGGAAAACAAAGTTTTTCATTTGCTGTAACAAGAAAATGGGATCGTTATTAATGACCAATAGTTAAGGTCAAAAGCCTTAATCAAAATCTAGGAGGCAACGGTACAGACGAGGCGCTTGCTCATTGTCAAGGCTACTCTGATAGTATATCACGGCCTTCCCGCACTCGCCGTATTTCTCTGGTGTTGTGCATTTCGAAGCCTATATTAATCAAGAACGTCTTACATTTGGTATTTAGGGTCATGCAGTTTTAATTTCCAGTAAACGTCCAATAGCAACCAACGGCTGAGCCCGAAACTCAAGGTGGTACTGACCTACAGCCCTCTTGGTGGTGTCTGTCAAGGCTTCTCTCTTGGAATGTTAGGTCCTTTCCTAGTGGCAGTAATGAGTGTTTTCAGCTTATTCCTGAGCATCCTCCTAAACATTCGGCACTTGGTTGTTTCAAAACGTCTGTACATTAGGGGCGTCACCCAACGAGTTCTATCATTTGCCTTACATGAACCGGCTAATTGGCCAGATTGTCAACGAACGAGCAAAAATTGCGGTTTCTCTGATATTAAAGAAAATCTCTATTAAAATCATTACTTTTTTTTAAATATTCCGCTTTAGCTCCCATATTATGACCCGAAAATTTAAGCCATGAAGAATTTTTAACGTGAGTTCAACGTAAAAATCGCAGAACTAAGAATGAGGGATGGATTTACTCGAATAAAAAAAAGATAAATTACTCCGTCAGTAGGTCTAGAGAAAAATGTTTAGAATAATAATAGTTATTTATGGTGCTGTATCAAGAATATTGGTTAGCTCAAGCATTCTTTGCTGAATCCAATAGAATATGAGCTGCTTCTGAAATGAATTTCTTTGTACCTGCAAAACCTGTTTGCATATTAATTGATGCAGATATGTCTCTGTTGATTGTAGGCCTGAGGAAGTTTCTGTTTCGAGATCGATTCGCTAAGCTCTGCAATAGCGGGACTGGTACCGGCCGGAAGAGGAGATAGGAAGTAGCGAGTACCGAGAAAGACCACTCCCAAGATACGAGCGAGGCAAAGAAGGAACCAGAACAGAGTGGAGTAGTTGACTCTGTAAAAACGTATCAGGTCTGACCGTGGACAGGCATCCCGTTAGCCCAGCTTGTCCTAGGATTGCATGTGCCATACATGTACGCCCATCTACAATCCTGGGTGTGGTTCAGAAAATGCTTATTTAATGTGACTTCCAGGTAGAGTATAAAATATATGTTAGATAAGAGGCCTGTCTATTCGCGATGCGATGTTATAAATTACCATATGTATAATATTTTTCGACGACCAATTATCTTATTATATAAGTATAAACTGCTCTCTCTCCCTCTCACTCTGTCTCTCGCTTCTTCGGAGGCCTGCATAAATGAGTATGCCAAGAAATACATCATAATTTATTTTATATTTTTCAATACTTTTTCCACACTCATGCTTCTGATTTTTTAAAATAATAATTTTCTAACTCTCTAATGTTAGAATATAAATCAAAATGTCGAAGCGATTGGCAAAGTGATTGCGTTGGTATTAAAAACCAAAAATGGGCAACTGCAGTTATTAGTTGCATGGCTTTATCAGTCGCAACACAATCCTAAATATTCTGATTCTCTATCAGGACTTTACAAATTCCAAACATTTTGGCTGTTTCGGATACAAGAGAATATAATTCCAGATGCGTCATTCACAGAAATGATGAATGACTTAATCGGAAATAAGTTTCCCTTCGTATCATTCCTATTTCCTATTTAGGACCATTAATTCGCTATGAATGAATTATCAAAGTAGACGGACATTGATTGATCTGAAAGCAGCTTATGAGTAAGACAGATCATTAATTTGAGATTAGATTTCACGCCTGACTGTTAATAAGGAAAGTAAGGTCTGTGTATACAATAATGGTTTTTGTAGATAATATAGCTATTTTTGAGTTACAAGAATATTCAATTAATTAATAGCCTTATTATTAGCTATATTTTACTTGCTTTGTTTTCCCTTATCGTAGCCCGTGAGAAACCCATATTTTTACTAGCTTCGCAATGCTGAGTAAGGCCTTTGGCCCCAATAGAATCTGAGCGCGATGTCCTACCATACTGATCTGTATATAATACCCTATAAAATAACCCAGGTTCCAATTCGGATTATCTTCAGCAATCCGAAAGATGTCCAGTGCAGTACCTCAGGGTTATGCCAGAACCTCATGTCCAGGAATGAAGGAAAAAATGAACCAAGAATACAGGGAATAAATAAAATAGCTGGAAATGCACCTTAAATTAGAAGATAACAAGAAGTCTGATTATGAGATGTAATCATAATCTTCTATTCAATTACATCAACTCACCAAAGAGAATGTAATTGATTAGAAGAAACGATGAATATGATGTTCGGGTGCGGGGAATCACCCGAACTAATTGGATTTGGAAGAAATCAAGATGTCAGTTCTAAATGGCAAAAGTGAAAGTAGAAGTTTAATGGAGGCAAAAAGAGAGCGAAGTATATCTGCAAGAACAATGGTTTCATCATAATTGCAATTGAATGAAAGATTATACAGGCATTGAAGACGTAAGGGGCCAAGGAAGTCATTGATTGAGGATTTCAGGCATCTTGTAGCCTTTAGGTTCCCTGATAAAACACACTTGGTGGTTAATAGGTGCTCATTTTTACGGTTAGACTGAAATCAGTTTTAGTTTGACGGAACACACTCACCTTACTTTTGGAATGAGTATGAAACTCGCTAACATATTTTTCCGTCGTATTCTATACAATGTATATGTTTTCCATTAGCATTAAAAGCGGATAGCCAGTTGTAAATTCGTGCGGTGGAAAGGGCAACACATTCCGGCCGAATAAGATCAGGTGTGCGGGTCGGGCAAGAACTGGAGGAACATGCAGGATTCCCACGACTATTGGAAAGGTGGCTGGGGGGGAGGGGGAGGCCGTTTATAAATTGTGGAGGTGGTTGCGAAGATTTAGCGCTTCTCCAGCTTGTAGCTGGAGAAGACAAGGCAGTTGTAGCCATGGAGCGTGCGCTCTCTCGAGTCAGGCCGCTGGGTGTTTGTCATCCAGGGGGGAACGATTTGTAGCCAATAAATATGACTCGCCATCAAAATCGGCGGGTATGCAAAGAGGTACAAGACACAGGCCAGACGGTGGCACACTGGCTTACAAGCCTTCCAACCTCTATGCACCATCAATATCCCTCCATAAGGTCCTGGTTTTTCTTCGGCTCCATTAAAACGGGATTTACACCCAACTTAAACATTATTTTAACGTCATTAAATATGTTTGTATGCATTTGTGTGAATATATTTTACAAGACCCTGGCACACCTTGTAACAAACGCAGCTTCTTGTGTTACATAATCCTGTTTAATATATTACTGCCGTTGGTTGTTATTTTAAATATTTTACTGCCAGGATATGCAGGGAGGTAAGAAATGTTTAGCTATCGTATACTTTAAGGAATGCTAACCCTTAAGCCACCAAATCATAGTATTCCAGAGAATACAATGTTAAAATTTAAGAAAAAACTAGAGGAATACGTCTACATCTTTTTGAGAGAAAATGAGGTATTGGAGTTCTTAAGATTTATTTAAGTATAAATATGTTAGAGCTGGTCATGTATTTCTTGTGTTCTATAAGAAGTATTGCCCGAGTAGTTCAAGTTTTATTCCATCATATCGAAGAACCTGATACTGTTTACATATTTGTAGCGACAAGCTTACAAATACAATCCACTAAGTCACAATGAACATCCAGTAAGGCAAGCTGTAAATATACCGTCTCGATTAACTGTAGAAGCATTAAAACATAAACCAAAATGTGTGTTACTTATTTGGCGACACCATATTAATTCGCATGTGAGAATCGGACCCAAGCCTCAAAAGCTATCTTACAGCATTAAGATAACACACGCAGCCATCCTGAGCCCCACAACAATTTTTGCTGATGTAGTTATGTACTCCATGGACTATTAGCGAGAAGGAAATGGAATATCTCAAATATACTAATAGATTGCCACGACTCATGTAATCAGTTATCTCAACTGACGTCTCACTGACGTATAACTGTTTCACATTTCATTGGTCCGGCAGCCATTTCTCATGCCAACAGTGAGAATGAAAAGTAAGAGAAAACATTGGGAAGACAAATTGGTGAAATTATCGGCCGGTCATTATGAAGAAAATAGGATATATTGAAAACTAAGTAAAGGTGATAAATCATATAACTGTTTATAATAACTGTGTTGAATCACTCGCAATTTCTCACCGTCAAGAGAGGGCTTCAATAATGAATTCTCTCTGGACGACCTGTTAACTTCTTCAACATCTGCAAGGCTGAAACCAGGACTTATTAGCATTCTTATTGCAACTTTGATCATTTATATTTTAGGTTATAACCTATTGTAGAATGCATTCGCGGAAATTTGAAATGTATAATAGTGTTAGCAACAAACCTTGTAAT
This sequence comes from Riptortus pedestris, assembly GCA_019009955.1. Lineage (NCBI taxonomy): Eukaryota > Metazoa > Arthropoda > Insecta > Hemiptera > Alydidae > Riptortus > Riptortus pedestris. The sequence goes on from CM032230.1 coordinate 51,873,749, forward strand.
AAAACGAAACTCAATAAGGAGATCGCTGGGGATAAATATTAGAACAACTGTCTTACAAAGTTTTAAAGAAAATTAATTAATTTATTAACGTTTGCTTCATATAACTACAGCTAATCCACCACTAAATAAATCCCCTTTGCGTATGAACCAAGGATACCATACCAAGTTATCCAAATGCATTCCACATATGGATCACCCGAACAACAGATTTACGCAAAATCGAGTAGCGTCAAATAAACTTAATTCAAATATTTACTCTCTTGGATCCATTTTTTTATCGCTTCGTGAAGTGAAGAAGTTCGGTGTGAAGATATATGATAATTTAGAATATTATATATAAATTATAACATTGACACTTCGTTTAAATTTGGTAAATTTTGCCGTTTCCTTAATTTATGCCAATCGTGTCGAAACTAATTGAGGACATAGCAGCCAAAGCAGCTCACTTCTTTCTTGGAATGGTAATAAATGGCGTCATCGGACATAGTATTTTATATTTCTCTCAAAGTAAGAGGTATTTTGTCATTTACTAGTTGGGGATTCGAGGAAATTTTTAAAACATTTCGATATGAGTACATACTCGATAGCTACCTTAAAGGGATAAAATACAGGCAATGCGCTAATACTATACGCCTAATACATGCTGAATATTGTAATTTCGGTTATGCCGATATCAAACAACTATTATCCCAAAATATTCTTCTCCAGTTAAACTCCATAGTGCGACTCATAATTTATAAGATATGGGTTTGTTGACTTAGTAGGTAGCCATTAAAGTGAACATGTCCTTTCAAAGAACTTCTTTTTTCATATTTTAGGACGTGTTTTCTAATCCTTATCTATCTAAATGGTCGAATTCCAGATATTCAATTACAAAAAACGACGAAAAGGGAGCTTTATTATCAAATTACATCTCTCTAATGAGGGACAGAAGCCGTTATGTCATGTTGCACAAGTAATAATATGATAAATTATATTCTTGGGAAGAGATTTCTTAGCACTATAGGGACGGAGTGAGATATCATCTACAGGTAGCAAATAGATCTGGCGCAGGATTCACAAATAGAAAATAAAACATGAAAATAACGAGTTCCGTATCCATCACTGAGGAACAGCAAACAAGAAAACGACTTTTACCGGCCGTATTCCATGCAGGTGTCAGGACAAATCTTTCCGTGGGCGGAACACGGGGAGTTCAGAACCCAGCTGATCTTGATCGCCGACTGATCTGTCCCGAGTGATTCGACCTAACTTACTACCTGACGATGCTTATCTTAGATGCTGTATGCCCTACACGTCTCCATCTATTAATTGTCTTGCTCCCGAAGCAGGTATGGTGTCAGGTGACAGCGGATGGAATGCTGCCTTCTAGGGAATTAATTTGAACAAGTAAGCAGATACCTTGGGAAAAAAATAAGAAGGGGAAAAAAGAAGGAAATAATGCTTTCTTAGATTTTATCTATAGCGGTGGGTACTGATTGTAAATGAAGGATGAGCAAATAATACACCAAGAATAGTACTGTAGGAAATGACCTCATTGTTCAGAATCTAAGACGAAATGTTTTCCAGCTTTGCATCGCAATAATGAAGGAGCGGCTTATAAACGAGATCCCTTATAAACACACAGAATACACAAGCAACAGGTCCCATACGGTGCATACTCATCTATATGTTCCCCTCTAGATAAAGATGTTACTGTCTTCATCTCTAAACGTTTTTTCAAAATCTACTTCAACAATTTTTATCCTTTTTATCTAGTATTTGATCTTCCTGTAAACGAAATAAATAAGCTAACTCTCCGGATTCTCGTCTATGTATTACAAAGATCCTGTGTTTACTTCTGATGTGCAGATCTTAATATTTTACAAAGACATTTTCTCTCTCCATCTTATTACATAATTGTATTTCGCGCTGGATCGCAAATGGAAGTTGATTTACCAAATGATGCCTAAACGTCTATCACATCTTTCTATATGACTGACTTCGAGATGACATGGGTTTCGATTCGACAGCAAATATTTCTAGAATGAGTTCCCGTCGTCAATTCCAGTATTTTTATTTTGTCCTTAATACTTTAAGACCCCACAATTATCTCTTATATTTCTTTAGGACATTTAACAAAATGTTTACCAAATATTTAATCTACTTAAATTTGATTGTAGAATTATTTAAAAAAATACTCGTTTCGATCTTGAGTAGTTTTTATTGATACCTTTCATGCTAATTTGATTGATGCTTTCAGATAGCAAGGCTAGATCACTGTCGAGGAATAAATATTAGATACGACAATAAAAACAAGTTTAGTCATTACTAGGTCTTCTTTATATTTCTTCTGCCAGGATTAGTAATTTCTCAACATTCATTACTGTTGTTTTATTTTTTAAAAAATGCTGAAAATAAATAAATTCAAACTTACTCTCGATATTGCAACTCCAAGTCCAGCCTGGCAATGCCCTTGCTTACTATATCCCCACTCACCTAAAAGAAAAAATAATTTTAGTATAAACCAATTTAATATAAAAATAACTTTTTTATTTGTTAAGTTTTTATTATGTTAATAATTCAATACAGTATTTCATTTCTTCCCCATTGCTTTACAAGTCAAAACCAGACAATAATAAGCTTCAAATTACACATGTAAAAAATTAATTATAACATTTATCACATACAATATATTATAAAATATTCGTCCCAACCAACTAAGGTTCATTGTTAAAACATAGCAGTTAATATTTTGTGAAAATAATCTTTTTTTTATTACATGAGCTCTAGAAGATAATATAGTCTTACAAATTAAATGTATCTTTAGTAGGTGTCAATTAAAACGTTTAACATTCACTTTTAGCATGTAAAAATCCATAATATACTAGAGAATAGGTAGCAATGGATAGATTACGTCAATCCTGTTAGGAATTCCAAATAAATTCACTTGATTCTCTCCATATTCATATACTTATTTTCTATTTCGAAATGCAAAAGTACTATTTTTTAATGATATAACAGTAGGAGATAGAAGTTTAGTATTGTTAGGAATTCCGGCCTACTGTGATATGAGTGGCAATTAAAGGATTTTAGACTTTTATTTTAAAATATTTTACCAAACACTGTTGTTTCTTATTTTTTGTTTATCATCCTTCTTAATTGTCACCGTCTCCAAGTGTACCAGCTCAGAAGTACATGGGTAGTTCTTATTAGTAGTATGCTTCTGCTTGGTCAAGGTAGAGTGGTAAACAAGCAAAAGGTTCGTAATAACACCTGTTTTGGAATAATTTGAACATGGTTGGAGGAGCTGTCAAACAAGAAACGGAATGTGGAATAATGTCATACATTGTGTTCTCTAAGAATGTAGGAGAATGAGCAACATAAGTAGCAGCCCTTCTGAACAGTAAACCTTTCTCGACACTGAAATGATCTTTATACTCGGAGTTATATGACGATCCTAAAATAAAGTGTTAAGAGCCTTTAGACGCTGAAAGGCAACATAATGCCCTATTAGCAAGTGGTCGGATAGCTATCACACCTATAGCCAGAACAACGCCCTTATCTCTTATCACTCCCTGCGTTATAATAATCGTGCTACGCTACATTACTTAATGGCGACAAGCGTGACGTACCGTTATCCACAAGAAGAAAGCACCTCATTATCAGCTGTCTCCTGCTTATTTCTAAGTGATTTACGCTCTACTAAAAGCCATCTGTCGATTGAATATGAAATACAGTTTGACGCAAAGTTAAACTTTCAGTGTAAATACTAAGAGTCCCATAGAGAGAATGTTTACGATGCGTTAATGGTAAATATATGGCGTTCCCCACGGTGGCCTCCGTTCAACAAGTGACTTCTCCCTTGGGCTCGTCTACTTTATGTTTGTAATTAACTAAAGAGGCTCCGTGAGACTGTACAAAATAAATTATATTTCAATATACCTTAATATACGGGCCTTAAAATTTATGTACAATGGGCACTTAATAAATACCAAGCAGGCATTACTACCATCTTCCCAATCAGAACTAGTCACTGACGCGACTCGATATTTATATCATTTAGCAGTATCGCGGTCGTCATATCCTCTGTGATGAGATTTCTGTTGCTCAATCTACAGGCAACCGCCTTGTCTATATTCTCACTTACAACTGGAGCAAGACTGGAGGGTACATTAATGTTGTAGTGTGTTAGGAAACCACTGCGTGTCTTTGCTCGTTCCCATGAGGCTTAAATGTTTGCTCGAAGGTGTAACCTGTAGAACAACATATGCACTGTACAAAGACTCAAGGACACTTTTGATAATAACCAGTCTACTTCCAATAGATTTCAAACCATTGTATTGAGTGTTAGGAAGAATCTATTTTTGGAGTTTATAGCAACGACTGTTTAAGATATGAGTTGAAAAAGATATACGACCAAAAACATGAGTACCCAATTATACTTTGAAATTGACAATGGTTGCCCACACTCTCTGCTGTGAGTTGTTTTTTGAGTAGTATATAACCAAATTAAAAAAAAAAACTTTGTTTTACACACTTTAAAATTCAATATTTTTCTGTACGTCTTTATTTCACCCTTGCGCTACATGTAACAGCCTCAATGCCACCTGTTCTCTACAATGTGAAATATTTCGTTTAATATGAATTACAACCAAGAAGTGTATAAAATCCCAACTCTAATAAAAAGAATGTTATGTAAGCTTAAAATAAAATGTATGACGGGAAAAGTGATTTTTTTGAGAGTCCGTTACCATGAGAAAATTGCAAATATTGATTATCGGGTTTTAAAAAAAATAAATTTTATTTTCTTCAGTCTTTTTTTTTTATTTTTTTTTTTCATAAATTCCCAAAGAAGAAATTGATTGTTTAAAAACGTAATCTCATAAAGGACTAAGTAAGAAATAGTGCTTACGTAAAATAAATGTATGTCTATATTCCTTGTAGGCAAAGGACAATTTTAGAAAATAAAGTCTTAAACCATTTTTTTATTTATTTTAGAAGCCTCACCGATTTTCCTTCAATTTCCTTTGAGTCCATAACAGAAATTTTCTGGATAATTTTTTAAATAGAAATGATAAACTGATTCTTTTTCAATTGAGGCAAGTCACCAGATGCCCGGGTGCTTTAATACACGTAACATGGAATATACGTCTGATTTAACAGTTATACCAACATTTAGAAGACACATTTCGTTTTATTTTTCCAACTTGAAAATTAGTATTTCTATTTACTTTTTGGTTCAATGAAATTCAGCTAAAATTGGCAAACCTGACTGTCATTCAATGTAATCTTCGTCTACAGTTTATATATTTTCCATATGATTTAGAAAATATTACACTTCCTTTTGAAACTTTTAGTATTACTATTCGCCGCCATCAACAATATTCCCTTACTAATATCATCTGCCTGCAAACTCACGACTATGTCATATCAATCAATATAAGCAACTAGAATATACTATAGTTCAGTTATTATGTTCCTTTAATTTATGAAATGACTGAGTGTTTCAGGCGATGAAATTTAAGCATTATTTTGAAGTGCCAGCGAACAATGGTCAAGGCTACAAATTTCGAGTATTTTACAAATCCTTGTTAAAATAATAAGTAGTGTCTGAAGGACGTAATAATGGGACTACAATGGCACATTAGACTCCAAAAATGTATACATATACATCAAAATAACCATGAAATTCAAGGCAGATACATTTTAAGTTATCATTAGGGATCATTAAGTCGTTTCATTGGCGCCTACGAAAAGAAATCGTCCATAGATTTTCGTTTTTTGGGAAGAGGCATTTCCGAGATGATTGGATGATTAAGAGAAGTGATAATGAAGACTATGTAGCCATCAATCAGAGGCGAGATGAGCATGAGAGAGGCAAATCATACAGTATTGAGCACAATCAGTCTTCCATGGCTTATCACATGAATCACAGCTGTGTCCGGCCTCATTAATAATAAGGTTTCTTCTTATTAGCAGGTAATGTTCCACGGAGGAGCAACTGGTTGGGCTGGCAGTGGATTCCTAGGTCATACTCGCCTCTATCATCATCGTGCCTCGAAAGGAACTTCACTATGCAAAGTGCGCTAGAAATCTCGCGGGACCCTGACCTCCATAAACTGCTCCCTCTAACCTCCTTGGTAGCATATCTCCATCACCTTGGGTATTCACCAATATGTTCTTTATTCCTCCTCAACGTCACCTGAAGACCAGAATACTCGTTTTCCTTCGTAAGACGATCGCTCTTATTCCTTTTTTCTATGAGAGACAAAAGACTTGTTCAGCATTGTATATGTGGTTGCCTTTTTTTTGATGTTCTATGACATTTTCTGATCTAATGTATTGAAGCAGAGATGTCTTATATCGCTTTAAAAGCGCAGCAAAGCCTTGTGTATAATTTAATTAGAATACAAGGATGTGTTTCCACATCACATTTTGTAATTTTTTTCTAAGCGGGATTTCTCAATACAATCATATAAATTGTTTTGATTTTTCATTCAAAGTTTTGTTATTCCAAATTACTCATAATGAATATTGAGCAAGTAACTCCAAATTATGATGGTAGTAAGGAATTTGAGTTCCTAATCCTCTCGAATGATCATACATCATTCGGATTCCGGCCATCATCTAGAATACTTAAAATAGCTGTTGTTCCCTGGCATAATATTTGGACGTGGATAGTGTGTTAGTGGTTGTTGTATATCGTAAAATAAAAGCCCCCCCCTTATAATAAAAATTATAGTTTAGATACTTGGGTATTTCCGAAACTAAGAAATGGTTTGAACACGTAACAACTTCGAGAATGTGGAGGGATTTTGCTCCAAGATTATTCAGGTTCCGAATTCCATAAATTGATTTCCTGAATTCTTCATTCTTGGCAAGATTCGCTCCCAAGATCAGAGAGCATATATACGAACTCTGCTGTATATACGAATTCTATTGTAAAACTGAGGCAGTTTACGGGAGTTTGCGTAAACATCTTAAAAATAGGAGGTGTTTAATCAAACCGTTTTAACCACAGAGAGACATTGATGAATGACTGCGTGTGTTTCCGTACAGTGTTTTTTTTGTTTTTTTCATTCGTCACCTGACATTGATAATCCTCTTTCTTGAGCTATGACACAATCAATTTTTTCTTTTCTCTTGTTATTTAGGCTGGATCTGTCTAATGTAATTACTTGCAGACCCTAGAACAGGCTCAGATTCTCATACTAAGATACATTTACTTAATAACTTAGTCCCAAGAAATCCTAAGGGCCCTTTGGATAGATTGCCACAAGCGACGCAAGTTTGGAAGATACCGTGATAGCGTTTCTGTGCTAAATTTTCTATGTGTTTCCCTTCATCACGTTTTAAAGTATATCCAAAGTAACTCATCCTGTGTTTTACGACAATGAATATTATTCGGAGTTGAAGTTCCAACAAAGAAGCACAGTAGCTATTGTTGGTGAATTTTCTTGACAACATTACATTATTTTTTCTTCCAATTTAATACACCATACCACGGATTAAAATCCTTTGATTCAAAACATATTTAATGAAGAAACACCAGTTCTAAAAATAAAATTTGATTAATTTATTTTATTATTATTATTATTTATGAATGTACACTTTTTGCTTCTATGGCTAATTGGGACGGATTTACAGGTTACCACCCTTTTCTAGCCAGGGTGGGATTAAGGATTTCATTTAGTGAGTTCGTCACAAAATTAATTCCTATTTCCCTGACGGGAATCGAATTTGCCAACGCTTCAACTTGAGAGCCTTAATTCATTTAATTATTTACATAAATTACTTTTCTTGATACCTTTGTAGATAAAATCAGTTTTTTTTTTGTAGTCTCTGTCTCTATAACGGCTTTTCTTTCAGTTCAATAGTCCTCTACGAGCACAAAATGAGATACTGGTGACCAAAAGTAGTTTCGTATTGATATTTGAAGTTCTTAGTTCAGCGTTATTATTCGACGAAGTATTTATTTTTTTAAATATAAATGGCAACCTTTATATTTATAAATCTTAGGGATTTGAATATTCGATATGCTTCCTTTAAGGTGGTGGAATTTAGTTCCAAACTAATGATGTTCTCAAGACATTAGCATACTCTCTCCCCCTCCCTCTCTGTCTCTCTGAATGAGAAGTCTGCAAAATCACAACTAGGTACTCAAGCCATAGCATACTATGTTATTTTAAAACGTGCAATGGCAGTGGTCTGAAAAACCTTTTTGTTTTTTTCTGGTTTTCGGTCACGTATGATGGTGAAAAAAAACTATTCTAAGAGCTAGTTTAAATTACCTTCATCAAATCAACCCATTCTCCTTGTGTTCACACAATTAAAACGTGAGATGACTGTAACGAAACTTATCAAGTAAAATGTTTTATTATATTTTGCCTCTTGACGTTTTTATTGAACATTGTGTTGGCTCAAGGCCACCCTACAGACGAAAACTACAAAAAAAAAATATCGATTGAAGAGTATTATGTTAATTCATAAAAATGTTATTTGTGGGAACGTAGATTATTCAAAATAACTTTTTAAAAATGCTGTTGGACCGTAGGAAATGCCCTTTTGGTTAAAATAAAAAATATATTAGGAGCCGGTGTCGAAAAGCGGTGACCGAGAGTGGCTTTACGAAAACGGTAAATCTCGCCGTTGAGGCGAGCAATCTCGAAATTCACCACGACCCTCCCGTGGATATGGGAAACATTCATCTTGGAAGCTAGGCTCTCTCTCCGCCGCATTTGAATTTCTTATAAGGAAAACCAATTTTTAAAGTCTTCCGCGAGATAGTGGGTTCACGTACAAGAATCCCGAGGAATTAATTTTCGAGTGGGAAGGATTTTAGATAGGTTTTAAAGGAGTCTATTAGGGATGAAGCTGTCCTTATGGTTTAGTAAGCTGTAGCAGTGGCGCTGAATTTGCTACAGCTGTATGTATGGGTGCGCGGCTAACGTGGAAACTGCGCAACTAATTCGTGTCCCAATCCAACCCCTTAAGGCTGCAACTATATTTCTCTCATTATGTTTATACGAGTTGCATCTGCTTTACGAGCATCCTCCCAGAGTACATTATACCTCGCGAAGCACATGCTGTTTCTCCTGCGTAATATTCTACAATTTGTTTTATGCGTTTTCTCAGTAATAAATTGGAAATAACTCAATTTCCTAACCCTAAACTGAGATAACGACTTGCACAGCCCTCTATTATGTTTATAACATTATCCTGAATATCCGTCATGCCCAGGGCAGCGCAAATTAAACAGATTCCACAGGAGCCGATATATGAAACGCAGATGGACTGAACTCACCATCTATTTTCTATTTCTCCCATAGTAAGGCGAAATTAAAATACTAGTATTCAAAATGAAAAACTGATGAAAGAAGTTTTTATTTTTTTTTTTTCTATAATTCATAACCTTTATTTTATAAAATTGTATTTATTAACGCTCACTTTGTGCAACTTCGGCTAATTGGGGTGGGTAATCTACAGTTTACCACCATTTTCAAGTCAGGGTGTGACTAAGCATTTTATTTAATGAGTTCGTCACTAAATAAATTCATATTGTCCAGGCAGGAATCGAACTCACCACCCCAGGTTTTCCATAACCTTTATATTAAAGGTGCAAGTTATTTTATTTTTCTACCAAATTATTTATGTTAGCTTTATTTATATTGGTATCTATGTTAATTTGTGGCCAAATCGATTTTGACGGGGTTAGACTCCATACACAAACATGTATTTCATTTTATTTCATATTATCCTAACAAAATCTCATGAATATGTTACTGGAGTTATACTGAAGTTGTGCTTTGGATAACTATGTTAACTAATTGGTAGTCAGCTTATACAGAAGTTTTCAACACCTTTTTTATAGCTAGGAATATCATGTGAATGTCCATGTGGAGAGTCATTGTCCATTTTCCTTAAACTCCTGATAATGTACAGTAACTAAGCGTAGCTTTGAAATACAACAACTTGAAACAACACCATGACTCACTGAAGATGTTGGCGATTTAGAGGAGGCCTATAAACAGAGGTTATTTGAAGAGCAGGTCGACATACCAACTCATCATTACTTTATCCCTCCTCATTCGAGTTTTGTTGACTCAGTGTCACAACACAAAGAGGTAAATTCGAGATCAAATTCAAGCCATCGACATAAAACAGGACCCTGGAAAGTAAAGTACACTGTGTAAATATTGAAATAATGGCTGCATGTTTTGATCTTTATTTTAATGAGGCCTGATAATGAACCTCCACATCTTGAGTGCATAATGGCGTTGCTGAACAGGCTACGCTTGGTCGCTGGTCCGAAAGATGAGCTAGGAAGCTTGAAAGTATTCGGTGTAAGTAAATAAAATAATGACTCGAATAATGACCATTTTTTCAATGGGTTCTGTATACCACGACGGCTCCAAATATAACAACTCTTGTTGAAAATATAGAGAGTTTATTGATTTTTAGTATGTATAACGTTTTTATGTTAAAGGTTATACTACAAAATCACATTCAGATCTCGATTCAGCCAATTTCAGAATCTGATCGCGATCTAGGGTCTTCAGTGTTGTATGCAGGAGGCAAGGAAAACGAGCGTGTGACAATCCTGCTACCTTTTCCCCTGGAACCCATCGGTAAATAACGCCCAGGCTGTACCCTAAGCCATAAGATATGGGTCATTTAAGTCCTCTTATTTAGAAAATACAGTTATTTATAAGACCAAAAAAAAGGAGAAAGACGAATGGATTAGTTTTGAGGTATATCCCTGTTGTCGTAGGAGAAAAAGCTAACGCTTACGCTTGCTATTCGATCGAATCACCCACAAACCCTAAGGACCTGGTCAGATTATGGTGGGAGGGTCAAGTAGTTACCAAGACTCATTCTCATCAGAATTGAGAGCATTTATCGAATGATCCCTAGTTCTTTGCCAATGTACTCATTCAATGCTTCACAATGTTGAGTGGACCACCTCAAAGTACAACCAATGCGACCACAGCCGCCTACAGAAAAATCAAAATAGTATTATTTAATTGTATTCAGCCCATCACTATTTGAGTGGCATAATGGAATATAATAAAGTGATTAATCAAGCTTAGGCTGTCAAATTGATGGGCATATTTGTAAAGATAGTTTCTCCATTATCAGAAGTGGTAGCCAAGAGAGAAACAGACGCTAAGTGTTGCCGCCCTACCAGTCATTATCCACTTAACAAACTTGAAGATAATTATCTCTTGTAGCCAGCTGCACTTAAACCCTCTCCATATGTTCAACAACTTTATATGTGTGCGCAGGACTATATATATATATGTATATATATATATATATATATATATATATATATATATATATATATTCAAAAGCAGAACAGGGACTAGAGCATAACTTTCTTTAAGATGAACGTCGTCTTAACCACCTCAGAATTGTCAGTTCTACGACATGTATCGAAACAACAGGGTTCAATTTCTGTTTTCACACTACCAGAAGAACTTGCCACTGAGAAATGGGGTGTGATATGGCCCATTGGCCTGCATGTTTCGTGGTTCAACTTCTACAATGAAGTTCAAATCTTCAAAAAACCCTATTTTAGAGACCTCTTGTAATTGACTGGTAAAATTGTTCTTTTGTGCAGTGAACAGAGTTCCCGGTGATCCATATATCTTGAATGCCTTCTTTTTGATATTTATTAACGCCCACTTTGTGCTGCTAAGGCTGATTGGGGCGGGTTATCTACAGATTACCACCCTTTTCTAGCAAGGGTGTGAATAAGGATTTTATTTAATTATAGCCCAAGAGGGAATCGAACGCGCCACTTACTATATTAAGACGAATGCCTCAATTCACATGGCTAACCCAAGTAATTTGTTTTAAGTTTCACAAAGTGGGCGTTAATAAACGGCATTCAACATTTTAATTATTGGAGAGAAGGTTAATTCGAGATACAGAAGCCTAATTTGAAATATTGATAAAGGAAGCTCACATAACTGTTAAAATCCAATTCGAAAGGGAAGTTATTTAAAAAAAGGAGTAATGAACTCTGTCAATGTGTTTGTTCAATACACATTGGTGCTGTTCATACAAGGTGCTTCAAAAAGAAACACCGAATTAGCACACCTGAATTTTTGAAACATATAAACATACACATTTAATTTTAATTTTTCATGAAAGAGAAATTTAAAATGTTTTTTTCCCCCCATCCCTCTTAACAGGTGTTGAATATGCCCCTTTAGATGCATTGCATACGTCAATGCGCTCCACGCAAGCGGTGTTCTGCAGCGAGCATGCCCTCAGTTCGACCCGGCGATATGCTTTAAACAAACAACGTGTTTTTCGGAAATGTGCAAGCCATCGTCTAATGCTCTTTGCAAAACTGTACGATAGTCACGCTGAAAAAATATATCTGGCTCGCGCAAAACCTAGAACACAAAATCTATCTGTTGTGGTACGCCATTTTTACTAGAATTGAAAGTAGTAGTAGTACACCATCAAGTAGAAGTAGTTCACTGCTGCTATCTAGGGGTAACCACGTAAAACTCGAGAGTTTTGTCTTTCCAACAGTAAGGTATGTTAAAGCACATATCTCAAATCACAGAGTAGTTCTGATTTTTTGAAACCGGATGAAACTTTTGATACACCCTTTAGTCTTCGAAGAGGAAATGCCTTTTTTAAATTTTTTCACTGCCTTATTTTCCATTTAATGACTAAACACATATTTTCCATTTAATGACTGGACGTACATATATTCTAAAAAACTTCTAAAATTAACTAATAAATAGAAATCTTCTAAACAACCCATGTACCTTTAAACTAATTAGAATTTAATATAAAAACAAGGATAAGAATCGAATCAGATAAAGGTAACTGCATTATGAAGTGTATCGTAGCCATCAGCGGAAAAAAAGCTATTATTTAAAGGAAATGAGCTTCTAAAGATAATAGGCTAATTACGATGTGAGATGCGAGTCGGAGGCATTGTCTCCAGCTGAATCAATGCCCTTCTGCCTCTAGGAACATCCTTACTAGTGGTGCAGGTCCTGAATACACGACACGTCAAAAATATGTCACGCAGGGGCTGCGCAAACTAAGCAGATTTTCTACGTGCTGGAATTGACGCACATCTCACTATCTATTTATCTCGTAGTAAAAAGCCTATGTCATTCTGTTACTTAAATCGATAATTTAATCGGGTTTACTGTAGGCTGAAAATATAAAAATACAAATAATTCTCTTAATATTTGAGATATGGAAAAACGCCAGTCACCCAGGGGCTGCAATAACTAAGCAGATTTCCCATGTATTGGATTTATCTCAAAACGTAAAAGTTCAATGAGAACTTTATTTGGTATTTGTGATTCAAATAAAATGTTTCATAATATAACAGCTTATTGTTAATATGACATGAGGAGGAGTTTACTGAAGGCCGAAAACTAAAAAAATGCAAATATCTCCGTTAATAATAAAGAGAGAGAATAAATGTACATAACTATATTTATAGTACATTTTATTTTCTGTAAAATTGGTTCTATACAATTGTTCGATCGGAAGTATAATAACGCAAATACTTAGAATTTTAGAAATTCACACTCTCTTTACCAGCCCCCCTTTCACTGGTCGGATTTCAGCAATTAACGAACTCGACCTTTACTATTGTATGAAACGCTTATATATAGAGTTTGGTTACGATTAAATAAGAATTACGACCGCTAGTGCGGTAACAGACAAGTATATATATGAAATTTTGAACAGACCTCATTTTCGCCATCACCTAGGTAGGATCAATGGACATTTGAGAACATTTTTCGAGAATTGCGTCATGAGTACGACTTTCTTAAGGGAAATCTGCTAAATAATGATTACAGAAAAGTAAATGTTTAGCAAGATTGGTTACGTACAAATTTTCGATCCTCAGTAGGGGTTTCAGCCACTAACGAGCTTTTTCATTAATTATATATGAAACGCTAAAATATCAAGTTTGGCAAAGAACAAACAAAAACTACGACCACTAGAGCGTTGAATGGTACCAAAGATGTATCGATGGAAATTTGAAGACATTTTTCGAAAATCACCTCATGAATACAATCTCTCTAGATTCACCTGAAATAACCGTTGTAAATAAGTTGGTTAACACGATTAGCTACACTACATTATTCCATTTGATACATAATAACGGATATGTTGTTAATTTTACACTTTACCATTTTCCAAGAGTTCCACTCTGATAGCGGGATTAAGGAACTTTACTATTAGTTTTTATCAAAATTTGTCAATAAATGCCCAGTTTCGTAACTACCAAACGAAATTACAGTTGCTGGGGCGTTTGATGAAGATCGTGCCACTAGGACAACCAATATAGGTATTTTCTTGTTCCATTTACTGTTTTCCCTCGTAATAAAGTTTTTTTTGGATTTTTTTTCTTTGAAATCCGAGTCTTTCAGGAGTTTTACTCTCCAGCAGCCTCAGGACACAACGTACAACCCGAGGTGGTACAATAGAAATTAGATCACAGTATTAATTCCAACTGATTTTCTTTACAGTTCACCCTGAAATGTGAAATCTTCAAGACAGGTTGTGTGAGTTGACTGACGGTTGCTATTTCCATAACATCAACCTTACTGCTCGTACCATGAAGACACTGCTATCTAAGGCAACCTGTCTTAAGAGGACTAAGACTTAAGTGGCGAGTAAAGTAGCGTATTTGTCCTGCAGGATAGGACTGAATGCAGCTCGGGTATGAGAGGGCGGCTTTACATAAAATGGCGATAAATAGTACCTAAAGAGGCATGAACATGGCTCGAATAATGGCTTATTCATAATACATGATCGGCATTTAGATTTGTCTCGCATTCATTAAATCTGTGAAAGAGTTTACAAGTCACACCAAAGGCTAGTAGCTCCATATTGTTATTGAAATTGCATTACATGTTGAAAGATCTTTAACAATTATTGATTTATTTATTGCGCTTTCAATGCAAGTAGTCCGAAGACCGATTCTATTGTAAGAAATCATCACTTCCTAATTATCACTTTTTTACGATTATCAACTCAAATATGTAAGTGACTTCGTTATTTTTTTTTGGGGGGGGAGGCGGGAAGGGGGTTCCATGATATTAAAGGAAGCCTTATTATTGAAATATATCAAACAAAAATTTAGAAATATTTCTCATTACTTTGGAAGTCTCATTTGATGAAACTTTTTGTGCCTGATGTTCTCTACGTGAGCAAAAGCCTTAATTAATTTACATACATTAGTTATTGTTGTTTACTGCTGAGTGCAGTAGGTAGCATTGAATTTTGGAAAAATTAAAATTTACTGCTTCCCAAAATGGACGCATTGATGTAAGATGCTTTTTTGACATTTGGTCAAAAGTACGACAGCTTTGGAAAATATTTGACTATAAAAGATGAATTTATAGCTGTTCGTGAGAGACGGTCAAACGGAGAGTGAGTTTTAATACATATCTATAATAAATAACTGAAATTTCCGATGCAAAAGTACTCTAACTCTTTGAGGGCTTATCTCACCTTCGTTGGTTAGTTAAAAGACGACCAACATAAATCCAAAGTTATTACAAAAATCTTAAAAATAGAAAAACGGCTAAGTAAATATAGCCTTTAAAATAAGCAAAAGTTGCAATTTTGGATAACCCAACCACTTTTAAAGCACGGTTTATTTGGGTATCTGCAAGATGTTAGCTCCAACTGATGTCATTGGCGATCCAGATATTCTCTTCACATACTGAAAGTGTTAAACAATTCTTTAGCTATAATTTGTTGAGTAAGGATGACAACTGCCCGGTCGAACAAGGATAAATAACCTAATGAGTGTTATAATGAATAGAAAGACGAAAAATATGAAATTCCCCAGGCATTCAAAGGATCAGAGTTTCCTTAATACTAACATTTTATATTATAATTGATTATTGCACATAAACCCATTTATTCTTTAATACACCCCCTTCCCCTTAGTCGATTTGGAACAATAGGGGAAATGCCCAACTAAATGTTATAAAAATCCTAAATATGAAATTTCCACATCCGTTCTTGAGCTACGCAAATATGTGCCCCGAAACTTTTCTACAGGGAAATTTACTAAAATGGATTCAGGGAGTGGCAGAACGAATAATTCTGTTAAAATCTAAAACCCAAAATGATTTGCGATTACGACTACCTTTATTTCATACGAGGAAGTTAAAAGCACACTAGCAAATTTGAATGGAGACCTCATCTGGATGATCAAAATAGGCCTGTTTTCTTCTACAATAAGTTTAATACACCAATATTTGTGGAAGAGAAAAGCCTTTTCTGCTCATCCAGATTGATTTGTACCTCTAGCACCCAGCATCCCTGGAAGAATTATAGACATATATTCCTTCATTTACTAGATATAATGGACTTCTTCAAAAATTCCGGCAATCTCAATGGTTCATTTCCTATTAGAGGAGGACTGTTTAGTATTGACAGTCTTTTAGACATTTTCAAGAATAATTTTTATTGTAGCGCCTGTTAAGAATATTACATTACTTAGAGACGTAATGGTAGCTGGTTAACGTCAGCCAGGGTGTTCCGAGGCGTCACTTTTTGTCGTGGCTAGCACTCAGCTGGAGTTTTGGTTTTTGCCCCTTGGCGGGACAGGGAGTCCTTTGAAGGCCGACTTCCTGCCAACCCCTCACATCCTCTCGTCATTGTTTCACGCTCACACCCCCCTGTTTTAATAGTTTCCGCCTCAACCCCTACCGCTTGTTACTCTGACCGGGGTCAATCTATGCAGTGTTCGCCACCTCACACATCTGACAACTTCAATGGGGATCGAATCTTGTTACATGCACCGACGGTCATTCAACGGAAAAAAATATAGTGATTAACATCGTTCCTGTTGTCACTAAATAGCAGGATGTAGTATTTATCTGAGTAATTTCCAGAATTTTCCGCTCTGACTGTGCGCGAACAGACGATGGATTGAAAGGTTCAGCGCCAAAGAGGACCAACCCAAAATTTTGTAAAACAGACTCTGTGTAACAATAGAGATTTTTATTGTCATATATTCATGATGATTTTCTGTACTCCAACAATGAATAGTCTTGATGCAAAAAATTACATCAGCCAAACTTTAAAAAAAAAATGTGTTAAAACCATACACTCCCTTCATCCTCAAGAAAGTTTACTATAAAATAATTGAGAGTATGAGAAAAGCTCGGCACTCAGGGCTGTCACGTAAACTTAGCCCACCCTTTTAATAACAGATGACGCCATCACACGCAAGCACGCACATATATATATATATATATATATATATATATATATATAAAGTAAATATGACTTCAAATTAGACATCACATATTTATTGCTATAAAGGCTTAAAGTGAAAAAGACATTAAGAGTGGTTATCCTGAAAGTATAAAAATAAAAATAACGATTATATTCACTGAAGGCTAAAATCAGACCGGGGAGGGGCTGGACCTGTGAAATAAAAATTCTTCAGTAGCATCCTGATTTCTTTTGTGGGTAATCTGCTAAAAAAATAGTAGAGGTTGTTTCTTCTGCAGGCAAAATTAGGTGTGGCCATCTCGGTATCCAAGCTGTCCTACATGATGTGAAGTCTCGTAATTCGGGTAGTTCATAGATAAACCTACTTTTACAGAGATGTTGGGAGATTTTGTGGTTTTTTTTTTCTCTTTTTGGTGGTGCTGGGGGAAATCATGAAAGCTCGTTTCATCTAAGACCACGTAGACAGTTACTGGACTGAAGACATTCATAGAGGGGAAATGCGTGCAAAAGTACGTGACGGGTATATGTTTAGACACTGAAGTAGACCGGCGTCAGAGATTGCAAAACATATGTTCCCTGTCGTAGCTTGGATTTCCAGGAAAGAGGCATACACCCGGGAAAGGACCATGGACCTCAAATAAAAAAAAAATGCTTTTCTAAAACGACAAAGAACAACACCATTGTAACAGGCAATTTTTGTACAGACGTATATTTTAATTTTTTTGCTGGTATTTTGAAAAACCCGGCGCACTTAGTGAACTGGCATCGGTCCTCCATCTGCCTCCATGCGATGGATAGTTAATTGCCTTATACAATTATTTGTACAAGTTATACGAACAAATGAGAGGAGAAGAATAAAAATTTGCTTTTACGTAGATGTTTACTGAGAGCTAAAGAACAAATAATAAATAATGTAGAATTTAAATATGAAGAATTTATAATAATGAAGTATGTGTGTGTACATATATATATATATATATATATATATATATATATATACAAAAATTACAAACTTTGATAGGACCATATTTCACAATCTACTTCGTAGAATCTTTCGACACTCAAAGAATGTTTTCGAAAACTGTGCGCTAAGGTCAACTTTAATAGAATAATTTTCTACTAGAATTAAAAAAAAACAGCATAATTGTATTAACTAAGTGCTAATTAACTGTACATTACTTGACGGACCAAGAACAAAACTCATCAAGTACATTACCTTACAAAACGGAACTTGGCCGACGGACAAACCGAAACTTCTACTCAAATTCAACAAGGGATTTAATGCATTTATTCAAGATTTGGACACCATTTTGTAGATATACACCTATTGTTGTACACATATGTAATGTTATGTAATGTAATGTTACATATGTTTTATTTTATTTCTTTTTTTTTTACTTTATTTTTATCTTTATTTAATTAATTTATTGTTCTATAATGTTTACAATTATTATATAAGAAATATTATAATGTAATGCTGAAATGTGTGTAGTATCCAATGGATGGAGCACACAACATGTAAATAAATTCCCACGTTAGAGGGATACTCTGCGTGGAAAACAGGAAACAGGAAAAGTGCTAATTAACACAAAAATAGTTTTTATTTTAATTTATTAGTTTTTCAGTAATTTTCTATAATTATTTTGATAATTATTTGATTAATCATTTTGAAGGTATTGCTTTACTTTTTTTTATTTAAATAACTGAGATTGGGTATTTTCGGAATAGGGCACTGTTAACGGAGCATTGGGTACAAAAACGAATAGTAAGTATGTTTCGATGAATACATACCTTAAATGGAAGTTGCAACTTTTTATTTATACCCTGGAGTTATTAGAGCAGCATTGCTTTCCCGTTGCTGTTTATTCATCAAGTCAACGATTGGAATTCAGAGATTAGGTGATAACAATTAACTAGAGGTAAGAGATTCCTAAAAGCAATGTTGGCAGTCCGAAGAATTTGAAGCACGGCAGAATTATTCTCAAGCAATCGAAAAATGTTGATTGATCCACAACTTTTTCATAATCTCTTCATCCGGTCGGGCGGGATTTTTCAGTTTTTATTTAAGCGGCTTCTTGAAGGAAACGGATTGAAAAAACATAAGCAAATATTTGTAAAGATATTTTAATAATTGCTGCTAATTTTAGAATTGATAGTAATGGAACTGTACATGTTTCGCCTTAATGTGGGCCACAGCAGCAAATTGCAAGTAAGCCATACATTCTGTATCATACTTATTCTTTAAAGTATATTATCATATATATAACCATTCTCAGTATGTTGGAAATTTTTAACCTCACATGTAGTCCCACATGAGCCCCATGAGTAATCCCGCATGTAATAAACAACCTTGATACATTCAAAAAAGGAAAAGTTGAAGTGATTCACGTTGGATATCATAATTCGAATTCATTCCCATGCTACTCACTTAGTAAACACCTAACTCTAACGATTTTCGAGCGTATAATCAGGACATGATTCATTCTAGTATATATTAGGTCCATTTCCTTGTGCATTTTGTCGTCGTTGAGATCTGTGACAACCCTTCATTACGAATTCAGTTTATTATTATTCGAATATTTTTTTTTAATTCTTTTTATTAGCTTTATTGTTAATAAATGACTGAGTATATCTATTGATGAAAGGGAATTGGTGATAAGTGACGTGAGTTATACATTTGAAGTCCATTAGATCACACAAATTAAACCTTCTTGAATATCCAATTACCAGATTTCCCTTACGGGAAATCAGCTATTGAGGTTGTACTCATGACGTGATTTTGAAATGTTTCTTCAAATAACCATCGACCCTACCTAGTAGATGACGAAAATGAGGTCCGTACAACACTTTATATATAAGCCTGTTAATGATCTTTCTAATCGACACGAAAATCGAAACTCGATATTTAAACGTTTTATGTAAAAATGAAGATCAAGTTCGTTAATAAAATCGGACCATTAGGAGGGGTATAAAGGAGGGAATTTTGAAAATTCAAAATATCTCCGTTATTATGCAAAATGTCGGACCGAAAAATTGCACAGAAATTGTTATATACACGTTTTCTATCGTAATCTTGAATATTAAACGAGATATATGCATTTTTTAAGTTTTCGGCCTTAGTAAATACATACACATGCCATATTAACAGTAAGCTGCTATATTATGAATCAATTTATTTGGAGCGTAAATACTAAATATTGGTCTCATTGAACATTTACGTTTTGAGATACATGCAAAATGTGACGCACGTGGGAAATTTGCTTAGACGGATTTTTTTTTTAATCTGCTATGATATTAATTACACAATTAAATTAAGCTAGACAGCTTTGGGTTACAGGACTCGGTAGATTTTTTTATATACTATTTATTTAGTGCACTAATATTTGAAAGCGACTTGTTACTTTTTGGGAGTGTTAACTCAACAAACCGCTTAACTTTAGTGCTTTTGCGTTCAGTACTGAATATATTTAGTTCTTGTTACCTCACGCTATGAAAGCAAAGTAACCAGTACCTACTTAAAACATTCCGGGCTTTTACTTGGTAACACTTGGAGCTCTTAAGGCTTTCTTCGTCATTGTTTTGAACCAATTTAGCTGCATAAGGTTCCCGTTAGACTTATAAACTGCAGCAGTTCTTCAACACTAAAAGTCGACTTGTCTTTCATCGGCCGCAGTTTTGTGAACGCTTTCAACTCGAGAGCGCTTGTAAACCCTGGCCGCCGTTTAAACGAGCGGCTCACAAGTTTGTTTGACGCGAAAGCAGTAAATGATAAGCAAATGTGGATAGATACTGGCTCGGGAGGAATCCAGCGAGATGCTCCTCTTGGGAATATAAAGTTTACGATGGAATTAACCTTTAGGGGGCCGACTCCTTGGTGCGGTATGGCAGGCTTCGACCTCACCTACCATCGACAGCCTGTATCAATAACTCACATCCTTAATCTTCAGCTCCGTTTATGTGGAAATTATTCAGCTTTAGAGACACACCCGGTTAGGAATTACATCCTGTGGGGAGGGAGAGGATCCTGTCGTATTATCGAAATAAACTTGCGGGCATTTCCTGAAATCAGCAATATATGGGCAAATAATTTCTAGAAGATCATAAGTAACAAATAACATTTTTCGTAATTTGGTTGAATTATTAATGTTCCTTATTCAACATAGATCCAAACATGTGTGGGCCTTCATAGTGCACAGCTCAAGAAATTTTATAGTCTTGCAGTTATATTAGGATGTATATATGCTATGGTAAGAGTTTCTTCAAAAACGAATAAATAGGATTCTTTTTTTTCGGAAGGGTTATGTTTACCAGTAACTCAATACTATAATAATTAAATAGGAATTTCTCTAAAATGAATGTTGTTTATTAGTTACAGTTATAAAATTACGCAAAAACAAATACTAAACTTTTGATTACAAATGATCGAATTCATGGCCGTATACAGAATCGAACTCATCTAACGTCGACAACCTGTATCGATAACTCAAATTCTTAATCTTCAGCTCCGTAAATGTGGAAATTATTAAGTATTTTAAATTCATTTTTTTTTTTTTTTTTGGAAGAGATAAGTTCCATGAGATTATACGCACATAATATACTCTTCAAATTTTATGCGAAATAATCGAGTTCAAGATTGATTTGTAAATAATCGATTTAAAGTCAGCTGACTTAATGTACCTCGGAAATCTCTCAGTATCATCTACCTCCTCTGTGAGAACAGTCGCAACGGGGGAATCGAGCACATCAGAAATGTAAGTAGCAATTTATAATTAGATTTAATAAATATATCATAGATGTAAGCTCCTACTAATACAAAATATAGCAAAAGAATTATTAAGGGATATGTTAACTTAATGTTATTAATAATTTTGTACATATATTTTTTTAAAAGGGATAGCCCCTGAAAAGGTGGCAAAGACGCCATGAAACATGTAGGGCAGTTTCAATAAAGTTTGCACCGAAGAAAATGTTTTTTAATTGGAGACCCTTGCCATAAAATATGAAGAATATATAAGTAATATTGGGTCCAGAATAACAAGAATACATAATACGATTTTCTGGAATCATTAATGTTACTTATTGCTTATAGTTTTAAAATTTTGTTTTGGTGGTATGGGAGCCATATATAGAACGTCTTTGGTATTACAGTCACTCAGGCTGCCTTGGAATAAATAATATGCTGAAAAAATGGGGGGGGGGAGAGAGAGAGCGTAAAATTATGAAAATAAACCTGAAGGTATTTCTTCTAATAGGAATAAATTGTTTTTTTTTATTTTTTATTTTGGAAGAGTTAACTCATAGTAATATAATTTCTTGTAATTTCTCTAGAATGAATGTTGCTTATTTATTACAATTAAAAAATACAAAGTTTCAATATAACTTGAGGATTGAGCTTGTGACAGCTCTTAGAACAGAAAGGCTTTTGGAAGACCGTTTGTACATTTTACCTTGCGATGATAACCTAGTAGTTTTTGCCCTAAAACCCTATGAAACAACAATAACGGGGTGTACTATTGGGATGGCATTGATTGATTCGACCTCACCTACCATCGACTGCATGTATCGATACCATCTTGATTTTCAGCTCGGTATGTACGGAGCTAATTTGTTTTTAGAAGAATTATGATTTAGAGGAGCTTATAAGTAATATAATTTTTAGGAATTTGACTGAAGTATGAACGATTGGTCATTCTTTTATAATTCACTTTGAATATGATGGTAAAGTTTCATCTTGAGTGATGCCAGAAACGAGTTTTATCAAGTATTTTGCAACTGGTTCTGGTAATTATTATCCAATTGTCTTCAACTACCCTTGGTCATGTTTCCCTTTCACTGAAGAAACCCCTTTATTGATTAAGTGTTCAATTAAGCAGCTTTTTTCTTTAATTATTTCTACCACTGAATTTCATTTTTTTCACGCACCTTATTTTATTTATTTGATGCGTTATATTTCTTAAATAGCTTATTTAAGTCTTTACTATCGTCCCACGGACTAAGACGAACTGTTAAATATGTATAAAAGTTAAATAGTTAACCTTACGTCTTTATGATAGCAGAGGATGGTTGGGTATCGGCTATACATCATCAATTCTTCAAATAGAGGACTTTATTTATTACGTTTCAGGCACCATAGCTTCCCTTCCTCAAAGCAATTGTAGTAGGAGAGGATATGCCCAACCATCCCCTACTATCATTCATTAACCAGCAACTGATAGCTTACTTCCTTATATATGTTTCTTATCTCAAATTTTATTTTATTTCTTCAAAAAAACTCCCTAAACATGTATTGAATATTCTTATAAGACCTCTGCTTCTATCGTCTTAATCCAGTCCTGGAGGTTCCCATCTAGGATTATTGCTATGGCTTCAACGAGTCTTCCTCCTTAGCCTGAGCATAATTCTTCCCAGTATACCATAATACGTATTTGACAGTCTGTAAAGTTTCATGTATTCCACAAGTTCCTCTTTAAGATATTATTCGTTCTTATTAATGGACGAGTAGATAGATGCCAAGTGCCCCATACAACTCATGTAGTACGGTGAGCTCCTCATTGAAGGCACCAAATATTTATTCAAATAACAGAGCTCTCAGGTTTGTAAAAGTCCATGCTTCACTGTCGTTTACCATCGGATCACAAATGCATACACAAAACACACACGTGCCCATAAAATGTATAAATTGGATTATTTTGATTTAACTTTTACCTACTAAATTAATTTTCCCCCACAGTCACAGAATAAAGAAATTAAAGTGAGCCATTAATTTTTAAATATATATACAAAACCAAATACTGAGGCATTAAACAACGACAACAATATAACTACATGTCGAAGCAGGCCATGCCCTCCATTCGCCCACAGACATATACACACGATACGAAACACCATACTGTGTTAGTCCACATAAATAACATATACATAAAAACAACTATAACACTCATGTGCAATTATAACTTTAACGTGAATTAGTGGTTTTCAACCCCAAGCTGGCCAACCTCCACCGTGTTCTATTTATCGGTTACTCCTCCTGTCGTTCCCGAATAACAGATAAATAAACACCCTGAAGCTTAGACATAGAAAATGAGCCCTTGGACCAGCTTACCCTTTCCATCAAATTCCGCTCGCGGAAACTTGACTTCTGAAAGTAAGCAAATAAATGGTTTATATATGAATGAAATCAGACTTAAAGAAACATAAGTGGGAAATTGACTTCGGCTTCATTCTTGCTCCATTTAATAAAGTAAACACATCTTTATAAAATTCTGGTGTCCTGTAGTATTTATATTATATTTCTTCTCGTGGAGCAATTGACGCTTCGAAAATTTAAATATAGCAATTTTGATCAAGCAACAGAAGAATATGATAGACTGGACTTTGTATCGGACACAGAGACACCTGAAGACAAAGACGCACTCATGTGCAGACAATACGAATTTGCGGCTGTACATCACATACTGACTGGCTGAAAACTGTAAAATAATATAGGTATCTTATTCATTCAATATTTTATTCTTTCAAATAATATTGACTAACAGTAGCCATTATATTGACACAATAGTAATATTCCTAAAAAATCATCATACAATATAAAGGCTAATAATTTGTTAAAAATGTGTATATACTTAATGTTAATATCTGTTCTTATAATTTAAATCATCGTAGGTAAACAATAAAAATAAATTAAAAAACATCTAATCTGTTTATGCAACCCTTATTTGCAATACACGTTATTTCTGTATATGTGTCTCCATTAATGTCAGTCTGTACTTATAGATACAACTGTATCTTTTTTTTGACAGTGTTTTTGAAAGTTTAGTCAAGTTTCTTCGAAACAACCATTCTGTCTTTATACGTTTACTTTAACTTAAAGTTAAGTCGATAGTGAACATTAATTCAACGAAATTTAATGTGTAGCATTTACTTCAAGATCCTGGCCATCTTCACGTTTTTAATATTGCCTTTGCTTGCTAATTTTTGTATATTCGGCTACAATTGTACATTTTTAAATAGTTGTGTTTTCTGGCAGCTAGTAGAAACAGAACTGGTTCTTGTAAAAAATACTGTTTATGAGTGAATGCGTGTTCCGTGTATATCCGTTTTTATTTTTAGATGTAGGCTCAAAGCTATCTAGCTCCAGAGGTCTACCAACTAAATCGTGGATACGAATGTCCAATAAATCAAAAATTTTACTCACTAATTAAATTTCCTAATTGACGATCTTCAACAGAGAAGATCATAAGTGTAAATTTATGGCTTAAATGAGGGAACTAAAATTCCGTTCATAAAAATATATTAACTCTAGGGTTGAGGTATTTTTTGTCAATACAAAGCTGAAAGACAAATGATTTTGGAGGGCATAGTGTCTCATAATGAATAATCTGTTTAAAAAAAGGCTAACATTTCTTCTATTAAATATTAATATATTGAAGAAACAGTATAGCTACAGCATTCTAATTCGAAACATTTCCTTATAACTTTTACATGGAAATAGGTTTGACAATAAGTCACGCTACAAGCCTTATTCGATCTGTGAGTCTCCCTTTTTCGCGACGGATATACTCAAGGAATATTTTCATGACAAAACTTTCACGTTTGAAAAAGAGGTTTACCATTGAAGGAATACGACGCCAGAGAGAATGGCATCCCAGAGATGCCCGACATTAGTCTCTGTGCCCGATGTATGGAGCGCTAAGGAACTATGCTTGTCTAGCTTATCTGCCGTGGATAATGCTCAACCTCTTTGCTCAACTTTTTCTCTCCTTCCCAGGAGCAGTGAGCGATTTGCCTTCCAAATGAGAGGACACATTTGGCCACCCACCTGTTGGAATGCGGGCACAAATCCCGACTCGCATCTATTGACGAGTAACTCTAGGAGCGAACTATTCTCCGAAGTACAGCTTTACTAAATAAGGACTATAAGCAGAACTTGATCCAGCTGTAGCTGAACAGGTAATATTTACTGAAATCTGTAAATTCTTTATAATATTACTATAATTGATAGTTGGGGCTCAGGTTAGCCATGTGAGTTACGGCGTTGACCTTAATCTCACATGGTAAACCTAGAGTGGTTAGGGCCCCCCCCCTGGGAATTTATTTAGTGAAAGAATTCATTAAATAAAACCTTTAGTCCCACCCTGGCTAAAAAAGGATGGTAACCTGTAGATAACCCGTCCCTCAGTCGCAGAAAGTGGACGTTAATAAATAGTTTAATTTTTTTGAAGTGAAAACTTCTTTAGGCACGTTGTGCACCCCGTAAGGAAGCATTTGCAGGAGAGGAAAAAAATATGAAATCGCGACCGCTAGTACTCAACTCAAAGCTAAAGGAGCTTCTTTTCTTCATAACTCCTGAACCAAATTAGCTAGAGTTTTCGTTCACATACCATTTTAAAGAGGACAAAACCAGCATCATTTCGTTCACAGATACTATATATCTACCATTTTTACTTTCATAGATATTTTAATCTGAAGTTTAAATAAATTCGAATATTTAAATAAATAAATTCGAATATTTAAATAAATTCCGATATTTAAATAAATTCCGATATTTAAATAAATTCGAATCAAAACTGTTTGTATCCTACTTTAGCTACCATATACCGATTGTATCAGTTTTAGAAATTGGTGATGATGCTGGCAGTGATGATGGCGCAAGAGTTGTTGAAATTATGGATAGAAATTGGTTTTTCTGAGTGTACTTAACTTAATTTCGTAAAGCATTTGTAATAATTCTGAAATGTAATTTTTTTCTTTTATGTAAAATAACTGAAATAATTATGTATAGTATTTTATATTGATAAATAAAACAATTCGTGGTACATTATTTTTTTTTATCACTATTATTTTTGTCATTTCATTTTTTCATGTAAAAAAGAACATAACTGTTACTTATTGTTAAATAACTAAAAATATTTTTAAAATAAGACTTCGTAAAAAAAATTTCTCAGCAATGCCAAAATTGAGCGATCAAAGCTAAAGGAGTTTTCACTTCTACCGGCAGTCCCCTGACTGCTTTTTTTTTTTTTTTATAATTGATGGGAGAGGAACTTCTTATAAAATAAGTATGAATTCACACCTAGCCGTATACTAAAATTGATTATGGTTTGAGTTAAAAAAATTGAAAAAATAAAACGTTATGCAGGAAAAAAACTTTAATAATATGAAGGCATATATTTTTTGAGTTGGCATTGTTGACATTGGAGATCAAATAAGGTCATGAAATAACATTTGCATTTAGTGATCAAACAGACCCAGTTAACCAAGGAGAACTAGGAATGTCTTGAACTCAATAGACTCACGGACGGCCTTCATTAGATCGGGGGGGGGGGCAAGTTCAGTGACTGAAGGGCTAGGCGACCTGACATACCGTGCTCGGGCAGTCAAAAGTAAATTACACTTTGTATGTAGCAAGAATCGGACCTGTAATTATTCTAACCTCTGTCATACTCATGCGACAATAGTAATTCGCAAAAATATATGTATTTATATATACATAAATTAAGCAAATTGTAAACACAAAAAGTTAAAAGCAGATGGCATCATGTTTAGGAGACATATACAACATAGTGGTTATTATTTATTCTTTCCTTTTTCATTATTAGACAGTTATTATTTTGTTGACATGTTTAAAACGAAGAAGTTCACTTTTTGCTCAATATGGGAAGAAAATGAAATTTGTTCTCTTTGATGTGAAATTATTTTGTAAGGAGCCATAATGAAAATCCTTGTTAAATAGTTTGATGTTTAAGTCTTTAAAGACGTCATAGAATACTTAAATAAAAAAAAACTAATAAACATATTATCCTAATGATTAAGAAATAATGACAATCATTCGTCCAGTAATGAGGTAGTGTGAAGTTTTGTATTCATACATTTCAAAGTACTTAGAAATATAAATAAATATAAGATAGATAATAACTAAACTTACTAAGGAGTTAGATAAACTAGTTGAATATATTACTGCTATATCAGAGAACATTTTTTAAATATCCCAAAACTCGAGTCCTGGCTGTCTCCTGATCGTCTATGTCAGTTTTAATCCTTTTTCTTTAATTTGGACAATATACGTCTATTAACAAATAGTAGTATGAATGTACAACTTTGTACATGGACATATGGATGATGATGGAGTTAAAATTTTGAAAAAAGAGAATTAAATAGAGAAAAAAACTCTAATAATAGATTTATTAAAATAACCTTGATAGCCGAAAACCCTCTATACAGTATTCCTAAAATACTAATATTTCTTATCAGTATGCATCGTCTATTCTTTATGCATAAAAAATAATGCACTTGAACACTTTTGCATAAAATAATGGCACCAGTTTTCATGTCCGAATTGATGAAATATGATGACCAAATCAGACATAGGGAGTTACTCACGAGTCCTGCAGGGCGCATATTCGGAGAAGTTCTGCAGCTTGTTCCTGGCGAGGTAGCACGTTCCTACGGGATCTCTCAGCTTGTACAGGGTGGAGTGGAAGATGTATCTAGGGGCACAAGCCTGAAACAAGAATTAATAAATTAATTAATTTAAAATATGATAATAAATAGGTAATTTAAATAAAAAACACTGTTTTATATTTATTTTATTATATTTTTAATCATATATGTATATATATATATATATATATATATATATATCATCTGTAAACAATATATATATATCATCTGTAAACAAGACCTTCATTAAACGAAAAAGTCCGTCATGCAGGGGCTGCATAAACTAAGCAGATTTCCCTCGTGCTACACTCTCTCAAAACGTAAAAGTACAACGAGAACAACATTTTGTATTTAGGCTTCAAATAAAGTGTTTCATGATATAAGAGCTTATTGTTAATATGGCATGAGTAGGAGTAGGTGTTTTACCGAAGACCGAAAACTAGCAAAATTAAATATCTCGGTCATAATCAAAATAATGAAAAAATAGAAATAGAAAATTACACTTGCAATAAAATTGATTCTATATATTTTTCTGAACCGACGCGTAATAACGGAGAAATTAAGAATTTTCGAAATGCCTCCCCTCTATACCCCCCCCCCTCCCCCTGGTTGGATTTCAACCATTAACGAAATTGATCTTTCGTTTCACATAAAACGATTATATCGAGTTTGGTAACGTTTAAGCCAAAATTGCTACCTTTAGAGCGGTAACAAACAAATATATATATATATATATATATATATATATATATATATATATAGAAAATGTTGAACGGACCTCATTTTCGTCATATACTAGGTAGGATCGATGATTATTTGAAGAAACATTTCAAAATCGCGTCACCTCAATAGCTGATTTCCCTTAAGCGAAATCTGCTAATTTAAAATATGAAGTATTTTATTCAGTTAATGTAAAGGGATGGTAAATATCTAATACAAATAGACAATAAATTACGTTTTAGGTATCCAACGAAGTCCGTAACTCACAAGAAACCTAATTTGATATAACACTGAAAGTGTGTAAAATGTTTACAGTTAAACAGCAATCAATAAAACTGAATTATTTATGACTTATTATTATTAGGAATTATTTATGTATTTTTTCAATAAAACTCTTTTTACCCAATACAATGTTGACAAAGATCAAAGTACTCACTGTAATCTGTTTCCCAAAAATAGCGAAAAACAAAAACATCAACATTAAAGCAATAAAACTTTAGGGCAAATACAGCAGATATGGGAAATTATTTAATAATGAAAAATAACATTCCAATTCATACATATAAACCGGATCAATCTATTTTTACTGTGGCATAATCATTATAAAATGCAACAATGAATTAATTTTTGTATACACTTGGGACTAAAGTTTACTCGGGGGAAATAATATTACTATTTTCAACTAGAGTCGTTTACTACAATAAAAATAAAAAAAAAAGGTAGGCATCATAAAGCGTGAAAAGATCTTCAGTATCTGTATTTTTAATTTGTAAACTAAATTAAATTAATAAATATTTATGTAAAAGAAATGATACTATGAGAAAAATTCGAAAAAAAAAAGTTTTAACATCCTTTTTCGCGTTAAGTCCTTTTCCTTTTGATACTCGATAATTTTGATTCATTATCTTTGTTCTATAAATAAAGGAGAAGAGAAGGCCTTCAAATGGATTAGTCTGGATATATGACAGCTGGGGTGTGTCGGATTGTAATGACCCCATTAATACGATGGATAAGTCTCCAGATGATTCAAGTCCATGTCCAAGGTGATGCTCGAGACATAAACACACAGAGCATCTAACCAGGAAACGGGTTTAGTGGTTTATACAAGCTAGAAAGTTTTGCAGGAGTGACTACAGCTGTTCGTTGCAAACATGGCCACGTTAATAAGTAAATTTGTGAACTTAAAAGGAAAAGACGAAGTCCGAAAATTGGAGAATTTTGGGGTCCAAATTAAGCTGAAAATAAGTTGAGGAGAATAGTTAAGGTATAATAATATATTTGCCTTCTACAGATGCCTCAAATTATTGATTCTAAAGTTTGTTGTGACAAACCATTATGTGTCTCGGCTAAGTCATTCGGGTGCATCTACCACCTAGAGGTGGGATTCGGGGAACGTTGTGTCGTCCTACACTGGGGTCGTTGGATTAGGAATGAAACAGTCACCCTGGTTTGTTGGGATGATATTCTTGGTTTGCACGAATGACACAGACACCTTGGGTTAACTGTACTAGGTGCTGTATATGTGACAAAACCGCAAAAGTTTGCAATTCTGAAGGCAACGTGAAACCACTCTCCGAAAAGTGTTCTCTCATTAACACCATGGAAGTTCCAACTAAAAAAGAGACCCTATAAAAATAATAACATAGTTACAACTATAAGGCGTTGCCTTTAGATCATGATGTAAACCATTGTACCCAATATAGGTATTGTTGGAAGTGACAGAAACTAACAATAAGTAAAGAGTAAAATTTTTCATAGTAAAATTTCTCAATAGAAAAAATAGAATAAATCCCAACGTGTGGATGTCAACATCCATTGGACTTCTTCTCCGTCATCACCATCATTATCATCACAGGCTTATTAATGTAAATGAAAATTAATGATGGTGTCTGTAGGATTGATTGCTATAACAGCACGCCATCCCTCCATAGTTGCTATCACTCAAATATGGTCCCTTGTCATCAACTCTGTCCTGATGGAGAGGAAGCTCTTCCTTAGTTTATTAATACTGGTCAGGCAGATTTTTTCTAACCCTGACTGACTGCAGACTACGTGAACATCTGAACTTACCGAACGACTTACACGAACTATTGATGGAAGGTAGCCCACACATAAACAAACTCTTAAGTGATTTAAGACAATTAACATTTACAACAAACTTTAAACCACACTTACTCCACTACTCACTCTACGTTTTTATTTTAAACTATGCCACTAATTTGTATTTGTTTTTTGTGAACAAGGCTGTATAATACATTTTTAAACTTGAGCCTTAGACTTTCATCATCCTCAAGCCAGGATTTCTCGCAAAAATTATAGTTTTATTTTAACCGTTCCTTAGCTTTATTTTATTCCTTAGTTTTATTTTAACGGTTCCTTAGCTTTATTTCATTCCTTAGTTTTATATATAGCTATACTTTATATTGCCTTAATAATTTTGAAAGCATTTTTCTTTATTTTAACTTAAGGAATTGAAAATAAATGATACTGAGCAACATCGCCTAGTTGCGGAGCTCACCAAATAAATAATAAATAACCCTACAAATTCGAGTGCACTTAAATTATCAAGTCGGTTTTATTAAACAGATTACTGCCACTCACAAAGGAATAACTTTTTTTTTTTAATAAGACCACAAGTTTACATTTCTTATGCAAAATATCCCATTTATTTTTCCGCCGATGTCTTGCCGACAATAACTGTAGTTGATACGAACGTATGAGTACAATTCAGGAGAAAGGACAGACATCTGAATTGTTGTTTTGTTGAAGGAAACTCGAAATGACATTTCCTTAATGTCAACACCTCAGGAGTAAGGTTTCGGCCCACTGCGGATGACATTAAAGAATTGGCATTAGTCCATTTCGTAGAATTCAAACACTCGATATTATATCACTCTCAGATTTCTTTGAATACCAATATTATAATGTTTTAATTGATAGAATGAGAAGAGTAAAGCTAAATTTGAATCCACGAGTAATATGTTTTTATTGAAAATAGATAATTTCTTTTAAGTAAGTTTGAAGATATGACTGGATGTTAGGGCTCTACAATAAGGTTTAAATAAAAGCCCAGTCCGCCCATTACAAAAAAGTATACTTCAACATTTCATGGAAGGGGATTCTGAGGTTCAAAAATTAGGGTCAGCTAGAATTGAGTAGGACACCAGCTCATTTATCGGGCATATTCTTTATTTAACCAAACGTGAGCCAATCAAGTTATACCTGAATAAATAAGTAGAGATTTTTTATATTCAAGCGATGCATACTGCCTCACAACAACCGCTCACACATTGTCCTCAATTAGAATGTAGAATCGTAATTGTTATTCAAATGAATTTAAAAACCATCAGGACAGTTGATCATTGCTAAACCTTGGCCATTACACCATAAGTCACGCTGAAAAACTTCCTCTCTTGACAACAAATTTGGAACAAGTTATTTCACTCTTCTCGCTCAGTTTAATTTACCATTTCAGTACAAGAGAGAGATATTAAATTTTAGTCTATATACTCTTGCACTCCTATCATTTTTCAAGTTGCAGAGGGATGGCTTTCATAGAGATTCAATGGTGAGTAATAATAACAAAAGTAATAGATAGATCTGCGCGTTTTAGTCGACATGTAAGTACCACCCACTCTTTCTGGAAGAATGTCGAGCAAAAATGGAAAAAATCGTTGCTATTATATGAAACGTCAAAATACTGTGTTTCGTAACGATCAAACAAAACTAGCGGCCTATAAAACGTTAAAAGACACAAACACACACACACACACACACACACGCTCACATGTATATCAATACAGTACTCATTTGTCATGACTACAACCTCAAAAGCTGATTTCCCTTGAGCTAAGCTACTAAAACCCCAACTTGGTTATTAGCAGATTCACGTAATTATTCAAATAAAACATCTTACTACTTTCCTTTTTTTACGCGAGTAGACGATAAATTGTGAAAGGTGTTTGGAATGGGGAGGTTATAATAACCGGTGAAGGCGAAGAACTGTTAATCCCTACGGCAGTGATTTATCGGAATTGGTAGAGAGTCCTAACAATGAGGCACTTAGGCAATTTAACCCTCATGAAATGGGGAATTAATGGCCAATTGTCTGGAATTAGCTAAATGTCCATAATGACAGCAATCCAAAGAGCATCCATTAAACAGTAGGCGTAATAACAAACTTGTACAGGTTTCCATTCGTTGCGCAATTATCCGAAAATCGTTAAGAGTTAATAATGCGACAAGTTACTTTTTAATTTAATCCTAAACAAACATAATTTATGATCAGGTGCAATGTTCGGGTCCCCCAGGCGTTCGGTATTAAAGTAAGATAATGAATAATAATTTCAAGGATTATTTTATTCTTAATAATTATTTGATGACCTGAAATTTATTATAGAAGAATATCACTAGCCAGCAGGCCTTCCAAAACAAACAAATTATTTTGACTAACAAATATATACGGAGCATACGGAAAGAAGTAGGCATAGCATGTCATTTTCTAAAGAAAATGTTCTTCAGAAAGAACCCAATGGCCTGACCAAAAAGAGTGGTTAACCTCGAGGTCATGATGAGCAATGATTTAAATATGGATTTATAGACTTGTAACTTATAAAATTGATAGACAAAAAGACAAATAAGCACAAATGTAATCTAGCTTATTAAGGACAAACTACTTAATATTCACCAGTCGAGATTGACAGAAGAACATTACATTAACAGAAAACGTACTTGGGCCTACAATTGTATACCCTAATGACTAGACAACCGACATTCCGCACCCAATCCATACTAATACTCTATAAATCACTCATTCGACCATTACTAACTTGCCTCACAACCAGACCGGTTCTTGCCTTGCTTCAATGTCAAGGCCGGATTGGAAACACTCGACAATGAAATCGTAAGAAAGGTAGTTACATCTCCCGGGATCAAAATTAACAAAGAAATGATAAATCATTTGTTAGTCCTCAAAAGAAGGAAGCCTGCCTGAAGCTAGGAGAATTTCTCTCTAAAAAAATGGACAACATACATAAAAAAGACGCCTGAAATCAAGCCCCAATGGGATAAAGAAATATTTATTTTACATTTCACGCCTTATTTAACCTGACCTCTAGTTAAATAAAACTGTGATAAAGCTAGCAAAGTTATTTGCCCTTACTTGAATCGTAAATCGA
Organism: Riptortus pedestris; assembly: GCA_019009955.1. NCBI lineage: Eukaryota > Metazoa > Arthropoda > Insecta > Hemiptera > Alydidae > Riptortus > Riptortus pedestris. Next base: position 51,908,323 of record CM032230.1, read on the forward strand.
AACTTAGTCCTGAAGTTACTCTAATGTACTACAAAGCCTGCATTAGATGAGGCATATTAACATATGCTTGCTCCGTATGGAGTTTATAAGTCGAACACTAATTTAGGAGAGCTAAAAATATTTCGAAACAAATGTCTGAGAGTTCTTCTACTACCTACTACTACTATCATATAAGAATAAGAAAATTACATGAAATTTCCAATTTTCCCTTGATAAAGACATACATCCAGTAAGTTTTTCAAATCTTGTAAACACAAAAATAACCCACTCATCAATGTAATAGGTAATTATAACTAACAAAACACTCCAAGATACGCGGACAGACGAACTAAGCACATTTTACAAACATAAGAAACCGATTGAATTAAGGCCCAGCAGTTTTAACTAAAGACAGGTAAACACTTTTACATTAATCTATGATTTACCTGTAATTATATTTATTCTATTAGCTAATATTATTAGCTCGTAAACTCTCTTAAATTTGTAAATTTTTAAAATAATTATAATATTCACAAAGTTGCAATATGACAGCCTACTTATAGTCGATTGCGTTTCTAACAATTTTCTATTTAAGTAGGAAATATTATTATCTCTGTTGTTGTAAAATTGTGGTAGGCAGAAGGAACACTATAAATTATTTGTATATTTCTTGTAATAATTCAATAAAGGATATTTATAATAAAAAAATAAAGCAACTGTTATATTTTAAATAATTATTTAACGATAATTATTTTTTTATGGGGAATAGATGTTTCTTCTTGCTATTCTCAATTGGTCTAGCGGGAAGTTATTATACATGAAAACTGGGACTTTATTTGGACGAAAAGATTAACTGCATGTTGTACATCTTGGAAGCAATCTCTCTTAGAGCTAACAAATAAGCTATCCGTCACCCTCGACGGAAGCAGGGACCAACCTATGGAAAAATTAATTCTGACATAACCACGTTCGTACGTGGCACGAATCAGTCAGTTGGTTTGGCTCTGGGAACGCCTATTTAGGTGGTCTCCGGATCAGCTTTGTAATGCGTTTTATATCTCTGTCCTGAATAGAAAGGGCTTGGTTTTTTTTTTGTTTTGTCGTTTTAAATGACACTTCCGATACACAGTGAGAATTGGCTTTCCAAACAGTCGCCTCCAATAAAATGCCAGACTGATGTTTAGGTGTGACGGGACTTTGAGTGTGATGATTCAGTGTTAAACGGAACACGTCAAGTGAATGAAGCACGTCAGCTCATTATCATTTTATTCCCCGAGGACCTTCCTGTCATTCACTCTTGACTCAAGTTCCTCGGTGCTTCTCTAAAACTGTGTTATCCTTATAGAAAACAAACCAACGAATTACATTAGTGGAGTGAGAACGGAATAGTAAAGTATTAAACTAAGTACCGAACAAGGGCCCATTATACACATACCCACAATGAATCATAAAATAAATAGATACAGCAAAAACTCTCAATTATTATAAAAAACTAAAAAACTGGTTTTAAATCGTATCTGAAAAATGCACAATTAAAAAAGTTATAGAAATGAGTATTTAGGTTAAATAAACAAGAAGGGGGGATCAATAAACGCATTAAGACATTATTGAGGCTCTATTTTCTAAAAAAAAATAAACGTATCAATTGTCATTTTATTAAATTTAATAAAAAAGGAAAACAGTATTTCTTATTTTGGATTTACAATACAATAGCCAATCAAAGTAGTAAATAAATATTTTTAAAACTTCTAAGTTCACAATATTAATAACTCATTTCAGCTGATAGGGAAATCAGCTATTGAGGTTGTAGTCACGACGCGATTTTCAAAAAACATCCTCAAATGTCCATCGCTTCTACCTTGGAGATGTCAAGGTCCATTATGTATTATTTATTTATATATATTCGTTTGTTAGCGCTCAAGAGATCGAAATTTTAGTTTGATCGTTAAAACTCAATATTTAAACGATATATGTAGAACTAAAGATTAAGTTCGTTAATGGCTGAATTGGAACAGTGGGAGGAGGGGGTTTAGAGGGTGAAATTTCGGAAATCCCAAATATCTGTGTTGTTATACGTCGGATCGAAAATCGCATATAACCAATCATATTCCAAATGTAGTTTCCTATAAATGTTGTTATTTATGTTTTTACACTATCTCGAATATTAACTAAGATATTTGCATTTTTTAGTTTTCAGTCTTCATTATACCCCCACTCCTACTCATTTCATATTAACAATAAGTTTTTATATAATGAACCAAGTTATAAAAAGTTTAAATACCAAGTATTATCTTCACTGAACTTTTACTGTGCAAGATACATGCAAATGATTACTTTGTAAATTCAGAATTTCCGGTTTTGATTCGAAAATCTTTATTCGATTTATATCATCCACAATATTTAACCGTTTGATTCAAGTCTAATGCTCTTATACCTTTATGATATAGGGGGGGGGGTGCTTTGAGAGGGTAGCGTTCAAAATTTTAAAATATCTCTGATGCTCTACAATTGTTGCTCCTGTACATTTCATTCGTAACTCTTATATTAAGAGAGTTATTCGTATTTTCTTGTTTTCAGCCAATTGTAATCCTACATTTCCACTCGTCGGAATTTTATTTAGATATAGAGAGTGTGTATATGGTGAGCCGGGATTAGTAGTTTCTCATACCAGAAAGTGGTAAATTTGCTTAGTTTGCGCAGCCTCCTTGACGAACGTTTATTGGCTTGGCCAAGTGTATTTCAATCATATTGCGAATGAGGTTCTAAAATCTATAATTTAGATAATACATGGTGTTGAATGAGCTAGATACTACTTTTAGGGTCAGGTCACTGATATAAGCATTAATGCCGTAGGTTTTAATGCTAATTGATAACTTCAGACTTGTTGATTCGATTTCCATCTGGAACTTTTTTAGTGAGGTATTCAGAACGTGCAGAAATGCAGACCACGTTGTGCACTTCAGAGCCATCCTACATTTCAGAATGAGAGCTGCAATTTAAATGATTAGCCAATGTATTAGTCCTCTAATAATTAAAAGGTATTTATATACGGAAGATGTACATCACTATGACCTAATTACTATTTTAATTAGTAACTATCGCCATAAATCAGATAAACGTTATTAAGAATGTTACTAATACCAGGGTATCGTCCGGCAGCTGCTATTTATAAACGAGATGCCATGTGGTAGGGCTAAAAAATTATTTTGTCGTGAAAGTATAAAATTAATTGAAGCTCTTACTTGAGATAGTTACTTTCTGACAATTATTACACCACATTTTGAAAAAGTTAATCTATGGATAATTTTCAAACTGATCCAGTAATGTCACAATATTTAGCGTAATTTTATCATATATCAAGAATAACTTGAATTTATAAACGAGCTTACCGTCACGCAGGTGAGGTGTAAACTTAGCTGATTTCCCACATGATATTCTGCAATAAACTCCGTTCATACACTTACTAAGTCCAATTGAAATGCATAACTAAGTTCGTGATATTCAAGCAGGACAAACACATTTCATGATATACAAAGATTATTTTAAATATTTCATGGTTGGTATCACAGAGGGATCAAGAACTTCGTAATACATAAGTTGCTGAAAATAATATTGTACAAGAAATTTACTAAATAACGTATAAATTACTTTTAAATTTCCCCTTCACCTGATCTCTCACTCCACCTAGTCATTTTTCAGCCTTTGTACGCATTTTAATGGACCGCAATCGTTTATTTCTTAGGACCAGTGAAAATTTGAGGGAAGTTGTAAAACATCACAGACTGCGTAAACTAAAGATTTCCCATTTCCCACGACTGGTATGGTGCATTAACAATGCCATCTCCCCATATATTCTCAATTTCTTAATAAAAATTCAATGAGTAGGTAGTAGTAGAGGCTTACTGAATGCTAAAATCAAGGAAGTAAGAATAACTTGCTTAATATTTGAATTAAGAGAAAATGTATAGAACAACAATTATAGTTTAACAAGAGGGGTTCTATAATTTCTTTCGAAAAAAGGGAGATTTTCGATTTCCCCTAAGCCCCCTCCCCCAAATTCCTGGACAGATTTCAGCCATTAAACCATTATGATTTTTAGTGTATCGATATGAATAAACGGGTATCGATAAAATAAACATTCTTCAATTCGGAACGTAAAATTAGAATTGGTGACGTCATGATATCATACTTGCATAAATCTAGTATTGAAGGACAGTCTAAAAATAATATTTGGTATTTAAGCTTGGAATAAAACGTTTTACGTATGATATATGTGCTTATTGTTAACACGCAATGACTAAAAGTGGGAAACGTAGAGGATAAGTGTATAGAACATTTGTAGTACATTAATTCTGCTACAAGATTGGTAATAAACTCATAATAGACAAGATATTTTTAATTTTCCCCTTTGACCGCGCCTCTCTCCAAGGCCAGTTATATATGAATGCCGAGAACAACGAGCTGGGCTTATATGCCCAGTTAGGTAACGATCAAACAAAAAGAAATTTAAAACTGGATGTCCACAGTAGGCCTGTTTTACTCTACAACACGTTTTATTCTCGTCAGAGTGTACCAGTAGAGCTCTATCTTCAGTGCCTCATTTTGAAGAGCGCTAGAGAGAACTGGCTTGTACCACGGCTGCCGGGCGACTTGGGGCATTACTGTTGCTCCGAAAGTGCACTCTGTCAAAAATAAAACGCATTGTAGAGGGAAACAGGCCTACTGTGTACATCCAGATTAATTCGTACCTCTACCTCCCAGCTTCCCTAGAAGAAAGAAATCTAAAACCTAAATATTTGAGTGAGTACCACCATCAGTTCTTCATGGAAGTGCTTAACAGCTAGTATATGTGAATGTGGGGTAAGAAGACACATGGTTGGTGTTAGCGGCAAACTTCCTGCCACCTCAGGATGGATATAAATAGGAGCAGCTGGCGACTATTAACTTACTTTACTGCTGAGCAGGGGAGAGACGAAGGTGCTGCCCCCAGTACTAACTCATCCCAACTAAATTTCTAGTGCTTCGTTAAATGTGAGGGGGGGGAGGGGTTATGCACTAGGAATAATAACTAGCGTTGCCCTCCCCCCTATCTCAAGGGCAGAACAGAAATAAGTCCAGAACACACAGAGGGCGCGGAAGATAAGCCGAGACCGCACACGAGAAAACAACTCTGAGTCATACCAGCACTAATGACTGTATCTGTACATTATTTTCCCTCTTTTCTCTTAGTAAAAACCATACGTAAACAACTTTCATCATACTGTCAACACTGATATCTGAATCTTTTTTGATAATTTCACGAGGAAGCAAAGTAAATTTTTACCAGATTTCTCCTAAGGGAAATCAGCTCTTGAGGGCGTACTCATGACGCGATTTTCGAAAAATGTCTTTAAATGAACGTCGATCCTACCCAGGAGATGATGGAAATTTCATATACAGTGGCCGCATTTTTTTTATTGTTACACCAAAATCGTTATTTCCGGTGTAGAATATTTCGAACTATCTGTTCAGCCCTGAGAGGTTGGCAGACATGTTTGTTAACAATTTAGACGCTTTCCGAAAATTTACTGAAAATTTCCAATTACTGCTTGTATCTATTCACTTTATATTAGCTGTGGTTTTAATTGTTACGAGCATGTAGTTTCATCTATTGTAAAACTTCACGAAGGAAATCTGCTTAGTTTACGCTGTCCCTGCGTGACGGGATTCTTGTAGCATCTAATAGGGTTCGCTCGACCCTGCAACGTCAAAGGTCTTTCTAGAGGTAGTTTTGAAACTCTGTTGAATATTATCTATACCATATGCCAATGAAGCTTTGGGATCGAGCAATGTGTCTATGAAGAATCCATTGTTTTGACTGACATGCCAGGTTTAGCTGCCGTACATTATTAAATTTCTGTCGAGGTAATTGTTTGGGAAAGTAGATACGTAAAAATAACAATATTAATTATTTTTAGTGTAGGAAAACAAGGCATTCTATCACTATTGATAATGCATTCGTTGTAGTTAATAGCTCTTGAGGATGTCTTGGATGTGCTGAAAGGTTTCTTGCAATAAACGCTCCTTATTCCGAAATTTAGAAACACCCCAAATATACACATTAAGATTTTACATTGATTCAATATCTATCGGCGGATAGTGAATGGAGTTCACGTGACTGGGCCTTTAAGAGTTTAACTGTATCCATGTGCAGAGAGCGGTACCTAATATCTCATTGGAGATGCAACGAGGATAGATAGGAGAGGTAAAAGGTGGACGTAAGAGGTAGGATTTGGAGATAGAGGCTGTAGATCGTCCATGGTCTAGTGATCAGGTTAAACCTAGACAGATAGAGAGGGGAGCAAGTCGACCGGCACAAATACCTACCGCTTAGCTATACCAACATCTTTACCTACATCTACCTTCCGAACCTACATTTTTTAATACCCTTCGGGTTCACTACCATTTGGTAACGCTCAGTGCTCACTCAACATCGTGAAGAAATTGATTAGATACTTGAATAAAGAAGTATCTACCTTTAGTTTGTAATGTCAACGTAATCGGGTAGGGAATGGGTTAAACTGGCAAGTTGACCATACAAACAGCCATAAGGAATACCTGGACCTTCATGGGCAGCTGATCCAAAGACGTTTGTGTAAGAATTTTGTTCGTCAGAAATAAGTTGAGAGTATTCCTCTAAAAGCCCGTAATAAATATAATTGGTCTTTTAAGTTTCATTATTATTACTTATTAACGTCCACGTTTTGCTACAATGGCTAATGGGGACGGATTATCTTCAGATTTCCACCCTTATCTATCCAGGGTGGAACTAAGGATTTTATATAATGAGTCCGTCACTAAATAAATTCCTATTGCCCAGGTGGGAATCGAACTCGCCACTCTACTTTTAAGTTTTTGTCTATTTTATATTTTGCTCAGTTTAGTGCTATGAATTAAATCATGGTCTGAAAAGGTTTGTTAAACCTAGAGCCGTGGTTTTGATTAGAACCTACGCAGTAGGAATTAATTTAATAATGAACCGCTTTAAATAAATCCCGTTGGTTATAAATGGTGATAACCCAAAGGTAACGCGCCTCGATTAACTTTAGTGGCAAAAAATAGAAGTAAATAAATAACATAACTCAACATTTTGCAGAAATATTGAATTACTTTAGCCAATTAAAGATATCGAGCAAACTATTGTTTAAATCATATGTGGGCAACAACCGGTCCGTTATAAGATTTGATCCGGCCCGCGAGACATTGTGAAATTAAACAAACAAAAAAATCCCTATTAAACAAAAATATTACACTACTTACTCCAAATGAGGAAGATGAGGAAAGATTAGTGCGTTTGGCAGTACTTATTAATGGGAACAGTTGTTTTCAATGATAAAAGTTAATCAATCAAAACATCGTACAAAGTTTGGCCCACAACATGTCAAAGGTTGCCCATACCTGGTTTAGATCATAGGTGTGACAGAAAACTGTTTTACATAAGACATGGCCTTGTTTCAATTAGTTTGTTTCATATTAACATAAACTTTAAATAATAACGCTCAACTCCAAATAAAACAGCACAATGACAATCTCATTTTATAATTCAGTACATTTTTGTAAGCATGCATCATTTCCAAGTGACTCCAAATTGAATCTATAAAAGTGAATATTATTGTTTCCAAATGAGTAGCTTTACCATACAAGAACGATTTAATGAAAGATGATGGACATAGAGGGCACAACGTTAGAAGTAAGCCACACAAGAATACGTATTAGGAAATGATAAATGGGTGTTTTGAACGAGCAGGAATGACGAAAGCAGACAAACTTATGTCTCTGGCACTTAACATTTACAAATAAGGCAATATGCTCTCTATTATAATCGCCATTACTTCTTATTGGTTTGTGTAATATTTCCGATGCTTTGTCAGAGCCAGCGCGACAAGGGTAGTCTCAATTAAATAGACACGCGTGTGGGCCGGGGTACTGACAACCATGCCTGATTGATAACCCCATTGATTCAGAGTGGTTAGTGGTTTTAGAGCTTTAGTTAAACCTCTTTGTCGGGATCGAGGTTTAAACCTCTTTGTCGGACGGAGGGTTTAAAACTTTTTGCCCGAGACCTCCCGGCTCTGAGGTGGTCGCTACTGACAACCTCAATCAGTTTCTACTCGTCTCCTGAGCTCCCTAGTCTTGTACCATCTACGATATTAGTTGGAATCCGACGATATCTTCACTCGGTAGGAATTAAGTGTCGAATATTCGTCCAAGGACTGGATCCTTTCTACCATTGAAAGAAAAGAGGATTGCTGCAGGGTTTGAAAGTCCACAAGTTATGTTGGCAATTTAAATAATAATAACTTGTTTTTGCAGTATTCTAATGCAAACTGACTATCGTACTCATGAAATGAGTTTAAGAAAACTATTTCAAAATGATCAGTGACAACCGAATTTGAAATCTTCAATAAGAAAAGTGTCATCATGACCAAGTCGTGCAGATAGGATGCCACGAATAAGAATGCCAAGGAAAATGTTCTGACATCCTAGAAGTATAAGTTCGAGGAGAAGACCTTGACCTCTATGGCTTGTGGACATGAAGGACGATCTATGTTTACTCATCTGGCTACTTCACTTGACAAGTTTGCGTTTAGCTGTAAATGATCTTTTCTAATTATATTATGTAGCTATTCTTTTTAAGTTTGAAAATAATTTATTTTGAGCTTTATCTTATATATAAAAATGAATGTTTGTCTGTATGGACTTAATAGAATCGTAAACGGCTGAACCGAATTTTATGAAACTTGGTATGTATATTACTACTAAAACAGGTTAGATTTCTGGCTATATTAATGTTCTCCGAGACAATCAGGAGTGGGGGGGGGTTATAAGGGAGGCCTGAAATTAAAAATAGCGATATTTCGGCTCCTATTGGGTTTTCGGCAAATATGCACATAACAAAAGTTGTTTATTTCGTTACTTAGAGTAATTTTTGTAATATACCCTTTTGTCGTATACCGAAGTATAAATGAGTTATACGCTAAAAACAGTAGTGGGATTCAACAATTTTATATGACACAAAAGACTCAACCGTACTAAACGAAACTCCGTATGTGATTTGGTATTAACACCTCCCTGATTATAAACTATATTAAAATTTCGAGGTACGAACAGGAGTGGAGTTGTAAGAGAGGTCAGAAATATAAAATCGCGATATTTCGTAACCTATTCATTTTTCGGCAAACGTGCATATAACAGAATGGTTTTGTTTTGTTATTTAAAGTAACTTTTGTTATATCCACTTTTGCAAAGCAAAGAATGAATGAGGTATACAAGAAAAACTATAGGAGGGGTCAACCATGTTACGGGATGCGAAAGACTAAATCGAAATCAACGAAACTCCCTATTTTTGACTATAATAATATGAAACTCTATTATTATGTTATATATAAAAAAGATACATTCACAGGAAACTGGTAATATAAAAATATTGTGTATTTTGTAGAAATAAGTACATAACAAATACTTTTATTATTAACATATCCCCAGCACTCCGGACTCGGGTGTAAATCCTAAGCATTTAGACCGGATAATGTAAAAAGGTATTACAAAGTAAAGCTCCACCCCCCCAAAAAAATACCATCATCATTCAAATAATTTTCCGGACGAAGCCGGGAACCTTAGCTAGTTAGTAAATAAAATCAGAAAATGCTTTTTTTGAAGTGAGAACCATTAAACGATTTTCCTACAATGAACCGTAACTATAGGTTTACCAAGTTTATTAAGACCAAACATCTTAACTCACACGGTTAACTTGAGCTCCAAAAAGTGTATAGTGGATGGAGGAGTAAATCACTATAAATTTAAGAACAGAAAACTTTGAAAGTAGAACAAATTAACAATACAATTATGCAAACAGGAACCATGGATTCTGAAGTATTGTGATAAGAGAATTTTAATTAAACAAATACACCATTCGAGTCTCACACTTAACTTGGTTGCTTTTTATTCTCTCCTCAATTCTTCTTTAACGTCAACACTTGCTTGGTTCAGTGCATGAATCCAGAGTTGCTTAAGTTTCCCGACTCACGATCCCTAATGCTGCATCCACGCAGCTCAGAGTAAGTCGGTCTTTGCTCCTCCTTGGAAGGGAACAATTCGAGGGAAATGAGGGCTCATTAAGGAGCACTAATATGAGCGTTAATGCCGAAAGGGGAGGGCGACAGTTTAACGACTCAGTCATGACTGTGAATCGTTCCACTTAGGACTCGTTCACGGGGTCCGGGTCCCGGCCAGATGTTGGCGAGGACCGGCGTGACTCGGCTCTCCCCGAGACAAATAAATCACATAACGAACCGCTTTTGTGAGCTCCTGAACCAACAGGACACTTTTATAGATTCCATGAATCAACAAGTCACCTCTTCATTCCACCCACTTCATCATAATAAAAATGTCATAAGTATATAGAATATTTCTTAATCATGAATACCAAATTTTGCTTCACTGCATTTTGAATTAATTAAATCTAAAATAAATATTTTATTTATGGACCAAAAGCATCAATCTGTCTTTTCCTAATTTTCATTTCCAACACAATTATTATCACTGAGATTAAATTTATTTGCGTCTTCATATTGGGGTTGTTTATATGATTTAATAATGGCTCAACTTTTTTGTTATTAAGTCTGACCACCAGATACAGGCAATTTAATTTGTAAGGGGGGGAGAGGATTTTTAAAACTATTTTTTCTGCGAAGAGATTTAGCAAACTGCTTCACCGGCTCATTATCCCATGCGACCCAGCCAGGGATTCCAAGGGGTCAACTTAACGCTTTCTCTTGTAGGTAATGCAGACCAATGCTACATCTTTATCACATAACCACTCAATTGGTGTACAATGATGAGTGAGAAGTCCGTCCTCGAAGACCGGCAAGAGGGCAACAAAATAAAATGTAGTGAGTAAGCCTTGATCTCTGACACGGCCCTTCTCGAATCCAAGCTACTCATCGGTCGACGCTTATAATTTGTTATGTTTTTTGACGGATGAGCTCTCCAGCCTAAGTAGACGAATCGCTGGTCAGACCTGGGTTATGCATGACAATCAGATGTGAACCATCACAAAGGAAATCAGTTAGTCCAAAGGGTTGTTGAGAAAAGCAATCACCTTCGGATTAATTTAGTTATATGGCGCTTTAACCTGAATTTTTAAGAGCAGTTGACTGCGAATGGTTGGGGTTCTTAAAGCAAATGGAACTACTTCTTTCATAAAAACAAGAAAGGCAGTAAACAATAAAGGTTAACGTGTTTAGGTTGATAATACAACAAACCCTATAGAAGTGAAAACATGGTCTCCTGAGAAAAATATCAAAACCAAGTATGGCAGGCTTTGCTTCTTCATGGTCAACTGTGCGAAACTACTATTATTATAATGCACATTGAATATTTTGCAGTATAAGAGAATTTTCTTGTGATAAAACCCACTTCACGGTCGAGCCTAGGGAGCTGCTCGGAACGGCCGGAGCATCTTCTCAGTATAGAGTCATTACAGGTCATTAATACCTTAGGGGAAACTCTCAGGTACGAGTTTACGTTGAGTACCGAGAAAAATTCACATAGCCGGTAAAGGTTAGTGCAGGCATGGGACCGACATTATCTTTACTTGTGCTCCATAAAATGGGCTTAAATTGTAGGTAATTCAAAGATAGATGTTGCTCGAGCGTTTAACTTATACGTTTCCTACCGGAAGTTAAACTTCTTGGAGCGCAAAAATACTAAAAATTACGTAGTTTTAAAAAAACCTGTAGCTTATTATAACAATTTTTAACAATTGCTATTTACAATAAGAAATAGCGAAATGAATAACTTACGTAGATAGGCATTATAATTAACTAGTGACAATAAAGTACAATTGATATTCTTTACAACTGTTTTGTTAGAAACCGAATTCATTTTCACTTCAATACGTGGTAAGAAAGGTTTCTTCTTATTATGTTTATATTCTTCATTAGTTACTATTTATAAATTTTTTTCTGAGTTGAAAAATAATTAATCTGGGAAGTCTGAATTGGACTGTATAAAGAAAATTGACCTTATTATATAAATGTTACATTTAAATTACTTTAAAGAAGAAACATATGTCACATTGATACTCTTAACTGTTATCAGACAGTTAATGATAAACTCGGAAATACCATATTTCAGTTTCATTAAATTACCCACTTCGTTCCAGGAGGTAATTGCTTTTTGTTTCCACGTGCTCTTCCTTCTGAGTAATCAGTAATGAAGTACTAGTCTACCAAATGGTCCTGAAATGGAGATCTGCTAGGCGTTTTTCCATCAAATACACTTTTCTCATTTCAAGAGTTCGTTAGTAGAAGGTAACATTAGTGCAATTAACTTTGGCATTTTACCGCTTATAGTATCCAATTCAGAGGTTTTAAGTCCCAGCTAAACATCCTAGAACTTCCCTAAAAATGTTGTACTCTATTACGGAGGAATATAAGAGGGCTAGTAAAAGAGGATCTTGAAATAAAACCAGATTCCATTTAAGATCCATGAAATGAGGAACACTAGTTGAATATTGACATCTGTTACACCATGTTTAGAAGTACGTCCGTTGGTGTGATTTCTAAAAACATGTCCGATGCGCAGGAGCTGAGTAAGCTGAGCAGATTTCCCACGTGCTGGAAATACTGCATCTATAATCATCTATTTTCTAAATTCCATGTAAACTGGATTTTAAATTTAAGCTAGTCTTGAGATGTTTAGGGGTTTGGTTGCTGTAAGTTAAAATCGCATGTGTGTGAGTTGGAGAAACTCACAACTGGTATTGAGACAGTGAAAATTTTGTGAAAGCATGCCACACCGCTGGAGCCATGTCGAGTTCTAAACATATAGTCAATTATCCACGAAAGAGTCTAAGGAATTCATGAAAAAGAAAATCATGGAATAAAGGTCTTCTAGACCATGCCTCACGGCAATTGGACACGCTTCCTATTGCAGGCCATATAAGTGGAATTTGCAGCCTTCTTTATTGAAGTAGATACTTGATAGCCAAAAACCGCTGACCTGGCCCACAGCAACAGATGGTAGGCCAACCTGGAACCCACGGAGTGTACCATACCCCGACTAGAACCCGGATCTTCCGTGCTTCCCTAAGACGTGCAGCCGTCTTCTGCTCAATAAAATAAAAAACCTTCATCATGTTGTAGGAAGAGCATTCTTGAGATTAGTGAGAGCATAGAGATATTCAAACAGACGTAAACAAGTGGTACTCCCTCGTGTTCTTAGCCCCGGAACAAATCGGAGTAATTTTTCAATCGTGCTCGTCATTGACTTTGATTAACTGGCTGAAGCCCTGTGCGTCCCGCGGCATAAAATTACTTCTTTAGTCCCGACTACCGGCTTGGAATACATTCTGTTCTCACGGCATGCTTTTTCAATATATGGACAGCCGTTAACTGTATTTCTGGGGAAACTGTTTGACTCATTATCAGCTGTATTGTTACTTACTCATTCTAAACCGAACACAGCTTGCCTAAACCGATAACTATACTAAAAAAGGTCTGTCACGCAGGGGCTGGGTAAATTAAGCAGATTTTCCAGGACCTGAACACACTATGTATCTGCCGCCATCTATTCTTCATTTTTTCATTTCTAAGAGTCTATTTAAACTGGAATTAAACTTAAAGCGGAGAAGAAATTGTGTAGTAGCTCAGGTGCTCCAAGTGAGGATTGCAACAGTACGAGTGGTATTTAGAGAATATAAAAATGCAAATATATCGGTTCGACTTAGTGTTAGTGAAATAATCTATGGAACAACAATTGTAGAAAATTAAAATCATTATAGGAGTAATATCTAACACTTTTCGATCCAACTCATAATAACTGACATTTCACTCTTTATATAGCTCCCTCCTTCTCCGACAAAACTATAAGTCCTATTTAAATTTAGAAGAAAATATCTAGTGATATATCGGGTTATTACCCACATGAAATGATACTGTAACTGTAACGTTCGATTTCTGACTAGACAATATGAATTCATTTAGTGACGAACTAGTTAAATATAACCCTTGGTCCCGCACTGACTAGAGAAGTGTAGTGACCTGTAGATAATACGTTCCAATTAGGCATAGCAGCACAAAGTGGACGTTAATAAATAAATAAAATTGTAAAAAGGTTAATGCCTTAGGTAATAAAATTGTACTTATATAATTCAATTGGAGGGTTTCAATGAATGACCACATACTAAATACGTCAAAACACCAAAATATGACAGGCAATTCAAACATACTGAGTAGAGTATTTCTCCTATTTACGGACATTGTCTATCAAAATGTAGACTTGTTTTGTTCTGGGAAAAATTCATTGGAAATTTCTGTCATCGTTTCTTTTTTAAAGAGACCTAATCCTTATTTACGGTCGTATTTTCGTGATAATATGCAAGTGTGTTGTCTTCCAAAATGAATGCAGATTTACAACAATATCACGTCTGCAATAACGGAACTACATTCAATGCAGTCATGACCTGACAACAGGATGTGATGGCCACCGGAGGAGTAGCCCTTGCCAATTGTCTGCTGGGCTTGCTCGATTCTTGGAGGAATCTTAATATGCTTGTTTGTTGTTGTTACGTTCTACGAATACATTTCCTACTTTACATAAGGAGGACATAACTCGATCAAGAGGAAAGAACCTTCTCAAACAGCGTTGTTGCATTCCTAAATAAATATGCCGAAAAATTGACTTGATTGGTTATTCAGATAACTCACAATTTTAATATCAAATTGTTAGATGAGAGTCTTCATTTTAGCAGATTTCACATACAGTAAATCAGCTATTCAGGTTGTACTGCTGTTGCGCAAATTTCGAAAACATTCCGAAAATGTCCATTGATTCTACACAGGAAATGACGAAAATAAGATCTGTTCAAAACTATATATATACACAGGACCGGCTCAAGGCAAAATACTGACCCGGGCAAACAACCGTTTTGTCACCCCCCCCCTAAAAAAGGGGGGTCCGGGGGCCCTCCCTCGGAAATTTGTTCAAAATAGGGTTTAGAATACTGAGTTTTGAGGCATCTTAAGTGGTAGTTATCAATCAAAATATCATATTTTCAAGTGAAAAGATAAGATGACTGAAAAAGTATGTAGGCCATCACCTTTTTGCATACATTATAGTAGGCTATACGTTTTTCGTTGAAAAGGGTAAGTTAATGAGTTGAAAAGGGGTTTAACAAATGAAGATTTTAGTCCTTGTAGTTTTACATATACGTATATTTTACAAACACAAGCTAGGTACTGAAGGTCAGTGCCCTGCGTAAAACGCTTTCTCAGCACATTCAGTGGCGCGTTCGTATAAAGCTACAATACATTGTGTATTTTTGAGTTAGCTTATATTAAAAAAGTTTATAAAAGAAATTTACGCAAGAGAATACAAAATATTAACTTTATAAAATCGAAAACGAAATTTTTCACTACCTGGGCGTTTGGTTGCCCCTCTGGCTGCGTCGACCCGGTCGCCCGGCCCTTAAGCCTGTGCTGTATATACACACGCACATATACATATTTGTTGTTGACACACTGGCAATCGCAAATTTTGTTTACTCGTTGCAAAACTCTATATTTAAACGATTTATGTACAATTAAATATCACGTTCGTTAATGGCTGAAATCCGACCAGTGGGAGTGGGTTTTAGAGGGGAATTTCGAAAATTCAAAATATCTCTGTTACTATGCGTAGGACCATCATACATGTTTATAGAACCAGTCTTATTGCAATTGTAGCGATCTACAAATGTTGTTATGTACATTTTTTCTCTATATTGTATATTAACGGAGATATTTCCATATTTTAATTTTCAGCTATCAGTAACACTAATAACAAGCTGTCATATCATGAACCATTTCATTCCATGGTCAAATACCAATTATAGCTTTCATTGAACTTTTATTTTTTGAGATATATGCAAATACGTTCATTTGATGATAACTTCATCAATTAAGATTTTTCGTTCTTAACTCGAAAATGTTTATTTGATCAATACCAAACTCGATATTCTGTTAAGGGCAAAGATCATATTTGCTGTTGGTTGAAATGGGACCTGGACTGGTGGGGGGTAGAGAGGGAATTCGAAAACTGAAAATATCTCCGTTATTATGAGCCGTACCTTAAAATATTGTAGAAATAATCTTGTTAAATTATTGTTGTTCTACAATTGATGCATTTAATTTCGTATTACCCGAGTTATTCGTACTATCTTGTAATCTGTTATACAAGCACTTAAAAAACCTATTTAGTTTACGCAGTCCCTGCGCGACGGACTTTTTGAGTGCTGGATTGTGAAGGAGCAGATCACAGGAAAAAAGAAATAAATGACCACGTTCTTTTACGTATCGTATCGAATTTTAGCATATTTCCCTTAAGGGAAATCAGCTTTTGAGGTCGTACTCATGACGCGAGTTTCGAATTTTTTTTTCAAATGTCCATCGATATATATATTTGTCTGTTAACGCTCTAGCAGTCGCAATTTTTGTTTGATCGTTACGAAACTCGATATTTAACCGTTTTATGTAAAAAGACAGATTAAGTTCGTTAATGGCTGAAATCGTACCAGAGGGAGGAGGGGGTTTAGAGGGGGGATTTTCGGAATATCTCCGTTATTATGCATCGGATCGAAAAATTGTATAGAACCAATCTTATTGCAAATTAAATTTACTATAAACATTGTTATATATACTTATTCTCTATCTTGAATATTAACCGAGATATTTGCATTTTTTATGAAGTCTGTGGTCGGGTGTTGTTCGGGTTATTTCGTCCGTTTTCGTAAGTCTCGACTCTGGCGGAAGCTTATAACCTAACCTGTCGTTTCTAACCTTACCTAACCTTCGTTATTTTGAGATTTATGCAAATACGTTCTGTTCATCCGCCCCCCCCCCTTCTTTAGTTCTTGGACTACTAAAATTTGAGTTATTAAAATATAAATTATTCTTACAATTCAGAAGCCGTTTCAGTTGGGAGTTTATTCAAATTAACTGAAAGATTTCTCATTACCGTTTGTATTTACTTATGGTGGTGTTGTGTTACCAGTATGAAGATTTCTCTATTGCTAAACTTCGCGTGGGGAATCTGCTTAGTTTACGCAGCCCCTGCGTGACGGACTTTTTTTAATCCAATCGCAGTGCACTTTCAGAGCATTCGGACGGTCATGAGTCTCCTTTTGACAGACGTCTGGTTTGAACTAAAGTTTTCTCGTAAAACCGGTCTTTAAGTAATTTTTTTTAGGAATATGGGGGTTTTCTTCATTCTTACCTATAATATTATATGTTGTTCTTGAAGTCGTAGTTCACAAAAGCCTGGAATGAATTTATGATGATGGAGCAAAAAAGTATGGCGAAAAATTGACTTATGAATTTTAATTTCTATAATATAAACTTGTTCTTGTGAAAACAAACTCCTATAAAGTTTTAGGTGAATATAGATATTCCGGAGAATGTCAAAAATTGGACATTGTCTCTGTTATTATTATAATAACAGATAATTATAATAATATCTTTTCAATTCTGATGTTCTCTTTATTGATAAGATCAATAAGAATGCATATATCATTAACATTATAGTACCAAATGATAGGAATATTCTAAAACCGTATATCAAAAAATGAAGAAAATATCAATAATTAGATATTAAGCTTAAAGAAGTAAACCGATCTGTCACAGTTACGGCTATTATCGTAAGTACAAATGGACTAGTGCCAAAAACAACAATAATAGGCACCAAGAAATTAAACCTACTAAAGAGTGCCAATGGGTAATGCTTTGATACTGCTCGAATTCTGCGAAAACTTTTAAATTTCCCTTAAAATATACGGTTATAAACTCCACATCGGTTGAAATTTCTCCCGATGAGGATTATACTCCAGTTTTCTTAGTATAAACTCTCCCATAATAATAAATTTCGGTTATAATTGTAATAAATAGTCATATTTCTAGTTTTTGTAGACAGAAACCCCTTGACAGGCGAAGCCGACGATAGAACAGAGAAATCCGGAAATTATAGAAATTAAAAAAAAAGAAACTTTGACAAAAATGAACTTATCAAATATCAGAACGAAGGGACCATTTTTAGCCATTCATTCCCTACCAAAAATTCACCAACTATGCTCATTTTTTATTTTTATTTTTAATATTCTGATTATAATTACTTGTGTTCATTTATAAAATGTTAATTTTATTTTACTTCTGTTATTTGTTATGGTTACTTGTTTTTATTACTCATTTACTTTACGTTTGATATTTGAATTTGTACAATTTTTCACTTTTTAAAGGGCAAATCACTTTTGATTTCATGTCCATAAATAAATAAATCTAAATATCAGATTTTTAGTTGATAATACACCTT
Source organism: Riptortus pedestris (assembly GCA_019009955.1). NCBI lineage: Eukaryota > Metazoa > Arthropoda > Insecta > Hemiptera > Alydidae > Riptortus > Riptortus pedestris. The sequence continues at coordinate 51,926,686 of CM032230.1, forward strand.
GTTCTTGTAGAAAGAAAGCTCTCAATACGTGTAGCTGTCAATAATGCATATGTGTACGCACATTCCCGAAAACATATGTATTGGGATTTATTGCGTTTTCGTATGAAACAAGACAATTGTAATATTAGATCTGTAGATGATATGTCTTGTAGAAAGAAATTTCTCTAGAGGTTTTTACAAAAATGCCCAAAGCTGGACTTGTTTCGTTTTTGTAAATAAAAATAAGTCTCAATTACAACATCAGATTTGAAGAAGATAATACTTCGTCCTGTTCTAAACTGTCACTAACGGTAGGTTCAAGTTGTGGCCTGCATACTCATTCTGGCTAAGGCATATAATTAGTCAGCCTATGCATGCTACAGGAGGGATGGCTATCTAACAACTATGGCTTTGACTTCAATTTTCTCCACTCGTGTCTTATTGGTTTGAATGAAATTTTCCTAAAGATGCTTTTATTGCTGGATGACCCGATGAGTAGAAGCCAATGGAAAACTACTGCATGTCCTCATATTCCACGGTTCTTTCCAATGAAAATCAAGTTTTCATTTTTAAGAGACTAATACTGAAGATAATGCAGTAGAGATCCTAAAGAAGATAATATACCTTACACGTTGTTTTAATCTTCGTCGCTGGGAACTCATTACAGTTCTGAGGTGCGGCGGTTCTCCAGCAGTGTCATTTCTGTGGTATTCCACGATATTTCGCTAAATGATGAGAAGCTGCCACGAAAAATCGTGGAATACGACAGAAATAAAACCGGTGACATCTGTAATAATATATCTCATTTTGTAGAAAGAAGCTTCTCAATGAATCACAGAAGTAAGCAGTATCACAAAAATCTTGAAACTGGGATTAACTTTGTAAATGTTAGAAACGTGTCAAATGTAATACGATATATGCTGATGGTATCATATTATTATGGATAATATCATAACATCTACAAGTCGCTGATCGCACTTGCTCGCCCATAGGGAACTCCTAATAGCGAGTGCTAAATTGACGCCTGGAAGACAGAGCTGGGACGGACATACCGGAGGTAAGATTTAGTAGAATAGCTGTAGCTGACAAATTGGCGGAGCTTAGCTGCGAGATATCCGAGTGTCTGTGTAAACCCCCGACTACCATTTAAGGGGAGAGGAACGCCTGCCCTCTCGCCTCGGGGCCGAATATCACTGTCCACAGGGAGCAACCCCTATTATTTCAAATTATGAGCCACTTTAATCACACCTTTTAAGTTGCCATAGCCGTTTCCTTTTTCACAGTATCCCATTTAGAGTATGTTTTATTCCGAGATCTCCTTACTGCTGGGCCTATAAGGAACGGGCCTTATATAAAGCTCGCAGTTGAATAATCTACATTGTTTCCTTCTCTCAAAGAGTATGTATTCATTTCATTAGAATATTCAAAAACAGTACTAATAAGGACACCTGCATAAGAAGTCATATAAGGTATCTTCCAATACGAAGGATTGAATACTCCATGTATTATACGATATATGAAAATATTAGATGCGTTCTCTACATACTACGGCAGTATCCAAATACAAATAAATTTCAAACTAAATAGCCGCTTTAAATGATAATAATTTTTGATCAGACGCAGACCGTCATTTTTTTACAAGATAAATAACATTTCTGCCCTTTGAGTAAGTAAAATAAACAGATTTCTCATCTTCTGAAAAAAAAATTAACACTGGACATTATTTAGTCAACTAGATTGGTTATGTATAATAATAATAGAGATTTTTATTTTTCTCTAAACCTCCAATCCCCTATTCGGTTTTAACTATTATTGAACATCATTTTCAATTAGACGTCAAACATATAAATACAGAGTTATTTTTAAAATAATTATGACTTCGATATGTATGATATTTGAGTTCCATTTATTTAAACTACTATATGTGGGAGAGGCTATAGGAGTGAGAAAAGCGTTAGTCTTGATTCAATTGGTAAACCTTGAGTGATGAGTTCGACAGTCGCCAATGCACGAAGAATTTATTTAGTAACACGTACTTACTAAATAAAATCCGTAATCCCCTCCTCTCGTGGTGTGTAAAGAAACCGCCTTCATGCCGTAGGAGCATAAATGTAGATGTAAATAAGTAGCAATTTCAAAAATTAGTTTACGCCAATATTTCATGAGAATATTAACTGTCTAATTGAATGATAGAACAGCTGACCCTGTATCTTAAAGGTTTTCACCTGCAGCCGTTCAGGATTGATTCTACATACAAGCCAGAGTAAGAATTTTATATTAGTGACACCAAATAAATAACAAATCATCTACTGGAATCGATCCGGCAGCTTCAAGTTAATCTTAAGACAACCTCCTGAGTAAACCCTTCCAACGCCAGCTGTGTTGGTCCACATTTAATCTATAGGATTAATAAAATATTGACACATCCACTATAAGCCCTCCCAGTAGGTTTAAGTTACAAGTGTTTGACTCAGCTAGGTGATTTAAAGGTTTAAACCGAGTATAACCCTATAATTGTAGTGTCTTTTATACAAATAAAAGAACAGAAAGATATTTATCAATTCATATAAAAAAGTTACGAGCTGTAATAGAATAGAATAATTTTAAAGCATATGAGTTACAAGGCTTTAATGCAAAGAGTTTGCTCTTCTGCGGGTTAACACACTTATACTTACAATAATAATATAAAGCAACAGTATGTAATAAAAATAAATAGCATTTAACAACATGAAAATAAATACATTTTTATTAACCCTCCGGCGGACGCGCCTATTTGAGTTACGTTAGCGGGCGCGCTGCGATGTTTGGATCGCATTTTGTTTATTCTATTTTTTATTAGAAAATAATGTTTATGTTGTTTATTCATTTTTGTTTTGGTTTTACAGTAATTCTAATGCATAAGAATTATAAATGATCATATTGCTAGGTAAAGGGTGGCTAAAAAATTTTTTGTATAAATAGCTTTGGAATATAAAAAACAGCCTTGCAATAGGTAGAATAATGATTGAGATATTTTAATAATAAATTGTTTATTATAAATAACCACCAACATAGAATATTCAGGAACGTAGGAATAGTGGCATAGGAACAATAACTTTATGTTTTATAATATTATTTTAAAGACTAAAAATATAATAAAATAATAGAGTAAAATTATTAATTATTTTCATAAAGTTTGAACAACCATTTTTTAATATAAATACAGAGTAAAAGTATATTAGTAATATAATAAAAAAATAAGTTCAAGGTTATAAATGATCAAATACAGAAAAAATATTCGGTTCAAAATTAGCAAGAAAAAAATTTAATTTATCAATTAGGAAATAGAAAAAATGAACTTTTTTTATCGCCTCACTGCGAACGCTCCAAAATAAATAAATAAATTATATTACAGAACAAAAATCGAACTTCGTCTTCCTAGTATAAAGCATCTCCCTGACAATTAATTATTGCACGTTACTTGATGGATACTGTGATTTCCGATTTCGGAATCTATAACACTAAAGGGTGCGCCGCGGTGTTTGGACCGCAGTTACTGAACTCACGCAAATAAGGCAGAATAGCTAGTAAGTAAGGGGAATAGAGGGGGCATGAGGCCACTCAACATGTAAGAACATGTTGATATACAAATACCTTGAACCCCAAGGCAGCTGAAGTCATTTCTATTCCTAGTATTTTGACAGAAGTTCAGATTGCGGTCCAAATGCCGCAGCGCGTCCCCCGGAGGGTTAAAACTTACAATAGCATATTTTGTTTCTCATTCACATCAATAAGATGAGTGCAGATAATAAATTAGAAATATAAAAGAAAAAATAAAACAATTTTATATGAAAATTGGCCACCTTCATCAGGAGATTATATCATACTTCGGTTTCTCCAAATATAAACAATCTAAATAACAAGTTTAGAAATCCGTTTGAGAGGAGATGCGACCTGTGGAGACGACAGGAGAACAAAAAACTTTGACCTTCACCAGTTATGTAGCTTGAAGAAAAGAAAGGATATTTTTAATATGCAAGTATGTAAGGTATATTGGTTTTGATCATCCAGCATGTCGAGGCAATTGAGTAGTTACTTGATTAAAGAAGTAGCTTTGTTATCTATCTCCCAAGGAAGACGTGATCCAGGCCAAGGCCATTTTGGGATCCTAATGAGATTGATGATGAGAGAGAGAAAGGATAAAATTATCAGGAACTGTAATGACTTTTGCTGAACATATAACATTGTTGGCCCTAAAACCAGAATCTGCCTAATCTGTAAAAACACAAAAAAAGTCGAAGAAAAAGAAAACTAATTAAATCAATCAAGATTTTAGATAAAATTCTTTGTAAGCATATTAGATACGATTATAAGGTTAACCTTCATTTTACAGAACTAAAAAGAAAGATGTAAGAAACTTCAATACAAATTTATCTTAGTATTTTGCGTCAATTACTCTTATAATTATCTTATAATCTAAGAATTCTATCCTTCTTAAATCTATCATTGCTATGTGAAAAATATGGATACAAGATTATTTTAATGGGAAAGAATGTAGGAGCATAAGGCTAGACTCGAGCGGACAAACATTTGGCCATACTTTACACATTAGATAAATCGCTAACTATATTTCAACGGCTATATGCTGCAGGAATCCTTGGAATCTCTATTAATTTCCTAATCTCACTTCTTATCTCTTTGCAATTCGAGGAATATATTTATAAACCTAAGAAGTTCTTAAAGAACTGGGGATATACCGAACTTTTGCTTAAGCTAGTAAATACCTGGGAAGATATTTCTTTTTCTAAAAAAACGATGGAATATAAGAGCCTACTTTATAGGCATGGAATATTTTATTCAATATTTTTTATTTTAGGTTGGTTTTACAGACCTTGAATATTTTTAACCATCTGTACGAAACTTCATCGCCTCTACTTATATTGGAGGTGAAGAAGTCTCCCATCTTATCTTAAGAATCCACCCATGGGTGTGCCCTAACACTATCGCAATCATTGGACTAACTGGGGAGCCAGATGGGTTAATTAAAGTCACATATTCTTTCCTCGTATCTTTCACATCGTATGAAATCTACTGTTTTGTTTCAGATTTTATATCTTTTGTTGCTATCCTTCTCCAGAGTCCTAAGTCACCTGCCCATTTTGGCCTAATGCCCCAAAGAACCATTTCAACCTTAGCTACAAAGTACTCTCCATAGTGTCGCAACCGTACAGGTATTGATAATTGATTAATAGACCAATTAGTTTCAAGGCCCTTCCTTGAGGACGTAAGCGTGATATAACCGAATACTGAGTATCGGGACGCGCATATTTTGAAACATTACAAATACCGGATCAAACCTTCCCGCACGATGGGACTTTATTCGGGAATGGCGAGTTGCTGAGAATGGCCGGTAGAGTGTATCGCAGGTTTCTAAATCATACGAACCGCGCCAATTATAAACCATGGACGAACTAAATCCGTTTAAATCACACGAAATGGTGGTTCTTTTGATTTCTTTTTAAAATAATTAACCCCCGTAATTATGCACAAATAAAAATGGTTTAATAATAAAAAAATAACGAACATACTCTTTAGTAGCAGTATAATATCTATATTTTTGTATTTATGATGGTTAGAAAGGACATATCCCCGTAAACTCAATATTTTCCATATGTAGATTCCGGTTACTATTATATCTTTGTTTCTTGGTTTAACTTTTGCTGTAGACTGATTCAATAACTGTTGCATATTCAGTCTATGCGAAGATTGGTATGATGAAAGTAGTATTTGTTTCAATAATTAATTATAAATTGAGTGAAATATTTACTGGAGTCAATAAATACGAAGAAAAAAGTACCATTACTGTAGGAAATAATAGTGGAAATACAGGAAATTTGACTTCCTTGGAGAGGGGGATCGCGTGCCTTGATAATGCCTGCCTTTGATGTACTCCATTCGGAGAATTATCTTCAAGGTGTAAAAACTATGGAATTGTTACTCGAAAAGAACGTTAAAATTTATCATCTGCTTTAATTGTTACCATGGAAATAGCTGTCAAACGGTATATTGACGGAAATAGAGACCAAACTCCGTGCTCACATGAATGATTAACTGCGCCAGGAATAATAATAAATAGTGGATGGAGAAAACATTCTTTTATTCTTCTTTTTAACCACTATATATCTGTTAAGATGACTTATAAAGGGGCTCAGGATAGCCATGGGAGTTGAAATGTTGGACTTAATCTAACATGGTAAACCTAGAGTGGCGAGTTCAATTCCTGCCTGGGCAAATAGGAATTTATTTGATGACAAACGCATAAAATAAAATCCATAATCCCTCCATGCCAAGAAATGGCTAATATTGCATCAGAAATTGGTACACCGAATGAGACATTTATCCGCAATTAAAAAGCAGATCATAATGTTATATTGAAACCATCAACCTTTACACATTGACTCCTGTTTCAGTGTTCAAATATATGCCAAAAAGAAATGCCTATTCTACAAATAAATTAACAAAACATTAATATTACAAGTGACGTAAATTCCCTATTACTTGAGAGCTGATAATGGTAGAAAAAATGAGCTTTTTCAAAGATGCTTGGCGATTTTAGGAAAAACAAAATTCACAATAAAGTATACAGTATGTCTATATTCACAAACACGCATATATGTATTAATATTCTGCTGTACCTCTAAAGGAAGGATTTTTTGCTGTTCTTTACATTAAACAATGTATGTGTGTGTGTGTGTGTGTGTATATATATATATCATGTATTTTTTCAAGTATTAATATTTTTACATTATCTAATATTAGAGCCCTCTTGCTCTAAGATAGCTTTAAGAAAGATATTTGTCATTTAAAATCAATAAGTAACAGAGTATGGCAATAAGAAGTAACGCTGAGCCCATGGAATTGTATGATGTGCCTAATAATAATTATAATACAATTATTGTACTAATTGTGTGGGTTGATTTACAATAAAAGAATAGAATTCGGTAGTTTGGTCCAAGAAATGTATGCACGCATACTATAACAGGGCAGACCAAAGGGGAGGTAGCCAGATGAAGTGAAGACCATGAGTAGGTACATTACAATAAACTAACAGTGACAACAGGGAAAGGTTCAAAGGGACAGGAGGCCGTGGCCTTCAGATATGCCAGAGTATTAAGCCGAAAGGAATAGCTGTTGTAAGTACCATCAGCTGTTTCTGTTTACTTAAAAAGCATTTTAACTTTATAATTACAATATTACTAATTATAGCGACTGCTTCATAATGAAAAAAAAAACACCACTAGAAAATTATTTCTGCTAAACAGGAATAAGGCGACATTAATAATTATACTTAATAAACCTTCAGAACTGAAAGTAATATCTTTAAATGGAAGAATAATCATACTCATTATAGTCCATATCTATTAGGCAAATGAAATGCCAGATTTCTCTTTAAATTCTTTAAGGTCTCTAAGAAATTGAAACCCATTTATTTCCGTTATATGTTAAAAACGTAATAGAATGCGTCAACTTTTTTTCCACTAATTTAATAATACTTGTAAAAAATTATTATAAAGTTAATTTTTATGTTTTCTGGCATTAAAAAGAATTTTTCGGAAACAATATATTGCAGATGAATACAAATTGTACCATGTTATAGTCCTTAATTTAATTATAATATAAATTTCTTTTTAGAACACTTTAAATTAAGCATTATTAATGTAAACTACATGCGTCAATTGCTAATCTTAAATTACTTAAGTAAAAATTATACTTGTTTTTACTTCATAAAATTCATATTAAATGTTCACAAATATACATCGATCCTACCTAGTAGATGACGAAAACGAGGTCCGTTCAAAATTATATACATATGAATTATTAGAGTTTTATTTAAAACTAAAGATCAAGTTCGTTAACGAACTAAACGGCTTAAATCTGACCATGGGGAGGGGGGGGGCGTTTAGAGGGGACAAATTTTGAAAATTAAAGTATCTTTGGATTAAAGAAATGAATATAACCAATCTTATTGCAAATTTAGTTACCTATAAATGTTGTTGTATACATACTTATCATGTATATTAATCAAGATAGTTGGATTTTTTAGTTTTCATCCTTTAGTGAACTCCCTATCAGCCCTTCTCATGACAGATTAACAATAAGCTGTTATATAAGTATCAAATACAGTTTTCAAGAGATCTTTATTACACGAATACATTGGAATATGTAGTACGAAGACGTCATCAATTAAGATTTTGCGTTTTTGACTCGGATATATAATTTAACAGTATCATTCGAGGCTAATGATCATATCCGTTAATGGCTGAAATCGGACCAGAAATAGGGGTTGGGGAATTCAATAATTCAAAATATCTGTTATTATGAGTCTTATCAAAAAATGTTATAGAACAGATCCGTAGTGTGTCCCTGCGTGTCGTACTTTTCTTCTTTTTCTTTTTGAAGTTTTATTATTCACTTTTAAACTTGCACTATTTTATTTTTATGGACATAAACGCATTAAATTGTTCAGTTTCACCCTTGAAATAATTCTCACATCTTAAAGTATTTATGTTATGGGGAATATCTTTCTATGTCGTTCATTTCCTTAGGCGGGGCTCAACCTGTTTTTATTTTTAATTTGTAAATATTTAAAAAGTATTCAGCATTTAATAATTTTGGTAATATATTTTAATTCTTGTTTCAGCAAATTTCCCTCAAAGCAGTCATTGCCGTTATACTCCTTGCTCAATTTTTTAAAAATTTCAAATGATCAATGCCCCTAGATAACGCCTAAACCACTAACGTTAGCATCTGAATACTGGATTACATAAAATGGAAGTTTGTTTAAAACCATTCAGTATAATTTTCGACTGGCTTGCATAAACTATTCTCGTATCGAAAGCACCTGCATTTGTACTCGACAGCCATTAATGACGGTTTCTGCAGATGTATTTGACAATTTTATTACAAATACAGGCGGAACGTTCTCGGCCAGTATGTGGATATAATCATGATAGGCCATGATGAGCTCCTAAATCAAAAATGATAATGACGTTTTCGGCTTGGACGTTTCGATTCCACATATCCAGCTAACATGTTCAAAAACCCATCTGTACAGATGTTCAGGAAGTGAGTGTAATTCTGAATCAAGGGACTGGAAGAATGTAGGTCTTCTGAGATCCGATCTTTGCTAAACCTCCGCTCTTCCACCATAAGTCACGCTGAAAAACTTCCTCTCTCGGCACCAAAGATAAATATGGAACGAGATATTTCACTCAGTGGCCAATAAACTTAAATCTTAACTCTTTTTCTTCTTTTTTTTTTTTTTACGCGTAAGGAATTTTAAAGTATACTTTGGCCACGGATAGGAGAAAGTCGCCGGGTCGTAAAGAGATTGATGGCGAACTGAACCTTATCTGTCCAACCTTCCTAAGCATTAACATAACTTTCATATGCACACTAGATCAGAGACACCTATCTCGTATCTACCGTATCATTTATTGATGTCAACGTCATAAGTCAAAATTTAAAATATTGACTAGCCACATTTACATTGCACTTGCGTTGGTCTTAAAAACATTGTAACCCAAAAAATACAACTTCTCAGGAAGTTAGTTATTAAATGTCAAACATTGAGTCATCAGAATTACCCGTCACAAAATCCTAATTAGTTAATATTAAAATAATTTATAAAGGCAGGAGGGTTATTTTCTCACAAGCACCGACATACAGACTAAATTAAAATGAATTTGAAGTACTATAATGGTTTACTTCTGTTAGAAAACGTCGGTTCCAAAGTTTGACTTAAAACAGACAGTTATAGAAAAAATGGGAACACTTATTAGAAAATTTTCGAAAATACAAATATATTTTTTCCTAGGTTCTGATTGGAGTGCAACATTTTACCACGGCATGGCATTCCTTCAGACTCACCAATTACTACACTAACTTAGTATGTATATTCATCTGGTATGCATGTTCAACCTTCAATCCCAGATATAATAGTTATGCTATTAAGTGCAAATTTATCAAATGTCCTATGATATTCCTTTAAGAATGGATCATTATGAATAGTGAAGTTTTCAAAACAGTTATTTTCCTAAATTATGCAATGTATTAAAATTAAATGATTACGATGATTAAGAAATTGAATGTCTTTTATGGATACGAAATTCGTCCAATTATAACATAATCATAATATCCAATGATGACCATTGAAGACGAAAATTTCAACCAAAAAATGTTTCTTACTGATTACCACAGACATGATTTTCTACACTTAAATATTTCATAAATTTATTTTTAAGTAATTGAATCCGAAACTATCAACAATTAAGTGGCATTTAGGGACTTAAACTACCAATCCCAAATTGAAGTAGGAGATAAGCGACATAAAAGAACATTGGCCGCCAGACACCATAAATCCAGAGGAATGACACTAGTTCTCATTGCGCCAGGTGGAGAGAGCTTTAAATTAATTTCAGATGACCGATGAAGGAGTAGGGCTTTGTGATTGATGGTTTCTCAGATGATGGATTACAGAAGATGAGGTTTGCATCTGCCTTCAGACAGATGTAATACATACTGCCATTTGTCTTACTCGGCTCGGCTTTTCCAATTATTTGACGTAAAATTAAAAAAAAAAGAAAAAATACTATTGAGCGAAAATTATTTTTTGATATTTTTAATGATGATAATTTGCCAATTTGTTTAAAAATGGGTGGTTGTATGAAATGATTAATCATAGTTATGGAGCGCTTCAAAGTATCGATATGGCATTTTCTACCGATGCTTCGCTATCCTCGAGAAAATTCCCAAATAAAAGCTAATAATAAAGTTCTTTCAAGTATGTGTGTCTTGTCTCTAATTCCGGAGCAGTCACCTTCTTCTATGCATTCAGATTCTGGTTTCTTCCTATTTTCCTGAAATTATCATAGTGAAACCCTACCCAGACTCGTATTCAATGTTCAACAGTAACCGATGTAAGATTTGAGATGGGTGCCTAACAAAGAGGAAATCTTTCCACTAAGACTCATTTCTTTCAGCACAGTCCATCATCAGGTACTATCAATCAAAGAAAACATAAAGGACATGAATTCATATAGACTGAAAGCTAGTAAGGTTCGCAGACCTTCTGCCATTTGCTTGGAGAGATTTACGACGGTCCAACAAGCAACAAAGGCGTCTCTTCAATTGTAGCATCACGATTCTGCTCAGTGAGGCTACAATAACCTCGATCTCCATATTGGGCATGAAATGTTTTAGTTACTTATCGATTTCATCTCGATTACTTCGTCGACATATCTCCACCATATGGTCATTTATTTGTTGCCTTCCTCAGCTGTGAAGGTTTACTCAATACTATACATTTAATGTACTTCAAATGAGATCTTTAAATTTTTACGCAACATGACAATGAATGAATTTATGAGTTCCGGCCTTCAGTAAACCCCGTATCTGTTGAAGAGATTTTCATTAATCTACTATGTCAATAATCATTTCCGCTTACATTTCACATAAGTTTCATAGAAAGGGAAAATTAGTTATTCCAATAATTACAGGTACGACTTGCATTACGGCCATTTACTGTTTTAGAATCAATAGCATAAATAAATTAAACACATAACGCTGATCTGCTCTTCTATATATGTATACATTTAATTTAAGACAGAGGAATTTGAGAATTCAAAAGTGTATAAGTTTTTTGAGTGGCAAAGTTGACTGAGTTATATTCCAGGCAGAATTCTTCCTTTTCTTCCAAATGATAATCGTTTACCGTGAAACTGTTAAGAAAAAGGAAGTAAGTCAGATGGATGAACCAAAATTCTTTTATTTGCGCGGAACAAAATCAATGTTTGCTAGAGCTGCCTCTGCGAAGATATTTACTGAGGCTGTTTGGGAAGGCATCACTCTTAGTGAATACGGACAGACAAAAATAGCACCTTACTAATGGTGATTTCCTCACTGCCTCTGAGGTAATCTAATGAAGGATTCCAGATAACGAATTTTACAGGAAATAATTTACAGAACATTGTGCAATTTTAAAAAATAATTAAATCTTCAAAATTTATTTTTAAGACATTGATATTATACATATACGGAAAATATTAAAAGAATTGTATGAGGGAATTGTTTTACTGCAAAACCACTGAATGCTATGTTCGATGTTAATTATCTCCAGAGATTCACGATAATTATTATTTTCCCTTTATTACGGCCCTAGGGTTTAAAAGGATTTTCATTGGCATTTTAGTGAAGTGGTTCAAACTGCTGTTTATTATTTCTATGACGGGGTTCATACCGGTTATCATTATTCCTATCAAGGAGTTCACTATGGTTTGCATTAATTCTATCAAGTTTACGCTGATTATGATTGTTATTTCTATCAAGCAGGTTACAATTTAATTAATAATTTTTTGACAAATCCAGCCCTATTGCAATTTGAACGTCTTTCTTTCACTTTACTTAACGTTAAAAGTTCTTAAATTTAAGACTTTCAGATTTAAGATCTCTTTTCATCACCCGATCCCTAGAATTGGAACAATAATGGTTTTTATATGTGATACAAATTACAAACTACCCCTTGGACCTATCCTATCTGGACGGAAAACTACATACATTTTATTAATCCTTCGAAATAAAATATTTATTTTTAATAGATAAAATTTGAGTCCCTATATTTCTATTAACAAGTTTTGATCAAATATTGAATTCTTAATAGAATTAAAAAAGATGTCATGAGTGGTCGTAATAATTAAATTTACATCAAAATATCATTAAATTTAAAAATAATTTTTATAATTGGTAGGTGAAAATTTTATAAAAATATACCAAACATTACATTTTGAGTCTCTTATAATTTATAATGCCAGTAAAGTCAATGCAGTTATAAAGTTTTCGGAAGTTTGTATTTATTTATTTTATTTTTTTAGCCTACGTTGAGGTTGTTTATTTATGTGTGTAAAGTCTACAGAGAAGGACTGCATGTAGCTAAATTTGTTCTCCTAATATAACTTTGGAAAACACAAGTGTAATGTTTCATATTTTACTAAGTATAAGCAGTTGGCTATTTTAAATATTTGCCTACGTAAGAAAGAGAATCTCTGTAATGTATGATTTGATTATACATATTCCATGCAAAGCTATCTTCACGATTCCTCTCTATATGCGAATGTATTCTATAGCTGTTTCACTAATAATTTGCATAGATATAAATTCGCAACGGAATATAAAAACCTTGTAAAGCGATACCATTTACCCGCCTGAATACGGAATTTTAAAAGTGTTTTTGATATTCTATGTTTTCGTACATCTCGATGATGTCTTCAAATACTCTTTTGAAGAAATACAAATCTTATTCAATAATATTCATCAATTTGAAATACTGTTTTCAACTTTGGTGTTACAATGGCGTTATTTATTGTATTGCGGTGAATTTTCTGATGAAGTGGTCTTTATGAATTTAATTAATTAAGTATCAATAACTTCCATATAATACGACAGCAGCACATGAAATGAATAGAATTTTATCATGATAAGGCGCTTATAAACTAAATATCCAGACAAGCCTAATAATTTTGGTAGTTTATTTGTAGAAAAAAGGATACTGAATGAAGGGGGAAGAAATTAATACAAAAGACATATTTCCAAATACAATTGTTTCTAAGTATAGGGGCTGAACATATGTGGATATGATAGCCAAGTGGTAAAACACATACTTTTTTTCCAGGTCCCTTCGAGGAAGGCAGGCACGAAGGTACAGAAGTTGTGGAAATGAACTAAAAGGAAAATTAATGCTCTAATGAATGCTAGATATGAAAATATTAAATTTTTAATAGTGACGTACGTCCATAATGGTCTCCATGGCAAGTCATCATAAACGGTATAAATCCAACCATCCACTTGTAAATAAGGTATTAGGACATCTAATATGAACATCTCAATAAATATCATTCATATTTTGAGCCCGCCTTTCAGACATATTTTTCTTATAAAGTTTTCAGTATAAAAGCAGACATACTGAAGTCCCCTCAAGGCGTAGAAACAGAAAATGTTGACGCGGCGGCAACTATAAATACAAAAGTTTAAATAAAAAAATGTATAAATGATCAATGGATGAACCAAATTCGCATAAATAAAGAAGTCTACTGTAGAAAACAACATTCCGTCAATCTGGAAGAACAAAAGTAATACAGGTCAGATTGCCATTGCACCCACACATATATTTCAACATAAGTATATCGAATCACGTGTGATTTATGCTTTTTAAAATTAACTATTATACAGATTCTATTAGAGTACGATAAATACTTGGAAGAGAGAAAACTTGTCCAGATTCCAAAATCCCTCGACGAAACACAAGGAGATAATGAAGCTATAATTTTTTTCATCGTTTTAAAAAACACTAATGTTCATCATTAATTGTGATTTCCTTTTTTTTTCCAGTCTGATAACGACCCAAAAGACTAGAAGCAGTATTAATAAATGATCGATAGGTCTGAAATTATGTGAGAAATTAGAGCATGCTCAATGTATTTCCCTCATCTGGAATAACGGTTAATGATTGTAATTTGAGAAATGAGAGAAAGATATTAACTTTCGATAAAATAAATGATTTTTTTTTCTTCGCGATTAAGACAGGATGCTACTGCTTTCATATACAGTTGATTGATGAAACAAATCACGTCCATCCAAGAGTAAATGAGTAAAAGTAAAGGATTTCCTCCCTTGATGTTTTTTCTTCTTTGGAATGAAATGAATCCCAACGGCTGGCAGAAAATTAATGACAAAATACCGTAAAGACTACACAGGGTTTCTGAGCGAGCATTGCGATCGTTCACGAGTTCAAATATAGCACGGTTCATTACGAACTAGGAGCGAGCTGTCAAGCAGAACGGGAATGAAATTTAAAGTCCTCCTCCGCCCCTGCTCAATATGAGAGATAAACTACGGGCAGTGGTGAGGTTTACGAGTGGCACCCCATTGACAATGGGGCTCTTGTTGTAAGCCCAACCAGCCCGAGGGTAATTGCGCATAAACCAACAGCCATGGCTTTCAATAAGTGACCAGAAACGGGTCGTAAACACTTTTTACTGCCTAAGTTTTTTTTTTTTACGGTAGTCACTTCCGCGTCGTTTAGGAATCATACTCGAAGAAAGGCAAAGGGATAAAAAAAGTATAAAAAATACCGAAAGCCTTAGTATAGGTTCCTGGGGCTGAAGAACAATCAGAATGACGATAAATAATAAACAACGAAGTCTTTGAAATATTTGTTTCTCTCTTAGGATAATAGATAACCCACACAGACAAAATGTCCTAATAAGATGAATGGTGCCAATTCCTCTATAATACATTGTTTTATTTAGTTAGAGTTCTTTGGGCCCATTCAAAAGTCTATCTTCAGTCTGTGCACTCGTCCAGCGGAAGGTCTCCAAGCGTAGCAGTACTAAAGATGGTCTTTTGGATATACCAAAACTACTCCCCAAGGAAAATATTTAGCAGACTAGTTAATATTGTTCATCTTATTGAAAATGATGTCCAGCTACGACAGCCTCATACCTTTCCAGTTGTCCATCTTACATTAAGCTGAGCCGTTTAGGACATTTTTGTTGCACTAATGACGGCGATCAGTAACCGTTAAAGTGGAAATTTGAGAAATGCAAGGCGTATAACTTATTACTCGACACTGCATACATTTTAAGGTTTTAGAGTAAATCCCAAAGATCCAATTAAGTCTATAACTCTGATTCTCCAATGTCGAACCACCAACGTCTTCCTGCATTTCATCCAGCCATGGTCCTCGTGATAGCATTGATGATATCAGTTAAGCCATACAACTCCATTAGACCAGCGGAATTTCTGATTTTAAATCTTCGTAATATCTATTTCAGGGTGGCTCTCAGCTTTTCCTGGTTTATAATGCCAAATATAAATGTTGGTGTATAATTCCATACACATCGTTAGCCAACATGAGTGGTCATATTTCCTCAAGTGATCAGAGCTTCATCAGAATACGCCATTTCTTTGAGACTATTGATATGGTGTCATGTTTTCTCCCTGCCTAAAGCCCATCAGGGTCAACGTAGACATCAACCCCTATTTTATCCTTTTAAAAATACTTTCCAGAGCCATCCTCAGCAATGAGAAAAACTTGCTGAGATCTTTCAATGCCTCCATATCGCCACTGTTGGAAAATAGGGAAGTAGTGAGGCAGATCAATATAATATTCCTATTCCTTCTACAATGCTTTTCTTGGACAAGTAAATATTCTTTCCAAAGAAAGTAAGTGTTATTAAGGATAAGACTTCAGAAGGATAACAAATATCTGATAAATATATGCCATGTATTAATTAAAAGAATAAAATTAAAACTACCTTTTAAAACGATATTATACATTTATTTATTCTTGAAGGCATCGCAACTAATTTGTCATTTGTCTGTCAAATGAACAGAAACACAAACACACGGAAAGAAAATATACTTATTCATAAAAGAGGAGGAACTATATTTACAGAAAGTAGGCAACAGAGTAAACGAAAGTGAACAATAACAAGATTAATAAAATAAATGATAACACACGAAACTATAACTCAAAATAAAATGAAAATATAAGGTCTTTACAAATAAATATGGTAAATGAAGTTTTTTTTTTTTTTTAAATTTGGTAAAATAAAATATAATTTCATAATACAGGCTGTGCCAACATAACTTTCTTTTTTCAAGAAAAAAAAGAGTTATGCTGCCGCACCCTGTATATAACATGATGAAACACGAACAAATTAAGTTATTATATAGAACAAGATAAAATACTTAAGTAATATATATTATTTTAATTAATACTAAAATAAAATCAGAAACAATATTTAAATAAAAAGGTTAAAAAGTACGGTATTGTAACGATTCCTTCAAAAAATGAATTGTTAATTTTTTTTTCTTTTTATTATCCAATACTTTTAAGTGAGTTAGGGCAATACCGCGACCATAATGACTGCTTTCAGTGAATAGGTCGTCCAAATCGTATGAAAGATAATCTTAGTATTTTCGGTAATCGACTCAAACGGAAGGCTAAATTTATATGTCAATTAGATTAATAAACAGAAACCTTTATTTAACTGAACCTTGAAGTACCGTCAGTTATTGTAGAAAGCTTCTAATTCCCTGAGTAATTTATCCTTTAATGACAGCATAAAACTTTAATCCACATAATTGTGTTAATGGTCACGCTAAATGTAAACTTGATAAGAATTCGCGAGAAAATACGTGTAAGTAAGAATTCTATAACGGGTATCTAATTCAGCCTCATTTAATGATCAAATAATTTCCTTCTTCCTATCAAATAAATGGGACAGTCAACTTCTGAGCTACTATACTATGCATTTCCAGTCTGTGTTATCTGTCAACGGGGGACTGCATTAGAAACAGTTTTCACTTAAATCGCCACAGCAGCGGAGCTTCTGAAATAAATAAATAATGGGTTAGAAGAAAATGCTTCCAGCAACGACATTTATCTCTTTAGAGGAGTTATTATTAAATTCCATTTTCAGGAGGAGCAAATGTAGCAGAAATAGTTGGAACTTTGTCATTGTGATGTCGACATTTGGAAATTTTAGAGATGCTTCTAATCAGTGATATAACAATTTATTTGATAAACAAATGACTAAATATACAAATGCGGCTTCTAAATATACAACTACGAAAGTAGATTTATTTCTATGGGAAATAAATTCTATAAAAAAGAGTAGGTTATGACTCCTTAATTGGACATCCTGAAAATAATTCTGAAGTAAGGATCAAGTATTAATCATCTAGAGTCAAATAAAAACTTCAAAGGAATAAAAAGTAGTTTTAATAGTGAATGGAAGACGATCCATCAGATGTGCCTCGCCTCGCGCCCCACGTCCTAGCTCCCGGAATTCCTCGTCGGAGAGCCCAGCGATAGAAGAAGCCGCCAGATTTCCCAGAAGTGGCGCCAAAAAAAAAGCGGGCACCCGCAGCTGATTGGGTGGATAGCGGGGGGCGTGGCTGTGTACCATTGGTCGCCCCCCGCACGCTGATTTATACTGGATCAGATCCACAGCAGCGGGGAAAGCCATCTTGCTAGGGAGAGCGAGTTTCCTTTTCGGGAACGTCCTATTGTTCGGCGGCAAGGGGGAGGGCGGACATTAATGCGAAACTTCCCAAGGGGGTTGCCCTTATCTGGAAGCGGGCGCAGATGGTCGACCTCCTTGCTCAAGTCCCTCCAGGAGGTAAATGTGAGGCCGCTTCCCTAGAACCCGTGGATATCCTGGAGAGGTCCTTACGATTATGATAAGGAGTGTCGGGAATGCTGAAACGAAGGCGAATAAATGACAGAACTAGGAATGGCTGCCTGATGCTCTCTCCTTTCTGGAGGTGGCGGGATCTGCAGATAGCGAGTAAGGACCTCTGCCATTTCCAACGAGGCTCTTTACCTTTTAGTGTTTACCTACTGTAACCTTAACTCTTTTGGATTCAACTGGAATTGTATCATAAACATTCCTATATGCTAAGGAAGTTTAATTTTAATTCTCTGACATGGAATAAGAATAAATTAATACCAAGAACATTTTCTAACGCATAAATGCCAACATTATCTACCAGTAGTCTTGTCCTTCCATTCTGTGCTATTTAAGTTGCCAAATTGGTCTGGGGATTGGAGAATTAAGTAATAGACCAAACCACTTAAACCGAGTTATATAAATGCCCCTCATATTTCGTGGCGCATCTCCAAGGGCTTATGTTTGTGCCTATTATTATAATAATAATAACCTCCTTAATATCTAATGAATTGATTAATTTAATTAATCATATTATATTTAATACGTTTACATTTTAATTAGCGATGTATCCAAGCATGAAAAGAGTCTAAGCGGTTATCCCATGCACAGCTATTTTTTATCAGTTGATTATAAAAATTGATTTTTATTAGTTCAATCAAATAAACCGAAACATTCAATTAAGTTATTTTATTTATATCAATGTTTTATTTATTTATTAATGTATATTATATTATTTCCGATCAAAGTAGAATACATTTTTTCTTAGTGGTATATTAACTTTTTGTAAATTTACTATATAGATACACTAAAGTAAATGACTCAAGAATTTAATTAACCTGAATCAATAAACTATACCGTTTTCTGCACAAAACATACAGAAGAATGTATTTTAAAAATATACTATAGCTACAAGTAAGAATTTTAAAGAGAACAAAATCAGCATTATACAAGATAAAATTAAAATATAACTAATCTAAATAAAATAAGACATAATTCTGCAATAAAAATAAGACAAATAATAAAAAATTAACTGAATAAAATACTAAAACAAGCAGGGGTACTAATGGACAAATAATAGTGTTCAACAGAGATTACCACCCAATAAGTTCCTACTGCCCATGTGCGAATCGAACTGCGACTAACTTGGCAAGTTTATTAGTTCCCATGCATAGGACAAATAAAAATACAAAAGATAGCGTGACACGTCCACAGATACATTTATATTTGATTTCTTCATTTTTAAAAAAGAACTATTACTAAAGAATTAATTTAATTTTAAACTACAAAAAAATAAATAAATGAATATGCAATTGTAATAAGAAAGCGACTTTTTTAAAACTTGCCAAAGAATGGAGAAACTACGATTAAATACTAGCAAATATAGGCGAAACAACTATTAATTGATCCAGATGAGTGTGTTCTAAGTAAATATAGTAGTAAAACCTCTGAAAATGTGATAACAGATTACGTAAAAATCAAGTATTAAGTTTTCTTTTAGCATAATTTCAGAATAAACATGTCACAACGATTAATAATGACTGCTAGACAAGAATTTTTTTTTTTAAGATATTTTGCTTTGATAAGTCCTCAATGAAAAAATCCTTTGGTTCAGAAAGGTTAATGAGGTATTTCTCATATAGATTTTATCATCGGTTTAGATTGAATTAATAGGAATTTCTAGTGATATCTCCAATGCAATGTTAGTTATTCCTTAAGAGTAGATGAACTGTATGAGACTTGTTTCTTTACGAATGGTGATTGAGACCGGTTATTCATATAACTGAAGTTATTTTCTTGTCATAACAATCCAAAAATATTCGATTATTGGTTTAACTTGTACGGAACTGATAAAGGTTCAGTTTAAAATAATTTATTCGACAGGAACTAAATTCATACATTGGCTTAGAGACAATAAAATCAAAATTGTTTCAAAAATATTGTATTTATGGCAGAAGCACTTTAGCAGTCACAAATGTATTTAGATGTTCAGATTAGAACTTAATCTGAATTTTAAATTTTTAAACCCATCAGTATGATAAATCAAATACTTGTTCCTGACCAAATCTGGTTCGATGTTTTTAGATAAAGTGAACATGAATGAATCTTCGGCCCCTAAAACCCCTTTGTTGAATAATACATTTGTTACCTGTGATATTTCCAATGTTTACCTACTTTGCATAATGGACTACCGAATTCGGCCGATAAATTTGGAGTGAAGAAAAGAGCGTGACGTCATTAGATTTGTGTTGCCCTATAGGTAGGAAATGTATCAGTTGACCTTTGAAGATAAAGCTTATACGCTTCTTCTTAGTTCATTCATTTGACAGGAGTGTTAATCTCTTATTCTATTATATACACAGCTAAAATAGAATACACATGTCCAGAGATGGCTCTATCCATATAGAAAGATGAATCCAAAGATAAAAGGACAGGTTGTTGCTCTTTTTTGTACCACAAACAATCTATCATAAATAGCCTCCCTAAATATAAATCAGTTTCATCAGTAGAACTTCAAAATACAATTAACATATTTATTTATTATGGAGCGTATGCACCAGGCTATATTGCGCATGAACGAAAACACGAAACACAAAATATTAAAAAGTAATTATGATTATTAAAAACAGAAAACGGAAAAACATGATTATTCATGATGAGATCAATGATTTATCTCAGGAACCGACGAAACGAAACATTAACCGATAGCCCGAAAAATATCATATTAAATAACCAGATACTTGTAGATAGACCATAATAATAAACACTTGTAGGCAAATAAATAATAAAACAATTATATAAAAAAATATTAAAATCCCAGTATTAAACTAAACATTAGAAATAAATATGTACATAAATAAATAAGAATCAATGAAAGTCATTATTTTTTGGAACTAATTTAATTTTATTGAAAATTGCAATCATTATACATCAAGAAATCAATTTACTTCCAAAATGCAGCCTAGCCTTAACAAATTGCTTTTAAAAGGTACCCAGATCACTGCGGAATAATGAAAACAATAAAAATGATTTCAAACTCCTTATTTTGACATTTTACCGTTTCCATTGCTGGAGTCATATTTGCTAAGCTTTCTAGTTGCTGATCAATTGTATTAATATCTATCATTCTGGTTATTGAACTCTCATAATAAATACTAATGTGCCTTCAACTGGATATTTTTTAGAAATACTATTTTATTAACTAAATATATACGAGAATCCCTGCCCCCATCATCAGAATAGTTCCCCCCGCCCATTTTATTAAGAACGCTTTTCTTCGAGAGAATTATGTTATTTAATTAAAATTAACGATTGATCATTAAAAATTAAAATGATGATATGAAATAACTATTTAACTGATCTAAATTGATGAAGATAAATAATTTACTAATGTCTACTTAGTGTTACGTTAATAAATTTAGACAAATTAATATTTTATCTCTGTACTACGAAGATAAATAAATATTTTCGACAAACGAAGGCGCCATTTTTTGCATAATTAACATTGGGAATGACATTTTTTCGTATAGTAATTTTATATAGATATATTGTGTGAGTCTAGTACTAGGACTTTCTTCTTATGAATTGTGTTTTATGTGTTGGTAATACTGTTTTAGAAGCAAGCCCAGCTGAGGAGCGAGCGATACTTAAACCACCATGACACGGGCGTTTCAGCGAGCCGCACTCCAACAATAATGGTTGCATAAATCTGTCTCAGAAGACCAATAAACATGTAGGACCGGATGCGTGCGACCTTAGTTTCTCTGGGACAAACTGAGCCTGGGATTGAAGTCCTGGCGCAGGCTGCACCTAACATGCAGTTTGGATTTGAATGATTTGCACAACTCCGATGCAGTGTCGTGTATAGTCAGTGTTGTCTATTTTATCACTGAGCTGTGTTGACATTCAAACAGCTGGAGGTTTGTAAAGGGAAGAAATACTATACCTGCTTCTAAAAACATTCGTGGCTGAATGAACATACACGGCCAACATATAATAATAACGTAGCTTATATTATAAATTTTACGATAGCATTAAGAGGATTATTTTCCCTAACATATTTCTAATAAATAAAATGCTTATTTAAGTTGGACATGATTGAGTGATATGTTAACAATGTATTATTACAAAGTACCCATTTCAGCCGACACAACGAAATAAAATATAGTCGTAGTGTCCACAAGCATCCATAACATGTATTTATTATTTATTTATCAAAGGCTATTTGAAATTACATAAGGTTTCCAATTTCTACAAATAAAATGTAAAAAAATAAAAACAACCCTGATGATGAGTTTTTTTTAATGCATGCAATTCAGATTTGATTAAAGTGGAAAAGAACAGTTAATTTTAAAAGTTTATGCAGGCTACTCAGGGATTTCTCTCTATGTACATAGGTTTGAAAGATGAAATGCCCACTCTTCATCATTATTTTATTTTTGTAGAATATTGTCATGGAGAAGACACAGGGGAACTACGTTTTATGTCCTTCTTCCTTTTGTTTGATGAAAATCAGGAATAAAAAAAACCATATCACGTTATAGAGTTTGATAAAGTTTTCAACAAAACCTATTCGTTATCAAAGAAGACTATATATATAAAACAAATTATTATAAAACATTTACTACGGTCTATTAAAGTGTTATTTATTTTACTTTATCCAAAATAGTCCAATAGCTGAGTAAAATATAATAACCTTTAAGCAAAAGTGGAAAAATTTTGAGACTACACAATCTCTCTATTGTTTTCTACTCAAGTTTGTTCAATGCCCTTTAATTCTTTAGTAAATTGGCGAATATTGTAATCATAAATCTAAAAATCGTCATTTGCAGGAATAAAACTAACAATAATTTTAATGGATGTGTGGTTTGGAATTAAAGGAGACACAGTACCTCAATCTAGCGGACAATCACCTTGGCAAATACACAATAACATTTCCCAGACGACTTTTCCCACGATAGTCAACGTGCTTGTGTGGTCTCCGAATACTAAAGTTCAAGGAAAGACAACTTCAAGAGAACGATTACGCATTTTCTAGACATCTCTTTGAAATCGCAACATTTTGTGTTCCGTTCCCGCGCATTACCGTATGTATAGCTTCCTTTTGGCAACTGCGAGTTCATATATATTAACTACCACATTCTGCTTTGACAGAATAGAAAATATATAATAGCTCGCCACTCTACTCCATTAGTTCGGTGTTGCTCAGATGTGCGGGAATCGAAGTCACCACTCCAGGATAATCAAACAGAAATAATGAATAGAGCATAAATTGAAGGGGACAATTGTCTACAAAATATTAAAAAAACCTATTCGTGGGTTATAATTGCTTCTCGACAAAATTAAGTAACAGGTTTGGGGATGATAAAAGAGAAAACCGGTTACAAAATATATATATATTTTTTTAAGCCAATATGTTAAATTAACGTATTTATTAACGTCCACTTTTTGAGACTAAGGCTAATTGGGACGGGTTATCTACAGGTTACCACCCTTTTCTAGGCAGGATGGTACTAAAGATTTTATTTAATGAATTCCGTCACTAAATAAATTTTTTTGCCCTGGCGAGAATCGAACTACCATGAAAGATTAAGGTCGACTCACAGGCGTAACCTGAACCCTAATTCAATATGTTATTAGTAAGGAAATAATAAGAAAATATACTTCTAGGAAACATTAAGTCGTACTTACTGGTCTGTATTAAGGGCTTGGAAAGGATCGGTCAAAAACTTTAGATATTGGAGACAATGCCAACTTACTGTTGGTTGCAATTCTGGTTTGTGGTCGGTTAAACTCGGCTCTGTAGCTAGTATTTAGCTGAATTAAAATGCAATTTATCCGGAACATTATTGTCTTTATCTCTAGATCTTATCTCCGTTCATAAATAGTATTTGTAAGGATTACAAGTTCCGTGTGGTCTTAGCGCGACCCGATGGGAATCCTGTAAGCTACTTTGTGAGATTACAGAAATGTTGGTTTTAAGGAAGTAACTCCTTTCCTGCTAGCTTAAGTCTTGTACTCATTCCAAGGTACGTTTTAATTTGACAATTCCCAGTTTTAGTGCTTCACTTTCTGAGTAGTTTAATGACTATAAGTCGTCCAAGGTCCTTCATATTGTAATTATGATCCTCAGGTGGTTCTGCGTAAAAGATGATTTCTCACTTGAATTTTAAAATAATTACAGTAGAAAAGTTCATGATACTTTTGAATTTTTGTTTCAAGGGCGAGAGGCATCACTTTTAAGCTGACAAAACATCTCTTAAAAAACCTGTTGCAAATAGAAATACTGTTTTGTCACTGGAATATATCACATATGACATCAAAAACATCTCCCCTTCAACTCCGCGTTTTTCCTCAATCAAGATATTAATCTAGACACTACGTAATATATAAACTGGTTGGTTACACGTAGTGGAAGTACTGGAGATTACAGTAAGAGATTTAATTAGTTCCTTAAATGTTTTGGGCAAAATGGAAACAGTTATTTGGAAATAAAACGATTATCAAGATTTGTCAGACATTAATAGACATGAAATTAACTATTGCGGTCACTAACACACTACAATGCTAGATTGTAGACATGTGTATGTCGTCAGAGCATACCTCATTTCATGTTAATTCCATGCTTTCCTTCAAGACCCGCACATGATAAGAGATATTTATCTAAGCATGAATTCTTAAGTCTATAAAAACGTTTCTCGAAAAATGGAATGAAGAAAGAAAAAAAACACTTCATTAAATAGTTAAGTGTGACTGCCCACCGATGCTGAGTTGCTGACTACACAGCTAAATCATAAATCACACGGCATTAAAAAATAAATAAATGTTAATGAAATAAAAGTTGAGTTAAAATAAAGTAGTAAGGTTGTGACCAAAAATTAAGGGAAAAATATAATAAGAAATAAAATAAAAATATAGAGAAAAATAAAGAAATCAAAAAAGATAAATAGAAAAACATTGTCTACATACATATATATATATACAGTAGGACCCCCATTATCCGTGGCTCTATTAACCGGGATTCCAGTTAACCGGGGTTCAGAGTAGCTTTTTATTTTATTTATTTTTTTTTTTTTGTTATAAAGTGTTTTTTAATTCTTACACCATTTATTTTATTTGTGTAATTTATATTTAAAATAAATGAATACGTAAGAATATTTCTAATGATTACAATAATTTTTAACTATGTATTGTTCTTAAATAATAAAAAATAAAAAGAATGGAAAAACACGGCAACTTGGTACAATTTAATGAATGAGATGTTTCGGCATTTCGGGTGACTAGTGGTTTGATTCATATTCTAGGAACGGTAATGTTTTCAAGTCTTTCTATGAAACCCATACTGCCCCTTCTGCTGTTTGCCTACAAACAAAATTCTTTGTCAGTTGTGCTTTAGTCTCCCTTTTAATTCAATCTTTAATGTCGCAAAAAAGAAAACGTGTTGTGTTAACACTCGAACAGAAGTTAGCCATTATAAACCGTGTAGAAAAAGGTGAAAGTGTTAAAAAATTATCCACCGAATTCGGAATCGGCGAACAAACCGTTCGTGATATTTTGAAGAAGAAAAAAGACATTTCCGGCTTCGTATCGTTGTCAGCCCAAACAACGTTTCCTCGGAAAACTATGAAGACTTCTACATTAAAAGACGTAGATGAAGCCGTCTATCAATGGTTCATTCAAAGACGTGCCGAGGGAGTTCCCATTTCTGGGCCAATGGTGAGTGAGAAAGCTTTATGGTTTCATGAAAATTTAAAAATTGAGGAGCCATTCTCCGCTTCTCAAGGATGGCTCCACAAATTCAAAAAAAGACACGGTATCAGGCAGTTGGCAATTCAAGGGGAGAGTCTTAGCGGTGATAATGTTGCTGCCACGTTATTTATTGAAAATTTTAACTGTTTGGTCAAAAAATTTGATTTAACTCCTGATCAAATTTATAATGCGGATGAATCGGGTTTGTTTTGGAAAATGCTTCCTTCAAAAACCTTAGCAGCTCATTCCGAAAAATATGCACCTGGTCACAAATCCAGCAAAGAACGGCTTACAATTATGACATGTTGTAATGCATCAGGAGATCATAAATTAAAATTAACTGTTATAGGGAAAGCGAAAAAACCTCGATCATTCAGAGGGACTGAAATAAGAAGTCTTCCGTGTGACTATTATAACCATCCTAAAGCTTGGATGAATCAGACGATCTTTTCATCATGGTTTAAAGACAAATTCGTACCTTCCGTAAGTCACCACTTAAAACAGAAAGGTCTACCAATTAGAGCTGTTTTATTACTCGACAATGCTCCTTCTCATCCAGCTGAGTCTACTTTGACAACCGAAGATGGACAAATTTTTGTTCATTATCTTCCACCAAATGTCACATCTCTGATCCAGCCAATGGATCAAGGAGTAATATCCAGTTTAAAGAGAAGGTATAAAAAAATATTCCTGAGATTTCTGCTTGAGGAGAATAATAGTACTGACTCATTAAAAGAAATCGTAAAAAAGTGGAACATAAAAGACGCCATCTTTTCAGTTTGTGAAGCTTGGGCAAACTTATCCCCAACAACATTGAAACTTTCATGGGGCAAAATATTGGAACAAGAAGATTTTGTTCAGGAATCCTCAGAAGAAGTTGAAACAGAATCATTTCTCGAAATCGCCAAAGCTCTCCCAGATTTCATCCATGTTGATAGAGATGACATGAAAAAATGGCTGGAAAGTGAAATAGACGAAGAGGGATTCGAACAGCTGACTGATAACGAAATAGCAGATCTTCACAGAAAAGACGAGCCATCGACTTCGTTGCAGTCTGATTATGGAAATATGAGCGATGAGGACGAAGATTCGCTTATTTTTTCGGAAATAAAGAAAATTAAACACAACCAAGCATTGGAGGCAACCGAACTTCTATTAAACTATTTTGAACAAGAGAACGCCGATTATAGCAGAATTATCTTGCTTCGAACAATGAGAAGTGATATTAGAAAAGAGATGCTTAATAAAAAACAAACTAAGATCACTGATTTTTTTCTCTAAATGAAAATTCAATATATAGTAAAACCTACATATGTATATTTATACTCACATGTATTTTTAATGTACAGAAAACGTTTGATCGTTAATAAATCTGGCATTCTACAGAGTTTTGTTTTTTAATTAACGTTCTTACCTATCACATTAAAGCAATAAAATATTGTAATTCGATTATCCGGGGTTTTCTATTATCCGTGAACACCCATGCCCATCATTACCCCGGTATATATATATATATATATATATATATATATATATATATATGTGTGTATAAAGAATAACAATTTAAAACTATATATAAATATGAGGGTTGATTATTACTAAAGACTCCCAGATAATGGATTCAGTTAGGCTATGCTAGTCTATCTTCAATCCCAACTGGAGTTGGTTTTAATCCTTCTGTATAAAGGAGATTTGTCTTCATAAACGTTTTTCATACATTGCTTATTATGGCTGCTATGTTAAGAAAGTGCATGTTATATCCTTACCAACTGTCTTGGAAATATTTTGTAGTCATCTATTTTTCAGTAGTTAAAACATAGTAACTAGTAACGAATAGTTTGTCCGGAAAGATTTTGGATCGGGTTCATGGGTGCCAATCATGAATTATTAAAATGCTATTCGAGGAAAATTGCAAAAGCACTGCTCGGCAGACGAAAGAGCTAACTGAATCGGGAACTGAAGACGAAGGAGTGACCTGGAAAGTGCCTTTAATTAAAATTCTTATTCTGTGGAAGTGTGAGGGATTTTTTTTCCAGCCATTACTAACCTCCAAATCACAAAGGTTAAATAACCCTTTGTAAAGTTATAGATTCTGAAGCGAATTTTTCGTTTCTGTTGAGGTTTTTGAATATATTGTATCCCGTACAACATCTGTTATTTAGTTTTTGGATAAACTTCGTCTTGGTTTGTTTACGTCGTCGACATCTGCAGAACTCATAAATAAATATCATATAATTTTTTACAAGAGTTAGAAAGTTCACCGTTTGTATGAAATAGGGCGCTGCGCAATCGCACTGGAATGTGAACCACATTACTGTCATACTAAGGTAGTACTCATATGGAGAGAAGTAAATTAAATCGTATATTAAATCGCATATTATATGGAGCGTAACGAAAGTTGCTAGGCGTGATATATGCTGCCCGATGCTGCTACTTTAATTATATCTGTGATTGCACCGATAGTAAATCATATAAGCCCGTGGAATGACTATAACTTAATACAATTGTAAATCACTTCCTTTGATTAATGAGCGCCCCCTCCTGGCCACAATTGATAACCTACTCGCCATTAATGGCTCCCGGCGATATCCAATATACAATCACACTTGCACTGTTATATGGTGGCTATTCGAACACAGCTCAGTCATATTATTATTCATTTTCAACATAATGCTGAATATAAATTATCTATTTTACGCCTTTTGAATTGGGGCTAGTTGAAATTCTCTGGTTAATGAGCCCAGGATAACCCAGAAGGTGATACTTCACAATAATTTATTATACTTATTTATTTATACTTCATGTAAAAATAATAACCAAAAAAGGTTTAAAAAAAACAGACTGGACCTTTGATAAATACAAGGTGAAAACCTCTGGAATTTTATTATGGATAGCTAAACAGATCTCTTTTTGAGAAAGTGCGCCACGCAGGTTCTTCGTAACCGAGTAGATGATGTTCCTTATTCTGTAATAACCTCATTCATCATGCTACATTAAATTCTATATTTCTAGTAGCCTACGTAAAAAAGAACGGGGATTTCAACTGGATATGAGAGGTTTATTGATACAATGGACTAATGAGTAGGAGTTTGGTAAGAGTTGATGGCCAAAAATTGTTTAAGCTTTCAATAACAGTATTGCGAGTGGTGACTAATTTTCGATTTATCAATTCCGTATTATTGATATTATTATTTTTTAAATTACATACAAATAGTCTTTATAATTACTAAACTAAGTCAACATAATAAAGACAAATTATTTGATACTTTAGAACATGTTTTAGAAGACAACCGCTACATCGTCAGAGGAACTACTTTTATTAACAGATGACCATAAAATGGTGTAGGGTGGCTTAAGTTTTTACAAGCTGTAATGTATTCTTTAAATGTTTTGCTTTGCCTTAGGCACCTAGTTGTGATTTCCGTGTTCATCCATGACTTATTTTGTTAGACTTTAACAATATTTACAATTTTTATGACTTTTAAATTTTTAAGTATCGTATATTTAATTGTAACGAGGGTGTGATTTGTTTTAATATTTCATTGACAATGGAGCTGTAGTCTCAGGAGACATCTTCAGAACCATGAAATAAATAGTGTTTCTGGTGATGACATAATTTAAATAGTAATATAATACAAAATCTCATCATAGCAAAGGGAATCCGGGAGTAGATTCGGACAAAATTCAATTGTATTTATTATTATAAAATTTAACATTATTTATTCCCCATGCGGAGCAATCTCATAAGGGAGTTATTAATGATTGAGTATAAGAGGTAGAGTAGAAATAAATGAGAATACTCACTACAACGGGACCATCTTCTCCTGCGCTGTAAACTGATGCACCAAACCATTGGCCACTTTTGTCGTCCAGTTGGATGTTATTGCTCGTGTAACTATTGCCTGAAAAAGGAAAAAAAAATCTTGAATACTTTGGAGTACGGCTACCATAATTATATTTTATTAATATATTAAAAACATTACAAACGAGACGATATTGCTCATGATAAAAAAAATACATAAACAGCAATAACAAAAAAACAAAACAAAAAAAACAAATATAAATGGACAAGTCAAACAATAACTTTAGAGCAAAATAAAAAGGTAGAACTAACAATAAAAGAGTAGTAGTGTATAAATGAAAACACAACATAAAATAAAAATAACCAGAAAAATAAAAATTATTAAGCTAATAAATTATGTATGAAATGAATAAATAGTTGATAAAGAATGAAAACATGTTAAAAGATAATACTTTGTTCGTACTGATTAAAATTAATGAATCGTCCAACAATTCCATCAAAAGGTTTTTGAAAATATTTTCAGAAACGAGGATGTTTTTAAAAGTAAAAATCAAATAATATGTAACACAGGAATGGAAATAAAACCAAATAAAATACTATATTTTTTATTCAAAAAGTATAGTCATAAGATGTTGAGCTATTATGTTAATGTATGGTCAGTAATTCGTTTATGGGCAATAAAATGTAGTATTTGTAAGTTATTACTTTGATGGCATTCAGTAAGTATGAGTCTGTCAGTTAGATAACGTGGTTAGATAAATTGGAGTTCTTGTTTTTCTTTCTATCAAATATCAGTGTGACAGTATCCAGTTCGTTGTAGTGTTAATATAATATCGTCTCGTCGTGTCACCTATTCCCTTGGCCATCATCTGTGTATTTACTTTTTCTCAACTATTTCAATGAGCTGAGCCAGTTTT
This sequence comes from Riptortus pedestris, assembly GCA_019009955.1. Classification (NCBI taxonomy): domain Eukaryota; kingdom Metazoa; phylum Arthropoda; class Insecta; order Hemiptera; family Alydidae; genus Riptortus; species Riptortus pedestris. The sequence continues at coordinate 51,957,402 of CM032230.1, forward strand.
ATTTCCATATATTTCATTATTATACATAATTTTTTAAAGGTACAGCTAGAAAGAAAACTATGGTTAGAATCGTTTCATAAGATGAACAGATCAGTTTCTCTATCGTAAGGTGTAATAACTGTTTTCAGATTATAGGTATTATGAATCCAAATCATACAAAAATAAACAGTAATCCTTTAAAATAATTTAGTTCACCAATAACACCCATCTTAAAAAAATCACTCAGCTCTTACTTCAGCACTTCTGAGAAAGACACATCTTGATTACAGTCTCCATGTGAATTTAAATGATTTGAATAATTCCCCCCATGGATGATATTGATTTAATTCCCCTCCAAAGAGAAAAAAAGTTCAATGAACTGAAACTAAGTGAGAATGTAATTTATAGTTGAACAATATTCGACTAACGAACGTACAATACTTTAGATGTTTTAAACCAGAGTAAGGAACTTCTTTATTCGAGTCTATTCCTCAATTGGCATACAGGACACGGAAATATATTGGAGCGAAGCTAATTAATTCTAAAAGAATATTTAATAACAGATATGGTACGTTTTCACAATAAAAGGTCAAAAGATAAAAACACAAGGTTCCTATTGTTATATTTTTATTCAACCGTTTTTTACGTCATGTATCCGCCTCCAGGAATACAGTATTGACCAATATTATTGAATGCCTTCTGAATGTTTGGTCAATACCTAAGAAGCTGTTTTTCATCTTCAGATATTTTTCTACGACCTTAGAGAAACAGATATAAATATTTATTTTCTATCACTTTTTTACATGTATTTAAGAACTTTTGGACCTCTCCCCTAAACCGCTGGTCACAAGCCTTTTAGTCATAAGTATTAGTTTTAGAATTCTCTGGTAATGTTGGAGGAATTACATCAGTTGTTTAATGAAGGAGAAAAGAGTTCTCACACCGCAAAAACGGGCATCATCGCATTGTGCAAGCATTTGTCTTTTAAAGACCTTGAAACTATTGAATATGTACATTTCGCCAGGGAGTGGCTCCAGATAACTTAGATAAGCACATCACTTAGACAATCCTAGTTTGAATTCTCAAATCGGCAAGAATACAACACCTTTTCCTAGACAACACGAAAATTAAGATTTCGGTCATAAATTCCAGTCCCAGGAGGATCAAGCGAACGACGGTAAGAAGAATAACAACCATAAGACCAAAGTCATATCCTCCATTGCCAACATCAAAAGCGGTGTCAATAAAATCAGCTGATTAGAATGGTTGTCAAAGGATAACTATTATACTAACATTGGTATGATTCTTATCACCTGGAACATACTTTGTCTTTGGGAAACTTCTCAATCCTTTCATACGATTGGAAGGATTGAAGTAAATTTAAAGTAGTTTAAAAGACACTGAATACACCATAGACAAATGCGTTGAGAATAAACTTTTTTAAATGGAAGCATTAGCAATAATAATCCGGTAAGAGACTTGTTAAGCATCCCAATAAGTACTAAAACATTTTCATTTACCTCCCAGGAGAGTAAATATATTTTTAATAACCGACCTGACATTGACTACGTACACAAAGACATGATACCAAACAATTGTAAACGCTATGATGTCTATTCTGAAACTATTTTTCCTTTCACTGACGACTCAATGACAGAAATCCAACTGGAGTAGCAGCAATGATCAATAACGAATAGATCCCATATTAGGTTACCCGACCATATGCACTGTTGAATTATATGAAATATTTTTAGGCCTGACAGTCAGAACGATTCAAAACAAATCACTCTTTGTATGCACTCTTTGAGCTTTTTACTCTCCATGAACAACATACTGACTTCAAAAGAAAAAAAATAACTCTATTGGGGCGACAGAACACCAAACGTTTCACAATGTACTCCACTTGACAACCTACAAAATGAAGACACTGACCGAAATACTATTTACTTAACTAACAGTGACTACACAAGACCTTTAACTTGAATGTTATTGATAAATTCACTGACCTGTTCATCAATCATTTGCACATGATCAAGTAAATCGCTTAGGTTAATCAGAAACACTTTCTTTGGCTCCTCACAATTTATTCGTAAATCGCTTAATTTGCAGAACGAAACAAATAAATAAATAAAGCTACTTGCCTGGGTTGCTATTTTAAGATTTTATCACAGCGAAATGGAACATTTTTAAATTAACATGTCGTAACACGATTTGATTTTTATCTGCTTTTCTTCTTAAATGCACTCTAACGATTATGGATTATTAATTTGATCCAACCACGTCACATGTGCGCGTCATCTTGAGAGAAGAAAAGTCATGTTGGTCTTAATGTGGTTGTCAAGTCAGTTTGTCGATGGAGTGGGCAGATTCTGCTCATCACTAATGGCTCCTGGGGTGAAAAGCCCAATAAAACCCATTCCTATAAACATCCAGATAAACACCTAATCATTCGCGAACGATTCCGATAATGGCGGGGATAGCTCCTCTAAGATCCTGCAAGTCAGAATCACAAACATTTAATTCCATCACTTGAGTCATTCTCAAACTCGTTTTGAGGTTGGTACCGCTAACTAATTAAATAATGCTGAGAATAAAATTGATTTCTATTATTTAATATGCACATAAATTGTAATAAAACTTGACTAGACTATTATTACATTTAGGGGATTAGAGCATGCTGAAGGAATATAATCAGCTTTGCCGTGAAACTAATGAATAAAGATATTGATTTAAAAGGAAACAAATAATTCATACAAGGAAGTTTCAAAGAATATTTATTTCATCGAGATAAATATCTAATATACTAATAAAGCATGTCAATTAGATGTAATAGTGTGTAATCGATTTCACATACCACGTATCGATGAGAGCAACTAAAATATATTGTCTTTTTCCATCTTGCTCGACATGACCACCTCAATTGCAAGGTGGAATCTCTCTGCTGTATGTACAAATCCAAAAGAACCGTTATTCGTCAACTGGTACAAGGAGAGTGGGAAATAAACAAATTAAAGCTATTTAATTGCTTCTGCAGATCTTCACGTTCCACTGCTTTCCGAGCAATTTTAGGATTGATTGTCCACCAGTTATAATGTATGAAATTGGTGCGCAACAACCTTAACGAATTGTCAAATAGAAATACCGGAATTTCAAAATGTAAATGAAAATGCTAAAGGACTGATTTTGAAAAATCTCTTAGGGACCCCACATTAATCCCTTGTGCTCCTGTTAAATTAAATTCTAAAAGATTTTGGTGGTACTTCATTTAAAATTATTTCAATAGAGTCACACGAAACCTCACTTCCAATACATCAGATCGAAAAATGTTACAAGACATAATCTATAGCTCTTTCTGGAAAAGAAATATGGTTCTACCCTAATTTTCTCTATCTCTAGTAGATGTTAAGACATTTGGATTTCCCCCCCCTTCTCTCTAAACCCTAACTTTCCCTTCCTTACTTTATATTGATCAAAAGGGGAGGTAAAGACGTTACAACAATCCTAGACATGATATGTTAGCAATCTTAGTATAGCAGTTTTTAGTAATGAGAGATACGTAAATTATTACAGTAGTCACGTCAAAACTAGTAAAAGTGAGTTGAGGGAAGGTCAAAAAGAATAATTCCGTTTAAATCAGAAAACCGACAATTTTTGCGATTACAATCTTCTAAAATGGATCTATCTAATTTTTTGTTTCACCTACAGCCTTCTTGTAGAACATTCCCTCAAAAGCGTAATAGAAACTATTAACATATTAAAAGCAAATATAACTCATAACAGTAAATTCATGAATTTTAAATAAAGTAAAAAAAGGGTATTTATCGAATAAAAATGCAATTTTTACAATGGCAACGGTTAAAAAGGTCAAAGAGGTAAGAAAATATTCTACGATTTTCTCAGGGAAGAGAACACTTATTCGGATTCCATCGTTGGAGCCGATTGCAGAATGTTTCCGCTCGGAGTGACAACCGATTAAAAAGTAATTAACCAATAGAGGGTAAATTCCTGAGGAATGTCCGGGGACTGGCCTACCTCGCCTCCTCAATATGTCACTGGAGAAATACCTAAAGGGACCTGGATAAAGGATAATGTCTCCCGAAAAGGGAGCAGGTTGAAGGAATGCCGGCGGTCGCTTTGATGTCAATCTGCCTCCTTATCACTAGCGGTGAAGGGCCGTGTCCTCACCTTCCCAGGCTCATGGAGCTTCAGCCATATCTGCCAGGATATCTACCAGACGCTAAGGCTCGAATTTCACCACTTACCGAATAACAGGGCGGGACCGTAAGTATAAAAGTCAGCCACACAAGTGCTGCGTAAACTAATCAGAATTAAATGGATGGACAGAAGCTGTACATGAAGTATTTAGTGACTGGTTTAGTCAAAGTGGAAATCGGAAGTGTAGAAGACTGAATGAAAAACTACTAAATAACTCGGTTAATACTCGAGGTTGGGAAAATGTATATAGAACAGCTATTCTAGTGCATTAATTGATATGATTATTCAAATTCGAATCACCCCTCTAAACCATCCCTCCTTCTGGTCGCATTTCAGTCCTTAAAGAAATGGTATTTTGTGTTAAAAGAAATGGTTAAACATGGAGTATGAGATCCATAAAAAAAAACATCCAGTTGGAGACGTAAAATCATAATTGATAACGTCACACTTAATATATTTGAATGTATCTCACATAGTAAAGGCTCGTTGAAACCCGGATTCGATATTTAAGTTGGGGATAAGAGGTTAACATTCGACATAGATAAAAAATGTATAGGCCAACATGAATATAAAATTAAATTTGCAATACCATTGGCTGTATGTAATTTTTCAATCTGCCATAATAACGGTGATACATTTGATTTATCGAATTCTCCCTCCCCTTGATCAGACTTCAGTCACGAATTGATAATTAGTTACACAATTAAACGTTTAAATATCGAATTTCGTAACGATAAAAACAATTTGTAACCGCTAGAGCGGTAACAGACAATTATGTATGTATATCTGGACGAGAGTGTGTTATATATATATAATTTACTTTCGTCTTCTCTGAGGTGTGATCAATGGACATCCGAGAAAAATATTTGGTCCTTAAGGGAAATCAGCTAAAACACTGTGCACATTTTTTTTAAATTTATAAACCCATAAAAAACTGAGTTTGTATAACTTGTCCTTTTTATAGCTTCTTTTTTTTAAAAAAATAATAATTCATTTTAATAAATACAAGACATAGAAATATATTCTATGTCGCGGCAACTATAAATTGTCAAATGTCTCCTCTTTCGCTTAATCCATTCCTTCCTTGACATATAAGACAAGAGAAATTCCTTTTTTGTCAGCGGCAGCCATTTTGAAAAGGCTGCACAGACAGAAGAATCCGAGAGCGGCAGACATTTTGTTTTCATTAGGTTTTTTCCAGTTGGTTGCACCCCTATTCGGTGGCAGACTTCTTTTATTTCGCGAGTAGAATATGTAGCTGGAGACGCCGACCCATCCTCTCCAGCCGGAGATCCGCATTTCAAACCGAGTTTGTAAAAGAAAGAAGAATGAGGAACCAGGACGAAAGAAAAAGATGAACACTCATACGAAATGGGTTGGCGTAGTTTTAAGAACTTTTTCTACCTATCTCCATGCTTTGAAAATACTTCTAAACAAACTTCTTCAATAGTAGAGTCCTCTTTGAATATTAATATGATGTATGTTAATGGGCTTGAGAAAAGTTTTAATTCAATACATTACATAATTTTCCGATATTCCAGTTAACATTAATTTCTGACGGCTTTTTTTTTTTCAAATCAGTGTTGATAAAAGTAAATATAGTTTTAAGTTAGTGTAATCTGGAGCTAAAAAATTAGTAAGCTTCAAGTTTTGGAATTTATTTCTCGAGTTCTAACAAGGTTATTAAAAATAAGCGCGAAAAGCAATTGTGAACTAGCTTGGTGATTATGGGAATGTTATATTTAAAGAAGAATAAATATAAGGTTTCCTTAACAATGAGGTATTTCGTTTGATTAAGCTATCTAATTATTTATTTGCATACTAAGTACTATTAAGGAGTGGCGATCGAGCCAAAGGAGTACTAGACGGGAGGAAGTTGTTCTTGCCAGACTCAGGATCGGTCACACATAGACTCTTAATGACGAGGACTGATAACGCTATATGCAAATATTGCAACAAACACCTAACGATAAAACACATACTGACAGACTGCATCCAACGAAAAAACCTTCACCCACACACTCGTACCCTACGATATGACAGAACTATTAACTGACAGCAGCCAATATATTCCACAAATACTAACATATCTAAAACACTTAAACATTTACAAATACATATAGTATAAAACAGAATAGGGCTTCAGCATTCTTAAAAAGATTTAAAAGGGATAACCTGTATTATATTCATTTAGACAAATTACGGATATGAGAAACACCCAAATATTTAAGGAATATTTCCCATAATATATAAATAAAGTTCAACCAAGGTTTACATGAAGGAATACATATACACTACCCCTAAACAGAGATCTTGCCAATCACCATCAAAGGGTGGCACAAACCAAATAAATAAATAAAATATTTGCTTACTATCCCAATGTAGAAGGAAAGGTTGTTGTTGGCGAATATGTAAAGAACTGATTTAAAATAATAAATCTCTATGTTAAAAAGCATTATCTAGCGCACTCTTTCTTCGTATGTAATCTGTAGTTTCTTGGTAGGATAATTCCGTGTAGCGAGGCAGATCAGTGAACATGAAGAATTAGCCTTTTGAAACAAGCAGAGAGTTCAACAACTTTCAGAGACGTTTACAAGTTACATCTTCAGTGTTTAGTTCAAAATGATCCATATATTGAATGCATTAAAATTCTCACTGGATACGGTGTGCCTCCAGTAGGTTCTTGCCACAGCTGAGATGGTCGACAGAAGGGAAAACAATTAACCAGGGTATATGAGCAAGATCTCTCAACTCTGCTTAGTTAGTTTCAGAGACCCACGTCCATCGCTAGTGGTCTGTATTGTCATTAAAATAAGTTATATTTCTCATGGTTCAGAGCTAGGTCGTTTAAAACTCCAATGTAAAAAAAAAAAAAAAACCCCGAATCTACAGACAACAATGTCCTTACTCTTAACGATTCTACCTGTTGATTTGTAGGTGAAATACGAAAGGAGAATAAAAAGGTATTGGGGCAGAGAAAAGGTATTTGCTTCTTTATATGTCTCGATGAAGCAATTAATTAATAACAAGGAATGCAAGGAGTATAACGAATCCATTTAAGTTCAATATTCTAAAAAAAAGTATTCAGATTTATCAGTTTTCATTTAACGTTTGAGCTAATAAAGACAAAAACTTCGTTACATTCCTAATGGATAATTCATTCCAACTAGGTTAGCGTTTACGTTTGATCTGCAATGTTTAATGGTTCCAACACGTTCTGATTCCATCGAACCCTGCTTTACGACTCAATCAAGGAGCCGCAAACGATCAGCAATGAAACCGTTTCAGTTTCATCTGATAGTTCAATAGTCCGCTCTCTTACTGATATTCATCGGGCGGCCTCTCTGAGGATTTCCCTTCCGACAGCCACTCAATAACTTTATTGGTGGCGGTTATATCTTTATAATGTGATTGAGGCACATTCACACATTGAGAACACTTGCTAAAACTTAAGTTAATTTACAAATATAAAAGTATAGCAATCGACTTTAATTTACCACAAAGATTATACAAATAGGTATCAATAATAAAATTTAAGAAAAATTTATGGCAGTGTGGAGTTGGCATTACTTAATGTATCGAAGAACCAAACAAGAAGTTTTGCAACCCTTCCGCCTATAATAACTTCCTTTATCAAGGCAAAAAAATGAGATGGTTAACTAAATGTTCGAAGTTTGAATAAAAAAACAGCAAATATAGGATCTTCAAATATTGAGGGACTGGAACATGATTCTATCCCGCTCTCTAAATAAATATTATTTTTTCAATTGTTTCAGTATTATTCTATCGATCTATCTTATGTTCGAAAATGCTTTTTCAAAAGCTATCTAAGTTTAAATAAAAAACGGAAGGATCAAAAAGGTCAAAAACCTCCACTCTTAATACTTCTTTATTACAGGCAAAGTACTTTCGGGGCAAACCGTCCCATCATCAGTGCTCTGTGACACAACATTTATATTTTCAATAACATGTATTATATATATATATATATATATATATATATATATATATATATATGCATAATTATAAATGTTGTGTCACAGAGCACTGATGATGGGACGGTTCGCCCCGAAAGTACTTTGCCTGTAATAAAGAAGTATTAAGAGTGGAGGTGTTTGACCTTTTTGATCCTTCCGTTGACGATGGACCTCCACCAGCCAGCACAAATCCAGAGTTTAAATAAAAATATTGATGAAACATTGGCTACAATTCGGATACTCAACCTTCATTCCCAATACTGAAGACATATTTTGTCACATAAATTACTTTTTTAATAAATTCATTAAATGCATAAGAAAGGGTTGTCTTAGAGACAAATAAAGAGTCTCTTGGTTTTTTATATTCTTAACAATGTGAGAGACATAACATTGTTCATTTTGAATAAAAGGCAAAGTTATAAAAAGAAGAAAAGATAATAGTACTTATTTGGCAAGAGTGATTATTTGTCGTTTTTCATGAAAACCGCTTAGACCTACCAATTTTTGTCATTCCATTTTTATCACCTGAAATATCATTACTATAATGCTGCCCAAGAATATCTAAATTCGAATTATTTTGAAGGGTGAATATCAATAAATTATTATTATTATTTATTAACGTCCACTTTTTGCAACTAAGGCTAATTGAGACGGGTTATCTACAGGTTACCACCCTTTCAATAAATTAAACACTATCAGTTATTACGGGATTCATTTCTCTCTTTTATAAAAGGTTCTGGATTATTTCCTTATCTATAAAAAAAGACTTCAGAATGGTACCTAAAAACTATGCAATTTTAAGATGGTAGATGAAATGAAATCATTATTTTAGTTATAAGCAACGTCATGACCGATATGTTAATATATAAGAAAATACTAAAGTCCATTAATTTCAGTATCTGCAGATCACTCATTTTTAATTCATTTATAGATAGTTTAAAGTTCTTTCGTTAAGTGAATGAAAATATTCAAAACACAACCATGTCATTTAGTTAATTGTAAAATATACATATTCTAAACTTGTAAAAATAAGGGATTAAATAAACGAGTGAAAAAAATAAAAACAATAGTCTCAACAACTTTCTGTTGTTCAGGGCTGGTTGGCTCTGTTGCCAAGACAACGTTCATGGTAACGTAATCCATGACAACGAATGCTGCCGCGACAACAGCAATCCAACGCGCATCAAAAGAGAACTGTTCGTAACTAAAAGAAGGTCAATTAATGTTAAATAATCAAGTTGTCCAAAACGGTAAAAAATATGAATAAGAAAAAATTCAAAAGTGTGTAGGATACTGTTTTTATTTTATTTATTCTTTTAGAAAGAATTGTTTTTTCAATCCAAAAAAGGAAAAGAAAAAAAAAAAAAAAAAAAAGGTTGTTTCCGATCACAATGGATTCCGGTTTCACCCCTGACCTGTATCCATGGGAACAGCCAAAACCTCTTAGCCTGCGCTCTTGTGGCAACTTTACGCAACCCATTACTATCTGTACCAGGCCCTGAATTCCTTAATGCCCGCTTTAGCCACTCTTTATGTTTCGCATCGATGCTCTTCAAATTTACATTACAATTAATACTGACCTTTTAGACATCGCAGCATTCTGAGAAAAGAGATTTTTTTTCACGAAAACATTCAAGCAATAAAAGGTAAAGTTATTTTCAATTTGAGGCTATTTCCCCTAATGAAAATTTGACAATTTATGCAACATTCGCAGTCTGAAGAATTCAAGGAGTATTTCTCGCTTAGTTTTTTTTTAAATACATTTTAAAGTTGTTTTAAAACGCTTCGGCTTTTATAAACTAAAGTAACGTGCACATTCTAAACAGGGAGAATAGGAAAACTGTAAAATTGTAAAAATCACACACACACATGTATGTATGTATGTGTATGTGAGTATATATATATCCTCTGTGAATCTAGGAATAACTTACAAGGTATCTGCAATTGTGTAAAATTTGTCCAAATGTTATTTTCTTACAACCAGCAGAATACCAATGCTAGCAAATAATCACGCGGTTTACAGATTAACTAACTCTATGTCCTCCCAGTCTCCTTTGAGCATCGCGAGCGATTTGAGTATCCACATGAAGAGAGTTAGCGATCATCGACAATGATGATTCTACAATGCAGCAATAAATGCACTACAATATATGGCACCGCCTGTTGTCTGGTTACACACAACCTCAAGTTCTATTTCTTCAGCTCAATATCTCACAAAACTCCCTTAAAATAGATTTTTTTTTACCTGAGATAATAATTCCTTCACCACCCAGCACCTCAAAAATGAACTCCTAAGATAGAATCAGGAGTAGGGGAACTGTCTTGGTCTACTTAATGGCGGAAGGTCAACAAAGGAATGAAAACTTCAAATGATTATTAAAATCATTTTTATTTTTCTACTAATTTGCGTCTATTTGACGCCTCATCAGGAGAAATTATATTACACATAGTCAACTAAACTAACGGTTACAAGCAACTAAACTAAAGGCAACTAAACCAGTGGCGGAATCTCATCGTATTCATAATTTAAGTCGAATTTATGTGACTGAAAATCATGGACTCGATTATTTAAAGTTTACAATCCTTTTCTAGTCTGGTTTGAACTGGTGAATAGTTTCGCGAGAACAATTTATCGCGAAATAAATTAATTTTACAAAATTGGAATTCATGATCCATTTTCCAAATGTGTAAAGACCACATTGATAATTCTATGCCTTATTTTTTTATAAGAAAATTGAACCACTCATAAAACAGCTCGGTGACATTATTGGACCACATATGTACTTCATTTTCGGGGAGGGAGTAGATGTTTTTCACAAGCACATCTGAGTGCAATATCACAAATCCAGTCAAGGGAATTTCAATATCCAAAATTATTCGAATTATGGTAATAGTCTCACAAGATGGTTGCGACAGATTTAATATAATAGAACATAAAAATGTCAATTTTATTGGCATATCCGCGCACTCCCTCTCTATTATTACCGAAATAAAATGATATTTCATCTGTATTTATTTGGGGCTGTTATGTTAACCGGAACGTCTTCTAAAGCAAAACCTAATCACGTGAAATCCCTTTCTGTGGTTTCTATTTATATGTCAGTCAGTGTTTGGTTGGATCTAGGAACTCTGCTTTGATATTCTTGGAACTGTTTTCCACTCCCTCGCCTCGGATGTGGGTCAGCAGATAGGATCCTAGGAAAGCCCAATATCTCACTATAAAATACTACAGTCAGTCCATTATCACAAAACGATAATCGCATTTTTGTAGGGACTCTGAAAAAATAAAACAAATGACCCTGAAAAGAATTCGATATTGTAATTATCATTTTAAAAGGCTTAGTTTAGTTAAGGCGTTGACCATACATCGCATGGAAAACCTAGAGTCATGAGTTCGATTTCGCCAGTAAAAGGAATTTATTTAAAGACGAATTCTCTAAAGAAAATTCTTAGTCCCCCAAGTTAGAAAAGGAAACAAACTGAGAGATAACCCGTCTCAACTATCCATAGTTGCATAAAATGGAAGTTAATAAATAACAACATTTGATCTTATATATTATTCATATTTATTTTCCATTAAAATAACGTGATAGCATAAGTAACTAATTAATAAAGAGTATTATCGCCTGAGGAGTGCAGCCGTGAGACAGAATTGGAAAACTACCGATAACCCAGTAACAGAACAATTTCCCAAAGATGCATTATGCAGAAGCTAGTCTTTATTGTTACCGATTTAATTCCTCTCTTGCTCGTGAAATTTTCACTTACAGCTAATTAATGAACAATTTACTCAAGTCGCAACTTGAAGCGCAAACCTCCCAAATGTTCAGTTGTTTTTATTTTACTAAGGGAGAAATAGAGAATAGAATGGAAGATGACGCCAGCTTTGAACCATTCGAGCAAGGGGGTTAAAGATCGCCCAGGTGTGAAGGCATCTAATGGATTGAATAAAAGGCCAGATTAAGGCAGTCATTTGGAAGAAGTATAGGAAGGGCTACTTTTTTTATTCTACTCCAGGAGACCAATTAGTTGTGGGATATTTCTCGGACAAATGACCCCCACCTAAGGTCACGTGACCTATTAATCTAAGGGCCTGATTGGTCGATAACTCCTCCCCAGATATCTTCATTAGGCCCCAGAGGGGACATTAGCTCGTTAGTGGGCCGCTCTCGAGAGATGGCTTGATTTACATTTGTGCCCCGCGGAAAATGAGTCATTTTGTCATTGGTCCCTCTTGAAGTCATTTGAATACAAAGGGCTGACGGGGTGGCTGCGGCACTAGCCGCTTGTTATTTTTTACTTGTAAACGTTATCGTATACTAAGTGATGCAGGGCTTGTAAGCAAGGATAGACTTTTAATTTTCATGTCCCGTTAGTCTCTAAGGAGATTTAGAGGAGTTATTTATTACAATACTAAAGAAAGCAGGGGAGACAGTTGTACAATGAGAAACATTTGAAAAATAATTGTTCTCAAACAGTTACACAAGTCGTTTATCTATATTAATAACTACTATGTAGAGCAAGAATGACCAATCAGCAGCATAAATCTGTTAACAATTTATCGTAAAAAAAATCTCTCTTTGCATAGGATCTATACCTTGGAAACACTATTAAATTTTTTATTACTCTAATTACCAATAATGATTTCATCAGTTTATAGGATGTCTCGTAAAGATGAAATATCGGACAGAAAGAAAATAAATAACAAATTATGTATAACAAAAAGTATTATTTTTAATACTTAACATTTGACAACTGTATATTAATATTAAAATGTGCAGTAAAACATTGAGCACGGCAGAATATTTTCAGAAAAACAAAATGTGGCGAAAATATCCCTACAATGCTACAGCTTTAAAATGCGGCACGCTGGATAAAGAAGTGTAAAAAATGGCAACCAAAAGAAATAATCTTTACAAGTCAGATTAGTCAGTTTCTGCAATCATAATATCAATAAATGGCTTAATTCCACAAAACATTTAAATTTGTCTGAACTTTATTTATGACACTGCATGAATTGCTTGTAAATTGTTATATCTCCACTAAAAAAAATAAATACTAGAGTAAGAAGATAATGAGATTAAAATAATCTCAATTGTACACAAATGCAAAATCTATCGCAGAAGATTCATATAAGCCCCATACATAAGTGGGGGAAGAAATGAAGGTGGAATCAAGGAGGGGGGGCAGAAGAGTTGACTCATCATTTGAGACATGACTTGCGGTGGCTAGATACCTGCTATTGCTCAATACCACCATATGGCTGACAATAGTCGAAGATGGTGTCATGGCTCTAGAAGCAGTAGGGAGTACGATGGACTCAAACTGGGTAATATAAGTATGGATTGTATGTGTTGGTTGATGTTAAATTTCATTACCATTTCGTTCCTGTATAATTTCCATTAGGACATTATGAATTTGAAACAACAAGTTCATTATTCAACACAATATCCATTTCTGTTCTCATTCATCTTTGGTTTTTTTTTTTTTTTTTTTTTTTTTTTTTTGTTTTTTTTTTTTTTTTTTTTTGTTACATAGAATTTATTTAGTCCGGCATACATTTCAGCTAAGATACAGAATCTTCAGCCCTTAAAAAAGGAAGGCTTGCCACACATCATTGGTGGAAAAGTAAAGTAGTCAGCTTAAACAATATTTGGTATTTAAGCTTAGAATAAGCTTACCCAAAACTAAAAAATGAAATAACTCGGTTAGTATTAAAAGATACAGAATAAATGTATATTATAGCATTTATAGGTAATTAAATGTGCAATAAGATTGCTTCTATGCACGTTTTCAATCTGATTTATAAGATCTGAGATATTATGAATTTTCGAAATTCTCCCCTCTAGAGCCCCCGACCCCTCCCACTGGTCCGATTTCAGTAACAACTTAATTTTTCATGAAACATTTATATATGGCGTTTGTTAGCGATTAACAAAAATTGCGACCTCTAGAGAGGCAACAGACAAATATATATGTATATACACACAATTTTGAACTGACCTCGATCGATGGATATTTGAGGGAATTTTTCGTCATGAGCACGACCTCAATAGCTGATTTTACTTAAGGGAAATCTGCTAAAAACCTATTCCTTACCACATACAGCTCTGTTGGCCCCAATTTTTGTTTTTGAATGTGTATTTCAAAGTTTATTCTAGTTAATTTTGAAAGTCAATGCTTGCCTAATGTTCCGTCTTCAGGATTTATACATTCAGGAGATAACAGCTTTAGAATATATAGATTCCATTCAAATGGTTGTTGAGTTTCTTGATGATATATTGAATGTATAATATTGAATTCTAGGAACGGTGAACTTATAAGCATCTCGTCCAGAGAGAGTCGCGAGAGGCCACCGGTGGAGTACACGGCAGTGACCGCTGAATCGGGCGGTTCCTTTGAAGCAGCCTCGAGATGTTTATGGTAATCCAGCGAGCAACAGATGTATGGCTCGCCCAGGCCATTCACTCACTGGACTCCTATCATTCATTTGATTACAGTCAATAGCGGTCGACTTGTGTGTCTTCTTTGTCGCTTCGCCAAATGAATATGTATGACGAGTCTCGATTTCTAAACCGAGCCCTATATTTCACGTTTCCTTCTTTCAAATGCCACACCAATGTCTAGAGTTATAATTTACGTGTTTGTTCGGAGGTCATTCCTGAGTCAAGGGGGGTCATTTGGAGGCGTACGAGCCTAGCTTGAGGTATAGCAGCACCGATTCCAGTTCTGGTTCAACCGGACATGGTCAACAACCTAGCGGTATAAGTAGTCAGAGAGCGCTCAAAGGAACGCTGCGTAGAATCACTTGCTACATTAATTAACTTTTTATTTAAGACAGTGTTAAATATGTTATATTCTTAAGAATTAATGCTGAAATAAAACATAGATTTAACAGCACTTGAAGGATCAAGTATTCCCTGGCGTACAATAATGATGGCATTACAGACCCTTTTGTTGTAAGTATACCAGGAAAGAAGCATTTTTCTTTGGAATTCATATGCTTTTTAACCGGCTATTCCACTTTATTATCTTGTCTATGCCCTTATATCAATATCGAGTTGTGCGACTTAGATTCATGAGGTTACCGAGAGTCTTGGTTTCAAGTCAAATGCCCATCGTTCCGTCCTTCCTAAAGGGAGACTTATTAGGAGAAAAAATAAGATCCGTTCAGTTGTACATTTTTTATTTAATCGGCAGGTAACACAAATGGAAAAGGTTGTATTAAAAGAGTACAAAAACTACCCTTCTTCCGCAGTCACTCCACGTCCTTCATTCTTTACGAGGTTCTCTAGAGGGGGAGGAGGAGGGTCGATTTGTTGCGATTTCAGTTCTAAGGACACATACTCCTCCTGAAGAGGCTATTGAAAATAGCGAAACATCTAGTGTGTTTACTAAAGAAGATCGTGAAGTTTTTATTTTATGACTATCTCCCACCATTATTTTCATATGTAAAACTAAAGGGCTACTTATTGGACCATCAGGAGTATGGTTTAGAGAGGGGGAAATTCAAAACTTAAAATACCTAGGCTCTGAGAGCAAGGTAAGTTAGTCTGATGCCCGTAAACGACCAAAACATTCAAATGAACTTGTGGATGCGTGTGTGTTTATGTATATATCAGTTGATGCGATCTAGGAACAGAGTAAAAATACATATTTCGCAAAAGAAATGGACCATATTTCCGTTTATTTCCAAGACTGTATATACAATATGAAATATTTCCTGGGTATCTCAGACGTAGATTTAAAACTAAAAAATAAAGAAAACCAGCTTTTATCGTAGTCATTCATTGAAATAATAAATGTTAAAAGAGGACCATTTAAATATAGTGGATGTAAAATGGTGTATTTACTTTAGGCAGCTATAATAGGAATATGGGATGGCCATTACTGGGCAAGCACCCCGCTCATGAATGTATAATTAATGAATACAGTAGCAATGAAAGCCCTGTGTTATCGAATCCATAGCCAAACATAGCAGTCTTTAGAGGGCTTATATAGCCGTAGATAAAAAAGGAGGAGCTTATCAGATAGTAGGCTAGGCGCGTCAGGGCGGTGCATGTCTGACTGTGTGTATGAGGGGGGAGGGGCTGTAAAACCCTCGGATTTTGTGGCAGGCTGTAAGGAGAGCCGCTGTTGCGCCACCTTTACACGGCCTTTACGACTACCCGACGATTTACCGTCAGCTGGTCCAGACAGCGCAACAGCTTTCTACATTGTTAGTCTGGAGTACGTCGCGTTTGAGCCGATTTAGGAGACGGCGAAGAGTACTAGGGAAGTTGGCTACTTCAAGAAGCATGGCTGCAAGATTTCCGTTTAGGGAAATCATCCAGTCAAGCTGAAGACATAGAATGACTTTTAAAAACTTTAGGCTAAGAAAGATGTAGCCTTTCTGCATTAAATCATGGTTTGTAACTACAAGTTTCACAACATCAATGCCATCTTTAAGTGTTCATTTTAAAAATAAGCCAATAAGTATAAGAATATTGCTAGAGAACGGGTATTAAGGCAGCTAATACTGGCATACCTGTCAATAAAAGAGTAGAATGTACTCAGATCTTTTGGTTTATTTTCATTTTTTAAATAAAGACCTATAAATACCACTGATGTGGTGAAACTGATATTTCACAATAAAGATTTAATACAGAAAGACTACAACTTTCTTATCCTGCAACATCGAACACTTAACATTATATACTCTTAATATGTCCTGCTATAAGGTGGCAAAACTCAGCTCCTTTTAAACATACACATAAGTGCCGGTGGTCCAGAGTTTAAACACTAGGGCTTTTCCTAGCCTGGGTAATATGCCAGCGTCCTATATATTTTATATATATGTATTTTGAGTGTACAATTGCACTGCTACACCTACCTGCTAGTGTTACAGTAAAGTTAACAATGTTGAAAGGTTTGTTGTTTGGTTTTGAAAATACCTAAGAGGAGTAATGTGTAAAGGCATAGCTGTTGGAAAATTTGGTTAAAGAGCCTTCAATAGAACCTATATACGCTCATCTTCGGAAGACATGAGTCTCTTCAGATGTTAAGTTTTCTTTGACAGCTTGCCAGATTCCATATCATTAATTCTTAATCCACCGTCATCAACCTTTCTCAATAGAATAGTTGGTGTGCCTCATACCTTTTGTTCTCCGTCACTTTTGATGTTACTTTGAAGAGCACCAAATATTTTTCTTATGGCTTTTCTGTCCATGATTAACAGCGGGCTTGTGTTTTCAAATTAGTCAGCCTTTAACTTAGATATATGAAGGCAGATTTTAACATTAACAAAATTTAATTTTTAAGGGCTATATAGCTTATAAATATTTAATCTGAACGGTTGAGAATTAGTTAAGGATATACTTGGATGATAATATATGAAGATAACCTTTCTGATCTATTCTTGGGAGGTATCGAAATGGTTAATATATATGCTGCTCATATGACGAGACATAAAAGGGGAAAAAAGTATAAATATTTTAAAGGTTCTAGTAGAATATTTTTATAGCCTTCTTCCTTAAAAGAAATTTACTGTCTTCCTGTGTAATACCGGATCTATTTCGACTTCTAAAGGAGCCGCCACAGTCCGTGAGTCCTAAAAATGAGAACCCCGTGGATTTTATGGGACAATGTTAAGGTTTTCAGTATTCTGTTCAGTTGCAAGCTTCATGCGACGGAACAGAGCTGATTATAACTTGTTTTAATATCCATAAGCAGATATTAAAACACTATGCTCAACTATTACTCCCGAAACTTTGCTGTATTCTAAATTGAGTGGATTTCAGACGTACTATCTCCAGACACAACGCCTTCCAAGCCAGACTGCGTTGAAAACTGCAGATCAGGTTGCACCTGAAGCCTGGCGTGGGGAAGCTGCATCATTTGCCACAGCTGGCTGCCTTTTCGCAGAGTAGACCACCTGGTATTCCTCTTCTAGAAGGAGCAGGTCTTGTTGATGAAGATTTAGTTCATCTTAAATGGTTTTGTTTTTTTCATATAAGTACTTGATTGCTCATTTGAAGAAAAACAAGTCCGATTTATGGTACCAACACTTCTCTCTACCAACACTTTTATTAAATATGATCCATAATCTAAATGCTAATAAAGGCGTTAGTATACAGGTGAAGTCTGATCAGCGCCATTAATATGATTTGTAGTACAGGTTTTTTTTTATTAAAAATGCGTGGATCTTGAGGAAAATAGCTTGCCTTATCCTGTGGAAGTGTAATAATCGCTGGGCACGTGGGAAGGTGACCAAGGAATAAAATATTTCCCAGAAAATAAAAATACTTGTGGAGAAACCTACGCTCTGTCAAATTTATTATTACACACTCAGCTCTCTGGTGAAACGTACTTCATCCTACGACTTTTTTGTAATGATAAAAACCGACTGGAAGAAGTACAACAAAGCCACCCAGATAGTAATCCATATATAACAGGTATGCCAGAGGAATTTTGAAGAAAAATATAAAAACTGTTTCACGAAATGTTTAAATTAGTTGGAAGCAGTGGTTCGTATTACATGTATCGACAATGCCACCAGAGTACAAGAATGTCTCGTTACCCAGTAAAAGTATATCGAATGGACGAGAAAGAAGAGGATTTTTCAAGGAAATCGTCTTTTAGAAATATCAGGAAATAATGTAGATGGCAATAACGTGGCGAGTGGAGGTGCAATAATCTGATTAAACACGATAATACCAAAATTCTAGATAATTAATGAAATCTTATAAACACATTTGACAGTTGACGCGACGAACAGCGATCCCAGGCGCAAGTAAGTTAAACTATAAGAGGAGTACTTTAACCTACTACATTTGACCCAGGTGGGAGGACCACGGTAGGGACAATATGAACGTGTGTATGACTCAGGTAAGGTCATATAACCTCACCAATTCTGGAATTTGTTTATTCCCTTTTGCATTGTTGCTTCCGGTTTTCGATTTCATGTCAGTGTCGAACAGGAAACGCGACGAAGAGAGGCAAGTAAAACTACAGCAGGTGCTCCATAGCCTTCGGTTATGATGAGCAGTGCGATTGGGCCAGTAGGAATGATTCATATTATACATTGCCAGATCGAAAAATGTTGCAGAACCTATCCTGCTTATTTTTAGTTGTTCCATAAATTTTTTAGCAGATTTCCCTTAAGGGAAATCAGCTATTGAGGTTGTACTCATGGCGCGATTTTCTAAACTTTTCTTAAAATGTCCATCGATCCTACCCAGGAGATGACGAAAATAAGGTCCGTTCAAAACTATATATATATAATTATATATCTGTTACCGCTCTAGCGGTCGCAATTTTTGACTTATCGTTATCAAACTTAATACATAATCGTTTTATACAAAAAGAAAGATCAAGTTCGTTAACAGTTGAAATTGAACCAGGGGGGGGGGGGGGTTAGAGGGGGAGAATTTCGAAAATTCTTAATATCTCCGTTATTATGCGTCGGATCGAAAAAAGTATATAGGACCAATCTTATTGCAAATAATATTTTCTAAAAATGATGCTATGTATACTTTTTCACTATCTTGATTATTAACTGAGATAGTTGCATTTTTTAGTTTTTGGCTTCCAGTAAAGCTTCACTCTTACTCATCTCATATTAACAATATTCTATTATGTTATGAAGGACTTTATTCGAAGCTTAAATACCAAATATTGTTCTCAATGAACTTTTAATTTTTGAGATAAATCCAAACACGTGGCACACGTGGGAAATCTGCTTAGTTAACGCAGCCTCTGCGCGACGGACTTTTTCTTATTTCAATTATTAAGCATGTCACAAAAGCATGTTCCTTGTTTTCAGGCTTCAGTAAACTATCACATCTATTCTTCGGATTTTTACGTACGTTAGAAAAAGAAAATAAGTGGTGAAAAGTGATCAGTGGAGCATCATTCCACCACCATGTGGGAAAAAGTCTTAGTTCATACAACCCCTGCGTTACGAACTTTTTTGAATTAAGATATAGTAATAAACGGATGCAACATTCATATCTACGAACGTCAGGTGTAAAATTTGTTTTATTGTGATAAAATAAAGGAACTGTGTTTACATTACTATATAACCACCCCTAACCCCCCCCCTCGATCACTAGACGACCGCATATTAAATATTTGTTACTGAGGGTGAATGAAGATCTCCTAGTAAGTTTTTTCTTGTTCCCATTTTTATTCAAATAGAGCTAAACTTTGTGCAATGCCCTAAATCTTAACATTTTCATTGGCACCAAGACTACTAAGCATCTTACTTCTAATGCAGTATAATACAAAATAATTAATATTCCAGGGTAGAGGTACGTGGGAAATGATATCTGGTAGGCATGGGAGAATCCAGGGGAGGGCTTATCTCTGGGAGAGTGTTAACACTGGACTTCTATGCCCAGGATCGGGTTTCACATTTTATAATTAACAGGGTGACGTGGTGGGGGCAGAGGATGCTTATCAAACAGTTAAATCATAAAATAATTCAAGAGTCGTTTTATTTCTTCCTTGTTAACATTCATCCACTTAGTTATGAGCAAGAACAATGTTTTATAAATAAAAACTCAAAAAGAAAAAAAGGTCCTTTGCGCAAACTAAGCAGATTTTCCAAGAATGTCACGCTGATATTATATCACATTCTATTCCCCATTTCTCCCGTAAAAAGAAGCCAATGTAAACTGGATGAGAAATATAAGCTGACTATGAGAACGATACCACCTAAAGTGGGGTAAAGTTAGGTTGATCAAATGAGTGGGGATTACCTAAGGAAAACCAAACAAATAAAAATAAATGAATAACGGTTTATATTCAAGCTAGAGATAATGCCCTCGTAGGCTCGACGATGGAAATTATTTTTTGTTAGTATACGTCGATTAAATTGTAGAAAAAACTACAAATTTTGGAATTTTCTATTTTCGAAAAATCATGACACAATTGAGTAGGGTTTAATATTATATCAGTAAGCATAGAAAATAAAATTCAAGATAAGTGGATTGATAACATAATAGCTGATTTTAGTATCTAAAGTACGATTGGCAAATAAAAGAAAAATTGGAGATCAAACAAAAGTCATGTATTCAACAACTGATTTATATAATTTTTCATTACGTTCGATATACCCTGTAAATGATAATTGAAAAACAAAACGGATGTCATATTTCTGTTGAAATGTGAAAACCGAAAATTTACTCCGTATAAGGAAGTTAAAAATGTAGCAGGTTAATTTTTTTTTTGTTGGGAGAAAACCTAGGAGCAACATTTTGATATACATTTTTTAATCGTTGGACGTAAGAAGAGGTGGTCAATTTTGTCTATCTGATTTCACATTATACGTTTTAGAGAGAAATTTGTTAAGTGCCTAATACTATCCAAAAGTCTCAATCAGTCAATCGACTTCATCATTGCTGTAATACTCTGTCAAAAACCTATCAAACGTTCACTCAATTTATAGTTTCAATATATATTTAAATATTTACGTACATTATTTTGTATGTATATGATTATTATACTTATTTTAAATATCGAGCAAAAATAAAATAACACTTAATTTGCAATAATTTTACTCTGTTGTCAATGTTTATCCTATAAATCTTTATTAACCTTTATTTATTCTCTAAATAGTTACCCCTTTATATTTATTCTCTGCAGTTTAAACAACGGACCTCCTACCAATACCATGATACTGGCCTTGGTCATTCATGAGTAGTCGAGACAAATATTTACATTTTACTGTTTCATTTCATTTAACTCGCAGTTAGTTAATTCCGGTTATTAGCATAGAATTAAAATTTGTTTGAATTCGATTAAGGTGAGGTAAAAGCATAATTCAGTGACAGTGCCAAAATTAATTGTCCCATATTCTTCAAATGGAAATTCCACCATATTTCTAAAAGCAAATAAGTTAAAATATAAAATTAATTGAAAACTGAATTAATGCTTCCCTCGAATGCATGATAACATCTGGTCATTAGTTATATCCTAGGAAATATTAATATTAATCATGACAGCAGTAAGACTACTTTTCCTAACCTATCGATTTTCCTAATGGGCTGATAATTTCTGTCCATTAAAATCTAAATTTCCTATTAATCCCCTCTCCCCAGGAAAGGCAAAGCTCATTAATTATAGTATAAACAGTCGCGGAACCTCTTTGCTTTTCATAAGGAAACTCAAAATTAAATGTCTACTGCAACATAATCCTCTTAGAATTTGAATAAACATACAACAAACCTTTTTAACCAATAACCATTATTACAAGTCCACCTGTTATTCAGTAATAAATTGAGCAGTCACATACGACTCATGTTTTATTCATCTAACTATCTTATTCAAGCTCATTACAGTATGTGGTTTGGCTTTTCTGACACTTTCTAAAATTAGCATAATGAAATAAATGACTTGAGGCGCGAGCCACCATTAAGACTTGTTAAATTATTTCTTG
This sequence comes from Riptortus pedestris, assembly GCA_019009955.1. Taxonomy (NCBI): domain Eukaryota; kingdom Metazoa; phylum Arthropoda; class Insecta; order Hemiptera; family Alydidae; genus Riptortus; species Riptortus pedestris. The sequence goes on from CM032230.1 coordinate 51,979,992, forward strand.
AAATGTGAAAATATGGGGATATATTTAACACTTAGGTTTCTTGTGTCATTTTTCATTTTGGTCTATCATCTCTCGGATTTTGTTTAGAAATTTCAAAAAGAGTTATAACAACTAGAAATGCATCGATTCAGTTGTTATTGCAGTTATTGTTACAGTTGAGACTACATAAATTAAAAGTGGATTTATTAAGTTTTTAAATATTCCATAAGTATAAGTACTGCATTTAGCAGATATCCCCTTAGAGAAACCAGCTATTGAGGTTGTACTTTTTACTCCTTTTAGGACTTATACTTCGGGCTATTTATCTTTAATTATACATAAAAAGTTTAAATATCACGTTTAGGAGAGATAAAATAAAAATTGCGGACGTTAGAGCATAACTATATTTAAGCATAATTATATTTAATAATCAGAGTTACACTTATCCTTATATATTTACAAGAAAATATGGAAATTATAGAAGCTTAAAAAAAACTATTTGTTATCGGCGACAGGCAAGATACGTATAATATTTAAATATAGCATATACTAAAACAAAACACTCAATAATATGGAATATTAAGAAACTACTCTTACTAAATAAAAAAATGTTACTGAGGCAGTAGTTACATGGATCAATAGACATTCAGGACATTTTGGATAAGAGACAGCAGACTATGTAGCACCCTTCTTATACACAAAAGTAACAAAAAACAGAAAGTTATTACTATTCAAAATAGGATGTGCTTTGAATGAACCCAACTAAAAGGAGCTGGTTGAACGAGTATGTAGTTATAACAGGCCAAGCAAATGTAATTAAATAATTCATGTCTGGAAATTGAAAAACTAATAGTTATAGAAAAGTAATTTTAAACAACAATAATGTTATTTATTTAGGTCAACTTAGTGCTACTAATAGGGATAATAGGGTTGAGTTATCTGGCCAACACCCTTTTCTTACCAGGTTGGAACTAAGGATTTTATTTAATGAGTTGGTCAGTAAATAAATGCCTAATGTTCGAATCATAAATTGGGAACAGAGCCCTATAATAATAAATTTTATGTTCGAAATCCATGACTATAAGTAAATGTATTGTCTAACTCCTTAACTCAAATGGCTAACCATTGACCTGTTATATATTACAAACAGAACGTAGTGATAAAAGCAAATCTCATTTTTGAGAGGTTTTCCAGTGAGAGAAATATAATAAAAAAATGTATAGCCAAACTCAACTTTTTTTGGAAGAAGTCAACTGTAAAATATAGGTGAAATATTTTGTTTAATTGAGTCGGCTTGTGAAAGTAAGCATTCCGTTGTCAGTATGGTGCAGTGATTTAATCAATGTTAAACAGCTGATTGAAGCAATGAAGGAAAATCTAAATCACGCATCAAATAGAACTATGTGTTACCAATAAGGCGACTACTCATTATAGATGTATGACATAAAGTGGGCAATAAAACCAATAACAGTATTGAGCATTCCAGTGTCGTATAGTTATATGATTTTATAAGGCATGAGTACGTATATAAATCATCTATAGAGGATACCCGTTCACGTTTTTTCCTCTCTCAACAATCGGAAGTCGACTCACGACTTGAGCGACCGAGAAAGAAAAATGCTATAGACAGACGAGCTCATTTAGAGTTGAGAAATGACGCTTGGCGAAAGCTCTGACGTCTCAAAGCTCTCGTTTAAATTGAACCATCAAGTCCTAACACAAATTAAATTAAGTGGTATGGAAATAAGGGTGTAGTAGCTATGAAGAGATGGGCGAGCGGCTGTGTCCATCAACTCACCGCTAACAAGCTGGGGCCAACTCTATACGGCTAAATCCCACTATATATAACAACAATATAAAGCTAGCATTGAATACAGTTCGTTCCAAAACGACTAATTCACAGCATGGAGCAATGCACCGAGCTTAGATTGGGTCACTTGTTTACATATGCATTAGAGCTAGGTGCTTACAATGATGTAAGGGGATATTCAGGTGATAAGTATATTAACGTTGAATGCCTGTTCTCGTTTTCTAATTTGATCATTAGCACCATACTTAAGATTTTGAAATGTTTTTGGTACTTGTTCAGGATTGTACGTGGTTCTTTAAGAATTCCTTCAATCGTCCATCGGCTGAGAATAAAACTGAGCTTCCTTCAAATTTACCCCTATTTACCAATTGTGTAAGCTCGTTTTATCCGAACCATATTCTTCAAATTAATGTAATAACAAGGTCGTTTCTTGCCGAAAAGTGGGGCTTTTAGAAAGAGTTAAAATAGAAAATAGTAAGTACCGAAAATGTTACAAAGCAAATCTTCTTAATAAAGTGATGCCGTACTTTTATTATTCCATATATATTTTTCTCTAGCTCGCATATCTGCTTAGTTCAAGTAGGTACATATAACCAGAAGAACGATTTATTTATTACAAGAGACGTTCTCTTCTTTGGAGGCTGCACTGTCTCGAGAAGTATAATGATCGGCTTCAGCTGTCGGATTAAATAGTAACCTAATCTCAGAAGGCGCGCCCTTCGTTGTGTTGTGTGTCTCTATTTATGCATAAGGTTACCTGTTTGTTCAACAAATCGCATACTTATTATTATTGCTAAAAAACTGGAAAGCCCCAGTGTTTGGTCAGGTCACCTCACATCAGGAAACCAGGCAAACATAATTAGGTTAAAGCAGTTCCCTAATCTGAGAGTTCCGCTTAGGTCCCGAAACACGAAGAGCAAAATAAATAAAAGGAGTTAAATTATTTTATTGACCTTCTGCCCATACATCGCATTATGCGAATCAACTTAGGTCACACACACACATATATTTAATCAAATCCAATAAAAATGGTTGTCCCTAATAATAAATTAAAATATTAATTGAATTGTAAATAGTGAAAACGAGCAATTAATAGAACTCAATTTCCTATACACAAAATTGACAAACTACTATTATAAAAAAATGTTGTAATAAATCTATTTGAATATGTTATTGAAACGTATTGGTAGCTTTGAACCTTTTTCGCACGGGAAACGTCAATCAGGTGCACAGCTATTCTATGTATAAGAAACCCACAACTTGCAATTCTTAAAATCTCAGATCAGAAGAAATAACCAGAGGAATTTTGTGTGTCTTCATGGTAATGGACTTGCCACAAATATTAGTTTATTTTGTAAATGAATAAAATTAAATAGAACTAAAAAAGGTAAACAGCCACCGATGGGAAGAGCTCTACTTATAACGGCACACAATGTTAATAAAATTCATTCTAAAATTTATGTCATGTTTAATTTAACAAACATTAAAACTAGTAGTAAGATGATTTATGAATCCATTTATTTCTGGTAATATTTATGGCTACTAAAACGTTAAGTACGTTATTGAACTTTCTTAAGGAAGCAAGTGATTATGATCCATATAATATTCATTATAGATTTACGCCATTAAAATAATAAGTAATACAATTGTGCCACACACGATTCAAACGACTCGTTACGGCAGGTAACGAACGATATGAAGGCTAGCTTCTACTGCCGAATCTCTGGATGACCATTTCGTCAATGACAGATTGAGTTACTCAAGAAACTAATCACAAAGAGAACTGATTACCTCGAGTGTTGCTCGAGCAACCTATTCACCCAATGCACACATTTTTTAGAGTGCAACGTAGGCAACCATTTGTCCAACGTGCACATTTTGGAATTTACACACACAGTTTTAGGCACTGTTTGTCTAACGTTAGCGTTATTTATTCTGAGTATTACTTAGGAAACCAGGGGAGGGGGGGGGATAATTCAAAATTAGAAGTATCTAGGTTACTATGAGTCGGATCAAAAATTTATATAACCAGTGTAATTTGAATTTTAATTTTCTTCAACTATTGTTTTATACATGTTTTCTCTGACTTTTATATTAATGAAGTTATTTAAAGTTATTTTTATAGTTTCATCCTTTTGTAAACCCCCACTTCTATTCATCAGATTTTCACTTTGAGTACCCCAGTCATTTTTATTGGCTGTATTTTGTGCTGCTCCCTCCCAGTTTGTAATGCTAAGTATAGTTAGTGCATCAATAGCAACGCGATTTTCCAATTGCAGCCTACCGTCCTTACTCCAAATATCTTTCAGGGCTTTAGTTGGGATTTCCTGAGGATTCATTCGAGTTACTTGACCCGTCCGTCGTAGTCAAAGGAATCTGCCTATTTTACTCAACAGCTGCGTGACGGACGTTTTAGTTTCCAATCAACAACTCATGGTGCATGTACCATAAGCCAATATATAATTACGTTTAAAAGTACAGTACCACCATTTCGCCTAGCACCGAAAAAGGGCTATTCTACAACCGGAGTGAAATAATATCAGCTCGGAAGAAGTGTGTTCCATATGAAATATACTTGAAGAAAAGACATAACACATTTCCTATTCAGATGTCCAATGTACTCAGATCCCAATCGCCACTATCTAAAGAAGTACTACAACCAGGAAGACCCAACACTAGAAAAACTGAAAATAATATTAATTCCAAAGGAAAAAAAAAGATAATGAAAGATTTATATTATTACATAACACTTGCGCTTATAATACGGTCAATTATTACAAACGGATAATTATTTACTTTAGGGTTATGTACTTAGTTACTATAAACATTATTACTTTTTATTACATTTTTCTATTATTTTGTTTTCTAATGTGTATAAATTTGCTTCAATTTTGTATATTAATATAAATTTGTTTTGTTTGTATATTTAATATTATTTTATTTAATGAAAGGACTTCTGTAAAAAGAAAAGAAATCTTAAATACAGAATTTTCCAATTTATCATATTCTAGCTAAAATGGGGCGTATTCTTTACATCGGATCAGGAGGAGTGGGGGATTATATGAGGATTAAAAGCAAAAAAAAAATCAAAATATATCCATTATCACGAATTGGTTCAATTTAATTTTTAAAAAAATATAAATTTAATATACTACAATTGTTATTTTTTATAAATCGAGAAAATAACGTGAAATGACGTCAGCAGAGTGGCATTCCAGGAAGTGGTAAAACTGCTTAGTTCACGCTGCACCTGTGCGGCGGAACTTTTCTTTTACTGGAGCTACTGATTCGCTGTAAGTCTATTAATATATGTACAGATTATAGGACGATCAATCACTCTTGCAATAAGAATAGGAATCAAAACATCTTGAGCCAATAACGGCTGCTAATGAAGTTATCTCGAATGGAATCTGATGCGGGCATCCCCCCCCCCCCAGCGAACACGGATCCTAGACTTATGAGCCAGAGGGCATAGCTGTATCTATGCAAGGGATGAGGATTGCATGACTAGATAGAATCTGATTGTATCGGATATCGGATGTCTCACTCTCCAACAAGTAAAGATGGTCAGTCGATTTCTTTCCCTTATCTCGGAAGGATATCTATTTAATGGCTCTTACATATGTACAACTACTGCATCGAGGGTGTGCCGTACCTCAATGATTTCTTCTCTCTTTCGTCTGTTTTAAAATGGTAAAATATTCTTGTTGAATAAATAATGATAAGCCACCGTGACGTATTGTCGAGGAATGTAAACACGGAATTTCTAATGTGGATGTTTTATGAGTTTGAAAGGATTAAATCGCATTATTTCAATAATGGTATACAGGTGGTAAAAGTCAACTACTTCTGTATTAGCTTAGGTAGCTATACCCTTATCTGATTGCTAAGACTTGAGGTACATTGAGGTATCGTTAGTACAAAGACGCTAGTAAGTATATACCATTAGATAGTTTATGCTGGCCACAGAGAAATGGTTCTCTACATATTTCGGCCTCGAGTGAGCTCTTTCGTTTAGCGTTCAATACTCCTTCCTGGTGGTTTATTTGTTGAATTACCTTAAGCAAATCTTTTTAAAACTCTGGCACTCCAAAGTTCACAGAAGCAGCTTCAAAACGTAGCATTTAGAGAAATGCATTTCATTTTAATTCCATTGTGGCAGTCATTTTGGGAATCAATTCCAATCGGCGGGTATGAAAAGCTGGGCTATTCAACAAAAATGTTTATTTGGAATGTACTTTCATCAAAATTAAAGTAAAGGGACATCTTCAGCCCGGAAAGACGATGCATTGGAACAAATATATCATTTATCTATCACTTTCAAATGAATTCATTTTATGTGAAGTGCAGCAAAACATTTTTCATATTTAGTTTGAAAGGAATACAGGGAAATCATGTGGTGTCATCAAAAGTTGCTTTTTATTTATTCTGGGCTACTACTCTCTGCACCATTATGGAAATGCGCTTATACTAGACTCCTGCGTGAAAAATGTTTAATTATTGCCGTACAAACGATTTCGAGCACCTATTCCACCCTACGCGGGACACGGGAACATAAAAACTCCCAACGAGATTTACCAAGCACCAAAACATGCCCTGAACTTTTTACAGCACCACGTGCTACCGTCTGACGTTGATGTTTATTTATGAAGGCGCTGATGTTCCGTATCCTTCTATATTACTACAGGCTTTTTTAAGCCCTGTCTATGACGACTGTGTCCTGTCTCATCTCAATCTATGAATAACCTGTACCTAACGATACAAGGATGGCTCCAACCCAAAGATACACTTAGAAAATGGATTATAACTAAACTATGGTGAGTAGAAAAAATATCTACAATAATGTAGAAAAATAATGTCTACAATACGTATCTTTATGAGTGCGGCCTTGCTTTCAGTTTTCTTTAAAAGTAGTCGCCAGTTATTACAAAAAGATAGCCACAGCCCCAGTAAATTCTTCACACCTCGTTCATAGGTTCAAAAACCTTTTTTCAGTCCGCATTTTCTACTAGCTAGAATGCCACCAGATGACGACTTACCTCTTTCCGAATGATTTGTTGACAAGTCTTGAAATAATATGTTTAAGCATATAAATGATAATCTACACAATACTTTTTATCACAAGAGTAGCAGTGAGGGTTTAACGAAGACTGAACGAGCGAATATGCTAATAACTAAGTCTCTTAAGATTTGGATTGGATTTGTGAAAAATGGATAGTACAATTTTTCCTGAAATTCATATTTTAGTGCTGGGATCATTTTTATAACAAGTCATACTTCTTCGATGGCAGTCAACTTTGTTTTACAATATTTATTTATTATTATATTTATTTATATGTTTTTATACATAATTTTATGTATTGTATTTTGTTCGGTTTGTCATAGTCGAAAAGGATGATAAAATAGAGAAATGTTGAAAATATTGTTTTCCTTTTCTATCCCACTTCTACTCTTCCCGATAGCCACAAATCAACACTTGGAATTCGTTAAAAACCAATCACATATTTATTTTCGTGTAGCCAAATTCTCACGAGAATATAATGTCTAGGTTAGTCAAGTACAAAGCGAGTGCAATGATAGCATTTTTATTTAAGCAGTTTCCGTTTAATGACCAAAATAAAAAACAATTACACAATAACTAGCCCTTTCTAACTGATGATTCAATGCGTTCGTAATAACTAACCATCAAAAAGGATATAGACCCATTTTTATTAAATTTTCCCATTATCATCACTTACGCTTTGTAATAGCAACTATTGGGTTGTTACTGAAACTTCTTTTTCATTAACTATACCCTGAGAAACTCATGATGAAGCGTTTCATCTCTACGAAAAACTGCTTATAGTACCTCCCTTTTGTGCTATTTCTTGAAAAGTTTCAACTTTAAATTCTTTGTGGTGAAATCCTTCAGGATATGTCCAATAAGCTCCACTCCCGTTTCTTCGTGGCTCTGATAAAACCTTTATCTTCACTTCTATATTTGATATTTCAAATTGCATTTATTCTATATTTTTAGGCGAATTGGTTCTGGAGATCCGAGATCCTTTGCTAAATCCACATTATTGGATATGAAAATAGCCAACTTTTTCATTTTCTGCTATGTTAACATTTTCACGCAATGAGCATTTAAAGCAGCTGACAGCCTGCTCTTAATTACTGAAAATTATAACTGGCTTCTATTTTGAGTGAGAAAGGGATACTTGAGGAAGGAGGTGTTTAGGGAAGAAACCTATTTCTATCAGTGACAGCACTAATGAAGTTGTTCCACCGTTGAGTAAATCATCTGCCTTTCCCCAGATTAGGGAATGCAGGCACAGAAGCCCCGACTATGCACCAACTGCTTCTTCCTTCTCTTTGCTCTCCATTGGCGGCCTCTCTTTCAGTAGTCCGTTATCAGCATTATCAGTCGGTAGTGCGTTATAATTATTATCTAAAGTATGTGGCCAATGCCCTTATCTAACTAAACTGGTCACTCTAGGTTACAAGATGCCGTTGAATGAATACCACACATATTTCCTAAACTTTCCCACAGGGGTTTGTTTATTTTTGAATTTTATTTTTATTTTTTTAATATAACTGCACGATTTCCAAATAACGAGTTAGTTTATATTATTATTGTATATCGTAGTTATATTTTGTCTCGTAGTGCTCTCAAAGAGTCCGATTGCTGGGATTCAAACCTTCGGCATCACCAGATCAAAAGATATACAAAATCAAAAGGTAGGCTATCTTCAAAATAATTCTGGAACTTTAGAAGGATCCCTTAAGAAATAAATCATTTATGATTTATGATAAATTTCATCAAATATCCAAGATCGCTATTGCAAAATTACAACTATATATATATTAAAGTTAGACTAAGACAGTTGCTATTTATTTAATATGACTGGGCAAAACATTTTAGAATATGCCTTTCAGTAATTTTCTGTTAAGGTTAACCCATTGGAGTTGATTAAAGATGTAATTTTTGTAAAATGTCTTCTAATGGCCATCGAACCGTCCAAAGAAATGACGAAAATGAGGTCTATTCAAATTTATATATTTTATTTATTTATATATACGTCTACCGTATACTTCACTTAAATTATACCTACAGAATAAGCCACTATATAAAACTTCACTTAACCCCAAACACTTATAAGATTTTCACTTGTATTACTAAATACCTCATATGAACAAGACATTCCCTTAGCACATATCAGCATTCCAAACAATTTCAAAATAAACATTCTCAAGCTGTGTTATACTTTGTATTGCAAAACGATGTAACTTTTTTTTTTTTTAGGAATGATTTCAATTCTTCCTTCACATTTTCACAGACGTGTATCTCATACGACGTACCTGAAATAAGAATCTTTGCCCAACATCACATGGAAGGACATGGCTTGCTTCACTTAGGGAATCAAAGAGTGGTCAGCTTGTTTCTCTGCCGTATTCTGGTAGAATTAAATATCAAAGAATTGTTCTGAGATGGTCTCTCTCGATAGGTTAGTATAGTTTGCAATCCCCAGTCTTGAACTCGTAGCCTTTTTTTTTACGCCAGCAAAGTGTTTTCCAGGACAATTTTCACGAAAATGAGATCCGGTCAGATGTACAAAATTCATTTGAATGAACGTTTCAATGGAGCACTTTATAATAATAGCTGGGCAATTTTATAGATTCTTAGAAGAAAGATGGAATCCTCGCAAATTCTGTAGGTGGAGGTTTCGCCGAGTTCGACTAGGTGGTTTTGCTTATTCTAACAGTTTAGCACTAGTGACTAAATGTTACGAATTATAGTCGTGCCAATAGGTGCCTGATGATATAGGATAGGGAGGGTGTAAGGGCGGGAAGCTTTTTTTAAGGCAATAATAAGAAAGCATTAAACTGAAATAAAAGTATTAAAGAGATAATTTCCTCACTTTATTAAACCTAAGTATTTACTCTTCTTGTGGAAAGATGAGGGTGAATAATACAAGTCACTATTTGAGTTCTACAAAGAATCAAATATATATTGAATAAGTAACATATAATAAACTTTATAGTAAGGAAGCTAATTGTATACAACTAAACCTTAAACGAATGCTAATTTAGGGACTAACCTTATTTCTAATTGACACAAACATTAACATTTATTGATATAGATGTTGAGAGAACAAAGGAAATTTAACTTTATAAAACAAGACTGTACAACCTAAGTAGACCACAATGGTTAGCCCTTTGTTTGTTTCGTAACTTTAGCGGCAAGCCAATAATATATGTACATACACAAAATAATAATTCGACCGGTCCTATATTATGAGTACTCATTTAATTGTTTACGGAGATGCTAGCATTATAATAAGAAATAGGTACCTTCGGGAAACATATACTTTCCATGGAGTGGGATTTTCTTCCTGTGTTGTTTTGTGTTCCCAATGAGATTCTGTCTTCTAGCTGGTGATAACTGGTTGCGGTGACTTTTATCTGCGATGCGGTGATCCTTATTTGACACTAGCATTGCAGGAGATGACAATTATTCCCCTTTTTGCGGAGCCAACTACCACAGCACCGTGCACTTAACATGAAGTCAGAATCAACAATGGCACTCAGTTACAGAAACTAGCTCTCCTTTCTAACAGCTAGCGCTGCAGTTTCCGCTCCTGGCCCCGCCTAAGTGATCTCCATATGTGCGGCAGGTTAGTGATCCAAGTAAGCGCGGGATTTTCAATTCAAAGACGACTGAACAGAGGGGGTAGTATTAGGAAGAATAACCGTATAAGGACGAAAGGTTGTTGTAGTTTTTAAATATAACATATATCATATTTAGAATGAATAACACTATATCCGAATCGCAAATATAAGGAAAATAAAAGTATTTGTGTTTGTACATGCGTCCGAGTGTTTCGTGCGTGCGTGGTTTTTTCCTTTAAGATTAAAAATGAAAAGAATGGTAGGAAGCACAACTACCAAATGAAAACATTTAATAAATAGTAATAATTATAGTACAAAAATCATTTGAGTCCGGTACTGGCAAGACGGAGGGAGTTCTCAGAAGATTGACCGGCAGTTGGAGAAATGTTTCTGAGGCCTTTGGTTAATTGGAAAGACTAACAACCGGTCTCCGACTCCTTCTCCAATTTATAGTTGTGTAGCCCATTTTAAAATATGATGGATTCCTGATGGTTCTGCCGTCCTGGCGAACAGCGTGGGTGATGGCCTCTATCTTCCACTAGGGCTTCATTAACAAAAACATCTGTCTTTTAAAATAACATGGTCCAGAAGGGGAACGCGGCCCCGAACGGATTTCGGACATTCGGGAAGAGGAGGAGAGCGACAGCCTTTGTATAATATATTATAATTTTATGTAAATAGGATTCGATAATAGATTCATTTTGATTTTTAATCTCTGGAGAGTCTAATGATCTCCCCGCTATCAGCTGATTTCATTTCCCGTTTTCACAAGAAAATTTGCTTATAGCAAAGTAATCAAACAATTTTAAATTTATATCAATGAACATCGGTGGTGTTTTAACTTTTTGAAGATCTTTGCCGAGCCACAATACTACGGCACAAAATAAGAATAAGAAGGGCAAGAAGAACTTGTGCAGTAGTGCTTATAAGCACCTATACTTATAAGTAGTGATAATCACAAATATTGGTACACAATTAAAAACGCATTATAAATTAAATTAATCAATTAAAAATACGGGTAGCGACAAATGTTTGTTTGGAGTTTATGAAATCCTCCACGAAAAATAACACTATTGATAGATTGAAAAGTGGATTTGGAGAGTCACCAGAATTAGTAGATTTAAAAAGAAATCAAATGAGAAAGTCCGAAAAGAAGTATGTGAAAGTAAAAATTTAAAAAAAGGAGGGAGACGCTTATTGGCCACATAACCAGGCACGGTAACTTCATCACATATGTATTTGAAGGTCAAATGTTCGGGAAAGCCAAAACCAGGAAGTCATTCAAAGTGTAGCTTGCGACAGAACCAAGAGGTTATATATTAGTGTTTTGAAATCTTGGTGATAATTTTATTATCAACATTTTTTTTTTTTTTAAATAAACCAACAAGTATATCACACTAATTGGATTCTGAATTGATAAGTACGTTTTACTTAATGACTTCCGGTTAGCTGTATTGATGCTATTAATCACATGCGAACTAATAGTCTGCCCCCATGTACAACCTGCGGGCAACAGGTGCTGGGTCCACGGCAAGCCATATAGAATTGACCTAACAAGCAACTGTAGGCCTTGTCAGAAAATATGCTCCTCTGTTGTTGTTACATATCGTGATGTAACACTATATATGAGAATGTAGTTAAAAAATATTCTATATATGCAGAAGTAATGCAACGTTACGTTTCTTCAGACGAAACAGTAACATCTTCTTATCTGTACGAAGAAAAGTCGTACTCAATTAAAATAGGGTTATTTACAAATTTTTACTTCCTTGTACAAAATATTGAAATCGGAAGTTCAACAGAAAGTCGTTTAGACCTTCCTAAACAGTTTCCGTTTGTTTCCAAGGAGTTCTTCTACTTCTGTTATGAGAATCATTATTTTCATAATTTTTTTTTCAGATGGTTGTATTTATTGGATGTTAAAAAAATATAAGGAACGGTAAAGTAGTCGTTTCAACATTCGCATGCAGGAGGAAAGGGGTATTTCAGTAGGAAAGTGTGTGTTATTTTGGTATGCCCGATTCGGATACTCGTTCAGATAACTTCCTCATTTCGGATTCCTTTACTAGACGTGTGTCAATACATGACTTTTTCTTAATTTGCAGTAGATTATTTCCACTTATATTGTCCCTTTTTTAAAATAAATATATGTTTTTCTTTTTAAATTCATGTTTCTTCAAAGCCTCAATCCTCTGGAGACATATGTGTTTCTTTCCTAATATTTTTTTTATTTTAAACCCTGAGAAGATAAACTATAGTTTTAATCATATGTTTTCATTAATATCATTTACTTTTATTTTTTGCCACAAAACGCGCATATAAATAAGAAAGTGTTTAAGTTAATATATTCTTCAATGAAGACGTGAGACTTTATATATTTCAGATGCATGGGGATATGGCATTAAGTCTTCATGGAAATTAAAAATTCTTTAATATTTCCAAATTTTCACCATTGCAGGCATCATCAGGGACAATCATTATTTTTTTAAAATTTCACAGTTAAAAGCAATAATTTTTTATACTCATTTATAATAACAAAATAATCTTTCCATCATCACATTCGTGACTTTCGACATTTTTTATAAAGAAGGTAACATTATGTTTAATGCACTTAATTATTCAATAACCACGATAATATCATTACTTTGGTTTATTATTTTCAATAAAATTATTGTTACCATTCATAAATCAATTTTTTTTATTCTAAAGAATTATTACTAATTTAAAAGGTTAAAATTAAGGTAAGGCATGGAAATTCTAATAAATTATCTCCATAGTATTTATTCATATTTAACAGTCTGTTTAAAATATATATTAAAAAATGTATATTTTAAAATAAAATGATAACAATAATTGTATTGAGTGGGAAAACGTATAAATTCTTGAAATTCTAAGAAAATTTATCAAAGTCATTCAATTATTCCTAGCCAATCGACATGAACGAGAATGAAATCTCTTTATGAATTATTCCCATCAAAAGGCAAGCCTCGACAATATTTCAACTTCCCATCTTCTTTGCGATAAGAATCGTACGAAATCGAAATGTCTTCTGATGAATTTCACAGTTACGAATCATGTAGAACAAAGTGACGTCATCCACGATCCTTTGGCAATCACGCGAAACACTTGTTGCTCTCAAATTAGGACTGCCCGAGAAAGTACTTAATTAGAACTAATTTGAATTTTCTCGGTAGGACTCGGACGTGACGGTTCGACTAGACTCTAAGTGACAACAGGGAATCGGGCTACATGACTCCAGTGTGTTCCCATTTATAATTGTTAGTATCCTCACTCTCTCATGGGAATCGCATCCTCAGCGAATTTTCAGCACAGTCCAGTATTTAACTTTTCACCAATTCATTACCGTAAAACCCCCTAACTTTGTGACAGGCTCCCAACATTGTGACACTCAAGATTAATCCCCAGAGCCGCTAGAGTGCTCTGTATGCCCAAAATCTTAACTGTCACAAAGTTGGGAGCCTGTCACAAAGTTGGGGAGTTTTACGGTAATGAAACATCGTATCAAAACATTTGGAAAAAGTAGTATAATATATATAGATTATGTAGTGGAGAAAACCATATAGCGCCGATCTCAGGAGGTTGCAAAAGAAAAGAACGCAAAGTTAAAAAAATCTGTCACGCAAAGGACTGCGTAAACCAAGCAGATTTCCCACGTGAACTTTAACAATTGATAAATCTACTTACTGGTAACAGTAGTAGGAACGAGTCTCTAAACCAATTTCACGAGAGCCGAACAGTTACGGAAACGGCCGACCTAGCTTTCGGCGGATACTCACGAATGGTTGTTGTTACTGTATAGGGTTTAAGGACGAAAAACTACCAGGTTATCATCGCCCTGTAATATTTATAATTCACATTTTGGCATCCTCATCCATATCGCCATTTTAACAATATAAACGAGGATACAAACAATTGCACTTTAAATTTCTTTGTATAAACTCGTGTTTTTTACAAAATTAAACAATTTATGGAGTTCTTTCGGGTCATCTCCAAGGGCCACTTCTATACTATTGGAAATATTGTATTTGTTTCTAATATCTGTATACTTATGGCATTCCATTAATATGTGATATATAGACAGTTCTGTGTTACATTTCTCACAAATCGGGGGTTGATCTTTTGTCATAAGATAGCTATGCGTAAGTCGTGTGTGCCCAATTCGGAGTCTTCCTAATACAACTTCATCTCTTCTGGTGTCTCTTGTCGAATATTTCCATGGACGGATGGTGGTTTTAATAGTTTTTAGTTTATTGTTATGGGGTTCATTCCACATGTGTTGCCAGTTTTTATTAATTTCTTCTTTGAGTGGATGGTAGAGTTCTGCAGATGTAATTGTTGTTGGGGTGATGGAGTCGAGTTGATGGGCTTCTCTGGCTGCTAAATCTGCTGCGTCATGAGTCGGCCCATTTCTAACCATCATACTTTTATTTAGAAATTCAGAATTGAGATTATATTAGTAGTGTGACATCTGCTTAGGCAGCACCTGGGGCGTTTGTTAAAAGTAGAACAAACATAAAAATAAAAAATCTAATTGAGACTTACCGTTTGGGTCGAAGGGTACTTGATCGCAACTCGATCTACTGATGTCGCACCTGTAGACTGCCCCACCTCTCCTCACATTGGGCTGTGGAGTCTGGGCTTGGGGAGCCCCTACCAGCACCCTGCAACGTCACAACTTATCAATCACTATAGCTGATAAGAAAATAAAAAAAATTAAAACCATTAAATTCTACATAATTATTTCTTTGGGGCGAAAACTCCCCATACACTTTTATAACTTTTAATTATGCATAAATACACGAAACTTGAAACTCATGACGCAATTTTCGAAAAGGTTCCTCAAAAGTCCATTGATCCTGCGTAGGAGACGACGAAAATGAGGTTGGGACTAAATTTTATATATATATATATATATATATATATATATATATATATATATATATATATATATATATATATATATATATATATATATATATATTTGTCTGTTAACGCTCTAGCGGACGTAATTCTTGGTTGAGCCTTAACAAACTGGATATCTAAACCTTTTATGTAAAAGTAAGTTTCAAGTTTGTTAACGGCTGAAATCGGACAGGAAGGAGATGGGGTTTAGATGGGGAAATGTGAAAATTCGAAATATCTCGTTTATTATGCGTCGGATCGAAAATCTGTATAGAATCAATCTTATTGCAAATGTAATGTTCTATAAAAGTTGTTATGTACGTTCATCCACAATCTTGATTATTAACCGAGATATTTGAATTTCTTATGTGTTCAGCCTAAAGTAACCCCCCCCCCCCTCCTACTCGTGTAATATTAACAATAAGTTGTTATATTATGAAGCATTTTATGAAGCCGAAATACCAAATATTGGGACTTTTACGTTTTGAGATAAATGCAAATACGTGATGCACATCGGAAATCTGCTTAGTTAACGCTGCGCCTGTGTGACTGACTTTTTCCTGAATTTCATATACGTATTCTCCATTTAATGAAGGCCACATACAATTCGCAGTGATTACTTTTAATGTTGTTCAATCGCTTGATTTAAATCATTGCCTATCCAATCAACATAAAAAATTTCTTGAATTGAATAAAGTATGTTTCACCAAAATCCAAAATACAATTTGGTATAGCGTCAATCATTTGGTCAAACTTGAATTGTGGGATGGAAGTCAAATTTTTTTTTTTTTTATCAGATATCCTTACTCTAGTTCATTTTTGTGATTGACCTGTGGACATTTGATTAGCCATAGTAGCATAATGTAAACGATAATTAAAAATATCATCAAATAGACATTTATCAAAAATCGAGTCATGGTATAAAATGTTAAAATCTTTGCAAATTTACATCAATAAATAACATGTCCAGGGACAGTACCAATACAATTTCAAGAACTAAACGGACGGCTGAGAAACACCGGTTTAAGTCAGAATAGTAACTTTTCCAATAATGAAGGTTTTAGTAGAGTAGAGTAACTTCATTAAAACTTTTAAATAGTCTACATACAAAATTTACTTTTGCACTAATGATGAACATGTCAATGTAATTGACCATGAACCAGTCTAAAATTCTAGGAGTCTACTATTTACAAGGTCACTTGAACATAAACTATTATTTAAGCAATTTATTCATGATTGAACCAAAAAATACCTAGGTTTTCGGCAGAAAACAAAAAAACATTTCGTGGACAAAAGCAGTAAAAGCCATATCCTCAGTGTGTTATTTTTACTAATTGCTTTGAATAGTCTAAAAATACAGAATGTGGGGAGGGAACAAAAACAGATCCTATAATAATAATGGAGAAAAACATTAAAAGAAAGCCTCAGGGACTATCTCAAAATAAACATATGCCATATGGTCGCCAGGGACTTAGGTTTTTGCTCGTTGTAATGGATACTCTCACGATACTAATATATGTCTGTTTGTCTATGTGTGAATATATAAATAAATAAATATGTGTGAGTGTGTGTGAGTACAACCTCAAAAGAATATTTTTGTACAGAAGTACACAAAATAAATTGTTATAGTAACAGCCTTGTGAAAATATTGAATGTATTCATAATTACGTAACTTGTAAGATATATAATCCTTCATATTTTATGTGTTTTTCGAACAAAAAAAGTAATTTTTTAAGAACTACATATTTATAAAAAAGGATTATACAACCACTTTTGGAATCTCCAAATTGTTCCGTTCTAGATAGTAGGGACTAGAGAGCTATAACAGAAATAGTTTCTTTAGAGGCCATAAAATGTTGAATGAGAACGCCCATAAGCCTCTAATAATGGTCGAATAAGTAACAGGAAAATAAGGTCGTTTTCAAGTTAAGAGTTTACCAACTAGCCTTTTATGGAAGTAGAATGGTTGACGGCCTCAAGTTCTATAATTTAAATGAAACACTTAAAAATAAGGAGTTTTCAGAAACCTAGATTTTTTTGTAGACCAAACAACGTTCCATAATAAACTTAATGGTGTCTTACGGCTAATGTTACACGAGCAATTACTGTGTTTAAATCTACAATGGGGCATAGAAAGGCAAATTAGTGAGAAAAATGTCTCTTTAAAGCATTACTACTATTTTATGATATATAGTTGCCTAGAAAAATGATTGGTAGAAACATGTTACCTAATGGAATAGTTAAAAAAGTTTGTTTCCCCCCTTTATATAGTAAAATAGACATAATACTTGAATAAAGGGAGCTATTATAATTTAAAATTCAAAATTATTTATGTACTCTAACACTAAGTATTTTTGTAAAAATAATGAACTATTATTTCGTTTATTTCTTTTAAAGTTATTTTTCTTTATAAAAATAAAACCTACATTTTTAGGTTACCAATAAAATACTCATATATATTTAGTTCCATAATTCGTTTTCGTTCGTATTAACTACAATCTTTTAGCACATTTCCCTTCAGGATATACTCAAATGTTGTTCTAAATCCGTTTTCTCTATATTGAATATTAACGGAGATGTTATCACTTTCTAATGTTCCTTCTTAGACATCGAATTTATCATAGAGGTGAAAATATCATGAAACATCTTATTCCAAGCATAAATACAGTGTGATGTTTTAACAAATCTTTATTAGATGCATCTCAAGCATATAGTTTCATTCAGTTTATTTGAAACATAAGCCTCCTTTATTTTTATGTGATCAAAACTATAGCGTCTTCAAATTAATTAAGCAAAGTATTTATTTGAAAAGAAAAGCGTGGAATGTTGGACGTATTGAAAATGCTTTTCATATTAAATCATTATACTTAGATGATCCTGTCCAGTTCCAAATAAAACGTTTCTCATAAGAATTTCTATTCAGGAAGACTGTTCCTTAAATACATTGAACTTGTTTAGAGATCATTAGTAAGATAAGAATTGGGCAGCCCCATCCGGTCGAAAGGTTCTCACTGTCATGGCAGCTTCCGTCAGAGACCATGCACCGAACATCGAGGCCCATTTCAGAACGCAAAGGTCATTGTCTTGGAAGCCGAGGAAGCAATTAAGTAAGGAGCGGGGTGTGAATAGCTAAGCCCCTAGGCTGCGTCCATCCATGTCCAACTTGGTTCCAAAGTAGCTCATCTAAAGGCAGCCCAAGGCGCTCTCAACACCATTCACGGGCTAGTTCCAGCGTAGAGAATGGGCAAGCCGATGGTCGGTCTGTAACGAGCGTTCGGGAGAACTCTCCGGTCCACACATTACGAATGGTTATTCTTGTAGGGATCGACCTCCGCCTGGAAATATTACCTCAGTGGCTTGGATAACGACTTGCGCGTAGCTAATGTAAGCCACAAATTCCGTATACATCATTGTAATTAGAGTAAATTGAAATGGATAACTTGACAAAGAGTTTATAACCCTTATAATGGATCTCGTTTTCGTCATCTTCTAAATAGGATCGATGAACGATACATCTGAAAAAACATTTCTAAAATCGCTTCATGAGTATTACCTCAATAGTAAATTCCCTTTTAAAGGAAATCTCCTAAAATGGTCAGAGGTGCTCTATTTAAATATTCCAACCAGGTCCTTAATACTCAAGAACATAATGTCATAATTCAGAGGTCTGGTTTTCCATTTTAAAGTTGCAATCGTGCTACTTCGTGTGTGTGAATAAATATTGAATTATATTTTCATACACGTTAAGCTGGAAATCCAATACTGAGTAATCCAAAATCTATATGTGTCGCCACGTTAATACTGAAGATAATCGTCATTCAAACCACCTCCCTGAAAACGTTGTTTCGCAATTAATCACTTAAGATAAATCTACTTCTTGAGCAGTTAAAATACTAACAAAGGTCATAATTTGCTTTGGTTTTCATTGGGGGTGTGTCCTTTGTTCATCCTGTACCTTATTCTGGAGTTAATCTGACGACTCACATGGTACATGCACACAATTTTCACATTCATAGAGTTTAAATTTATTTCTAGAAACCTCCCATATATTATGATAATCGAAAAGTTTCGTTAAATACAGATAATTAATTGATTTATAAACAAACCTAGAGTGGCGAGCTCGATCCCCGCATGGACGAACAGGAATTTATTTAGTGACCAACTCACTAAATAAAATGCTTGGTCCCACCCTGGTTAGAAAAGGGTGGTAACCTGTAGATTCCCCGTACCAATTAGATATAGTAGCAAAAGTGGACGTTAATAAATAATAGTAATACTAATATTAATGGTAATTCAAATAAAGGGTTAGAACCGCCAGTATAAATGATACTGTTGTCATACCTGTCATTGGAGACCGTCGACACTGGTTGATGGTCGAGTACAGCTGGCAAACGCTTTCGATGCTATTACAACTTTTTGACAGGCTTGAAGATGGTGTCATCGCATCGAAAGCGCTTGCCAGCTGTACTCGACCATCAGCCTGTGACGACGGTCTCCACCGAGAGGTATGACAACTAATATTAATGATTTATAAAGTAATTTGTAAAGAACATACTAGTAGCTATAACAAAGTTAAGCAGCTTTATAAAGAAGTAGTAATTAATGAAATGACAATGATCTATTAATTAGTTTTATCAGGATTTAGGAGTTATTCCCGAACGGGCCCTTTCTTATGGTAATTAACCCTTTCTCGCCTCTATATCGGAGATGATAACTTTACTCAGGTGTGAATAGTTAAAGGGGACACTGTCTCACCGACACAAGAGTTGCTTTCTATTTAGAGTGTTAGATGCGGTCAAGAATTTCAATGCGGATCACGGTGTCAGGCAATGTTTCGCAAATGAGGAACTTAACAAAGGAGTAGAAAAGTGTGATTAAGAATGGCGTTTATGTACATAAAAATCTGTTGTGGGCACAATATGGCATCTCTTGTACGTCTATCAGATTAAGTAAACAAAATGTTTTAATGTACTTAATTCAACATGATTTAGATTGCAAGATATACGATATTTCTGGAATTTGTTCAGAAAATGTCATAGAGCATAATTTATAGGCCTTTTCATAATAAACAAAAATGGTTCTATACTTCTTTTGTTCGCCTAATGGAGAAATTTGATTTTTTTTTTAATTCATTCCCTATAACCCCCCCCCCCCCTATTAGTCGATTTTGATCAAAATCAATTTCATAAACATGAAATTTCAACATTCTAAGGATACTCGTTTTTGAGTTATGCGAGTACATATAAAAATGAACTCACGTTGCGCTGCTACAAGTCAAAATGAGTTTGGGAAAGTTCACTACGGATGATTCCGTAGAAACTTGAAAACCAAACATTTTTGTGATTATAATACTTCCTTTACATCGTGCAATGAATATAATCTAATAACCCGAGAATGTTAGCACGTCATGGAATCACTTTCTTTAAGCTACTCAGCCCAACTGCAAATAGTTACAATTTTTAAGATGTTACTTATTATAGTAATGGCCATTGGCATTTTTCTAGACTCGTGACTGGAATGATCCGAATTATAATGACGGAAATGACTTCATTGTAGAGGCATCTCTTTGTTTACAAGAACTTACATATATTGTAACTCGATATGAGTTAAAGCGTTGACTTTAATCTCACATGATAAACCTAGAGTGGCGAGTTAGATTCTCGCCTGGGCAATAGTAATTTATTTAGTGATGGAATTCATTAAATAAAATCCTTAGTCCCACCCTGGCTAGAAAAGGGGGGGTAACCTGTACATAACCCCTCCCAATTAGCCTAGTTGCAAAAAAGTGCACATTAATAAATAATTTAAAAAAATTATATATATTTCGACTGAGAATGCTGTAAACATGAGTTAACAATCAGTTCTGGCAGTTATTCGAAATGACATGAAGGCAAAATTTCCATAGAAATGAATAAGTAAAGATTGAGAGTTCCGAGGACTTCCAGTAGTTCCTCTTTATAATGTTTACTAGTCCGCTTGACAATAAACGCGTTTGGAAGAGTAACAACTTCGACTCGTCACCAGAAAATCTATCTATTCGCAGCACCCAACAAACCGATTAATTCCAGGTATTACCAAATATGAGCAAGCAACCTTCACCTTCGACACCCAGCCTGCCGAGATCATGATATATCGAATCAAGATCCCCATTACAATATTATGTACACCGTCCCAATAAGAGGGTTATGTATTCTCTAACTTTCCTAAATTTTGAGCTAAAGCAATTTAAACGTCAATGGAATGTGTTTCAATATAAACATTACAATCAATAAAACTGTAACGATAGTCCTCCAGAAAGTGAGTGAAGTGATTAGGCAGTAAATATACATGAGGTACATTCAGAGGTTGGCTAATGTATTCCAGAAACGGCCCTGAATTACAGATGAGGCTATTTTCTCCTTTGGCTAACATAGTCACGAGTACTTCTCAATTATCGTCCTCGAGTTGTGAGAATTCCTTTTGGCAAATGGTCCAGGGCGGATGCGCACGCGCCTCATGCACTGTCTGACTCGCAATGGGCTTAAAATTAGCTAATATATTATACTCAAAATGACCAAACGAATATTGTATTCAGATGAATAAAACAATACCCGGATGCGAGCGCCTCCTACTGCGTAATACTGAACAAATGTTAAGAAAGAAATAGACGTTACTGAGTTGCGTCATTGGTCTGTCGCCGTACTTCCTCCCGGCGTTATTTTGAAAGAATTATGAACTAAAAGTAGATATTCTACTTAATATAGTTATTGGGGAATATTTTGCAAATTAAATCTTATCGTGCACTGAACTATATTTGGAATTTTTAAAGCATGTTTTAGCAGATTTCCCTTACGGGAAATCAGCTATTGAGGTCGTACTCATGACGAGAGTTTCGAAAACTTTCTTCAAATGTCCATCGATCCTACCCAGGAGATGACGAAAATGAGGTCCGTTCAAAATTATATATATATATATATATATATATATATATATATATATATATATATATATATATATATATATTTGTCTGTTAACGCTCTAGCGGTCGCAATTTTTGTTTGGTCGTTACGAAACTCGATATTTAACCGTTGTATGTAAAAAGACAGATCAAGTTCGTAATGGCTGAAATCGTATCAGAGGGGGGGGGTGGTTTAGAGGGGGGGATTTTCGAAAATTCGAAATATCTCTGTTCTTATGCATCGTATCGGAAAACTGTATAGAACTAATCATATTGCAAATTAAATTTACTATAAATATTGTTATATACACTTATTTTCTATCTTGAATATTAACGGAGATATTTGCATTTTTATGAAGTCTGTGGTCGTGTGTTGTTCAGGTTAGTTCGGTCGTTTTCGTAAGCTTCTAAATTAACCTGTAGTTTCTAACCTTACCTAACCTTCTTACTATGTGAGATTAATGCACATACGTTCTGTTCATCCGCCACCCCCCCTTCTTTAGTTCTTGGACTACTAAAATTTGAGTTATTAAAATATAAATTATTCTTACAATTCAGAAGCCGTTTCCGTTGGGAGTTTATTAAAATTAACTGAAAGATTTCTCATTACCGTTTGTATTTACTTATGGTGGAGTTGTGTTACCAGTATGCAGATTTCTCAATTGCTAAACTTCACATAGGAAATCTGCTTAGTTTACGCAGCCCCTGCGGGACGGACTTTTTATTAAATCTGGGCGCTTAACGGACGAGAGTTACTTTCCCGCCAGAAGCTAGTTCGGCCGTTTCCTAGACTAGCTCGGCTCTCGAATGGAGATTTATCTATTGTAAAACTTCACGTGGGAAATCTGCTTAGTTTACGCAGCCCCTGCGTGACGGACTTTTGTTGTTTTAGCTCTTCAGTTTAACACGAAGGTGCTGGAAAAGCCTCGTGTACTAAATAAACACTTTCATTGAGGAAACACTTTATTCTTCATTCCTGTACTCAGAAACTCCCACTTCCGGGACACTTTTTGAATCCTTTTCTTACTTTTGAAAGGGAGATGAGATTTATTTCCGATCCGCAGAGTAACTACAAAGATATTAATTCTTATTTGTCCTCATTTAAAAACATATGTCAAAGAAATCCGTCACACAGGGGGTGCGTAAACTAAGCAGATTTCCCTCGAAAAGCTTAATAATAGATAAACCTACATATTGCAAACAAAACACTACCGTGAATATTAAGTGAAGGTATCAGAATATAACATATTAGTTTTGTTGAAAACTATGTACTTTATGTAGTACTGTAGTTTCTAATGAATCAGAATAAATTTTATCTCAATTTCTCTCTCTCTCTCTCTCTCTCTCTCTCTCTCTATATATATATATATATATATATATATATATATATATATATATATATATATATATATATAATCTTTCGATTCGACGTATAGTAACGGAGATATTTCGAATTTTCGAAAATCCTCCCCTCTAAACCCCCCCTCCCACTGGTCCGATTTCAGCCATTAACGAACTTGATCTTTATTTTTGCATAAAACGTTTAAATATCGAGTTTGGTAACGATCAAACGAAAATTGCGACCGCTAGAGCGTTAACAGACAAATATATATATATATATAGTTTTGAACGGACCTCATTTTCGTCACCTCCTGGGAAGGATCGATGGACATTTGAAGAAATATTTCGAAAATTGCGTCATGAGTACGGCGCCAATAGCTGATTTCCCTTAAGAGAAATCTGCTAAAAGCACAAGTACCATCAATGGGTTATCATTTTTATTATTATTTACTATCCTCCAATTTTTGCTACTACGGCTAATTGGGATGGGCTATCTGCAGGTGGTGTTAACTATTATTATTATATTTTCTAGGGTGGGACCAAAGATTTTATTTAAGAGTTCATCACTTAATAAATTCCTTTTGCTCTGGCGGTAATCGAGTTCGCCATCAACATCGTTTTTAGAACCTAAAATGTTTTCTGTTGTATATAAATATATACATTGTGATTCTTATAAAGAGGGAAAAATTTACGATTTTTCATTTGTTTTGTTTTACAAGGCAATTTACAATTATGAACTTTTCTAAGGATAAATTTGCTAATCCCAGATTTTAGTAATAACAAAAGAAGAATTAAAATTAAAGGATTTAGTGAATTTTCTAGGAAATATTTAATGTGAATACAGAGGATAATTAGTGAGTACACAGGCTTGCTGCTAGGGAAGTATTTGATTTTATAGCCCTCATATTGCATTGAAATTATTTTATTGTATTACAATACTGTAAAAGAAGAAATGCAAGACATTAGGATTTACTGTATAGACAAACGGTACTTGGTTTCCAATAAGAACAATTATTAATGCTATTGAATGGTAAATTGCATGTTTAACAGTTAATTGTAAGCGTTAAAGGAATATTAGAGACATTAGTTGGATTGGAACAGGTTTGGTCATTGCCTCGCGTCGGGGCATAAAGCAACGGGGGGGGGGGATATAGCGCGAATCCAGTTCCCTATATGTCGAAAGCATAAATCCAGGCTGGAGCGTTTCATGTTACACTCGGGGGCCATTGTTTCACGCCTCTGCCTGCATATACCCGGCCAAACACCGGCAAGAGGACAGATGTTTACTAGGCAACAATAGATGGCAGGGCATGTGGGCCTACTCCAAGTCTAGGGCTTCAGCAAGCCAAACTGCCCTTCAGTCAACTCGAGGGCCCTTATACAACAAAGCCCTTTTAGAAACGAGTGGATCATCTCTTGATCTCCGAAAATATCTAGCAGCACAATTATGTTGCAGGCGAATTCTCAAGGTTGTACTAATATACGACTCGTACTTTATAGTTTGGCCATAAGATCAACTTTTCATTTCAATCAACTCCAATTATATTATCTGCAAATTTTCATTTTTTTTAAATTTACATTTAGAACGAAGAATGTATCTTATTTCCATCATCCTGATCTCCAATAATATATTAAATTATTTATTGACATCCACATATTGCAACTAAGGCTAATTGGGACGGGTTATCTACAGGTTACCACCTTTTTCTAGCCAGGGTGGCACTCCCTGGTGGATTTTATTTAATGAATTCCGTCACTTAATAAATTCCTTTGTCCAGACGGGAATCGAACTCGCCATTCTAGGTTTACCATGTGAGCAACTCTTTAACTCACATGCCAATAATATATAGCACCACAATTATTTTATCTGCGAATTTCTAAATTTAGAGTTACATCCTTTACATTTTGAGAGAGAATAATGGATTGATCATCTCTTGATCTTCCTGCCCATCCAAAAATATCTATCAACACAATATATTATCTGGGAATTCCCAAAATGGAAATAATGCCATTTTTTTTTAATATATACATTTATAGAGCGAGGAATGAATCTTCTTTCCATCATCCTGACCTCCAATAATATATATCAACACACTTATTTTATCTCTGAATTTCCACATTAAGGGTGACATCCTTTACATTTTACATTTATAGAGAGAATAATGGAACATCTTTCAATCTCCCTGACCTACAATAATATCTATCAGCACAATTATTTTATCTGCGAATTTCAAAATAAAGAGATAAATGCTTTAAATGTTACATTTAGAATGGAACATCTTTCGATCTCCCCTCCCTAACTTCCAATAATATTTATCAACGCAATATATTATCTGGAAATTAATCAACTACGAATAACATCTGTTTCTATTTTTTAATATACATTTATATAGAAAGGAATGAATCCTCTTTCCATCCTCCTGACCTGTAATAATATATATCAACACACTTATTTTATCTCTGAATTTCCACATTAAGGGTGACATCCTTTACATTTTACATTTATAGAGAGAATAATGGAACATCTTTCAATCTCCCTGACCTACAATAATATCTATCAATATATATTGTAATAATAAATTCTCAGTACTGTTTTTTAATTTATGTTATTAGGGTCTATGTTAATGTGGAAAGTTTCAGAAATGAGGCGTCTATGGTGATTTAATCTAAGTATTGTTGAAATCAAAGGTGTGGTTGTTTGTGATGGCGTGTTTTGCGAGGGCGGAACTGTCCATTTCTTCTTTTGTAATGGTGCGTATGTGTTGGTAGAGGCTGTTTTTGAAGTTTTGTTTTGTCTCTCTAATGTATAAAGCACGTCTTATTATAGTTTTTATATCCATCCCCTTTTTTGTTATTGTCACGTGCAACAGTGAAATTGTTTTTTTTTTTATATTTATGACAATTGTTAAACAATTCTAGTTCACTATTATTCACAATTTATTTACACTTTTTGGTTTTTGTTTATAGTTAACTCTGAAGAAGGGAACCAATGGTGCCTGAAACTTTCAGTATAAAAACATAAATAAACTCCTAGCCGATACCCAACCATCCTCTACTATCATTTAACAGTATAATTAATTAATTATATATTTTATATTATATATTATTATATTATATTATATATTATTATATCATATTATATATTATTATATTATATTGTATAATTAATAGTATATAATTAATTAATTAATTAGCCTAAAAACTGCCAAAAATCAGAAATCAACTCAAATTCTGAATAACACCCATATTATTATAGTTGGAGGAGCTCATTTTTTTTAAATCTCCCTCACCTCCTATAATATCTATCTTTCAACAGAACTGTGTTGTTTGCATTATACTTCGAAATTTGGAACAAGACGGTTTACATTCCAAAAGCGATTTCCGCTTCTAAAGTATCCTGAAGACGGTGGGGTAAATTGTAACAATAATTCTTATTTTAATGGGCTATTGCATATTCTTGGGTTGGTTATTATTCATAATTTAAGTACAGTGTTTTCATAATTTTAATGCGTAGTATGTCTAATTGTGTTCGTAGATTTG
Organism: Riptortus pedestris; assembly: GCA_019009955.1. Classification (NCBI taxonomy): domain Eukaryota; kingdom Metazoa; phylum Arthropoda; class Insecta; order Hemiptera; family Alydidae; genus Riptortus; species Riptortus pedestris. Next base: position 52,007,174 of record CM032230.1, read on the forward strand.
TTAACTAGTTGAGGATGAGTATATAGGAATATAATAAATTATATTAATTGAAGGGGATAATCTATATATATATATATATATATATATATATATATATATATATATATATATAAATATATAAAATTATAACCTCTGTCTGTACATTGATTTTTTTCGCGAAATTTCACGATAACTTTCCGTTTCACATGTCATAGACACCATTACTGCATTTTGTTTCTTTCGTGTGTGTTTGTTTGTTTGTTACCTTTTCACGCATAAACGGCTGAACCGAATTTTATGAAACTTGGTATGTATATTACTACTAACCCAACTTAGACTTTAGGCTATACTAATATTCTCTGAGACGAACAGGAGTGGGAGGTTATAAGGGAGGGCTGAAACTAAAAATAGCAATATTTCGTTTCCTAATGCATTCTCGTCAATTATGCACATAACAAAAGTTGTTTATTTTGTTATTTGGAGTAACTTTTGTTATATATACTTTTGTTGTATACCTAAGTATGAATGAGTTATACGTTAAAAAGTACTGGGGAAGCCAACAATTTTATTTGGCTCAAGAAACTCAACCAAACTAAACCAAACTCGGTATGTGAATTAGCACTAACGCCTTCCTTATAATAAGCCATAGTAATATTTCTAGGGACAGGCAGGGGTGGGGGTTATAAGGGAGGCCTGAACTTAAATATAGTGATATTTCGTTTCCTATTGGGGTTTCGGAAAATATGCACATAACAAAAGTTGCTTATTTTGTTACTTAGAGAAACTTTTGTTATATACACTATCGTCGTATACCGAAGTAAAAAGGCGTTAAACGCTAAAAATTATAGCGAGTCAACAATTTTATTTGGCACAAAAGACTCAACCGACCTAAATAAAACACTTGGTATGAGTATTAGCACAAACGCCTTCCTTATAATAAGCCATACTAACATTTCTAGGGACGGGCTGGAGTGGGGGTTATAAGGGAGGCCTGAAATTAAAAATAGTGATATTTCGTTTCCTATTGGGGTTTCGGCAAATATGCACATAACAAAAGTTGTTTATTTTGTTATTTAGAGAAATTTGCTCAACAATTCTTTTCAATATGAACTACCAGGTATCTCACCTGGAAAAATTAATTCAAATTATAATATATTATTATAATATTTTGTCCTTAGTAATTTAAATCTATGCATAATGCACAGATAACGGGAAATATGACAATATGGAGGACAGTAAAGTCTTACATAAAAAAATAATTGTATTATTAACAAATCCATTGAAACGACGGGCATTAACCCTAAACACTGGGAAGGGTAAATGTCAAAATATTGTTCAAAGTTAAGCCTTGCCAAAAAAAGACCACACCATCCAGCCTCAAATGAATTCCCGGGCGAAGCCGGGTATCTGAGCTAGTTTTATTTAAACATAATGGCTGGTTCTACTGATCTTTACACTAAAGCCAACACATATATAGTATTAAAAAAATGTTGACCACAGAAGACAGGAGAGGACTATCTCTTTTGAAATGTTTATAAAAACGTTGTTGGAATCAGCTGTTTAGCCTCTTGTAGGCCATATTGCCGGCCTAATGAACCCATTACTGCCGGAGAAGGGCCCGAGTTAGAGTTGTCATAACCTTCTCCTGTGTACCTCGGCATGTCCACCGAGGTACTTTATGGGTGGACAGGCTTTGATGGCACCGCCGCCTATTAATGAGCTTAGGCCCTTGTCACTTCCTAGATATCTAGTTATGTCTATTTACGGCACAGATAAGCCACATTACGATATAATGCCCCGATAAAGACAGCTATCAATTTTGAAAGCCGACTTACAAAGCTAACAGCATACTAATGAAAGATATCGTATTAATTCTCAGATTAGAGCCCAAATGATCTAATAATTTAAAAATAATCTACTCCTATTAATGAAAATTTACGACCAATCGTATGAACATAGAACTTTAAAGTGAAAACTAGTGCTCCTGCGCATCAGCCGACTCAACTGAGATTCTATTCTTCCGTTACAAATAAAAGAACAGAAATCCCACAAAGTCTATATCATGTTTAAATACAAATATTCCATATCTACCTGAAGGTACATTGATAATACTGATTATAATAATGTATAACAATAGGCTACAGAAAAATGAGGATGAATGCTTCATCCATCAGGATATTCGTGTATCGCATAATCTGGTTTTTACTTGTGCCGCCCTAAGTCAATGTGCTATTTATTATATTAACGGCAGGATACCTCTGTCTTATAAGGATGAAATACGAAAGTCTAACACTAACTTCCATTCCTATTCCTAATTCACTAGGTCACCTCCTAGCAAACGCTATGCACGTACTCGATTGTGCTATCGAGAATGAAACAGCAAACTAATGTCTCACTAAATCCGATTGTTTACACGACCGTCTGAACTCGTACTGGTACCTATATAAAAAGTATTATTGTGAAAAATTTACTAATTTTTAAGTTGAACTACTGAAGGAAGTATAAATGTGGAGGTGCTATCGGTTTTACTTATCTGGTAAATTGGAAGTGCAAAGTATTACCAAATTTAACCGATTTTAATTTTCTCAAGTTGCCCAAAAGGTAATGAAAAATATATTAATATTGAAAACAAAGCGTTGTCCTAAACATATCTAACAGGCAAAACCTCTATGATTTGATTTATTAAAAAATGTAATTCGCTTGTGCCATGTATAAATGCTTGAATCATGTATAAAATCCAGATTATAACAAAATAAAAATAAAATTCATGGCTCATTATCTCATCTGTTGACACTTAATAATCTGAGAAAGTTATAATAGTGAGAAACAAATTGGAAATAGTAATTTCTAAGTTCAATGTTGTTAAAAATGGTAAAAAAAAGAAAAGAATTGAAAGCGTGTAGTGAACGTCTATACCAACGTTCATACATATTTCTTAAATTTTAAATTTAATAAAATATTTAGTATTGATTATCTGAAGCTTAAAATATAAGAGCCTTTTTTTATAAAAATAATATCATATTTTATTTCAAAGATTTGTGTTATACACTTTGCAGCATCAAATAATTAATAATATAAGTAAGGCATTATACAAAATGATTTATGGTCATCACTTTATGGAATCAAAATACAGTTTTAGTAGAAGTCAAGAAATATTTTCTCTTTATTGAATACCTAAATCAGCAGTAAACTCATTAAAAACCTACAAATTCGACTTAAATAAAACAATAGTTGAGGGTCTTAACTCACTAGGTAGGCCATGAGAATGACTCATTTGGCAAAGAGCAGTGTAATATTTCTTTAGACTTGTGCCAAAAGGTCTGGCCGACGTCCATAGTGTTTAAATCAATTATAGTTAGAGGCAAGCCAACAACAACTCTCAAAGGAGCCTTCACACAATTGAGTCTTATTCGACCACGGCAGTACCAAACAAACGCTACATAATATAGACCAAAGGTTCAACAGAAAAGTTGAGGAGTTGTCGACTGGGCTAAAATAACCTAATTTCAATTATTTTAACAGAACATAGAACCAGAACTTGAAACTTACACTACATATGCATTTCAGTGACATTTTCACCTCCAAAAGCAGTTATAAACGAGAGGTGTTTACAGGTCATATAGAGACCGCATTACTCTCTAAGGAAAACATAAGTTCTGCCAATTCATTTATAGACGAGTATTTTGATGGGAATGGTTCCAAAAGTACTGTGCGTATTAAAAACTGAACTGCAGATCACCTCTTTTGCCATTGACAAATGTTTTGAAAATCGTGTGAGTGTGACGTTGTTCCCAATTACTTCTTCATTGATTTTGACAGTTTTAAAGTAGTATAGAAAGGCGAATGTTGATAGATGCATTACAGGTACCTGGACATAGCTAACAAGCTTATCACATTAACAAAGTAAAGTATACTTTGTAAAGCCAATATCAGTAGAAATGTAGGTGTGAGCTCCAGCATAAATTATTATCAGCTTAACTGTTTATCCCCCCTGCAGATGTGGCCTTCAGAAGAATAAAAGCTATTCCTGGTGCTAGCGTATTCAAATGACCAAAACTGCATATGCCGACCAATGTGTATATTAATCACTGGTGGAAACATTGCATGCAATGCAGGAGAGCTCTGCTGGTCTGCAAAAGAAGAGTCTCCAGAAAAATATATAACTACCAGAAGCTAGTAAAAAACTTATCATCTCAGAAATTATTAATAGCGCACTAGCCGATTAGGGCGTGTGGAAAGATTGGAATCCTACGGCTACAAAAGAATATGATATCCAGTGGGTTGCGAAAGAATATAATTCTGATGGACGTGACAAAGAAACAGGAAGAGAGTGAATGCTAGACGAAGGATTTTTGACAACCTGGAGGATTTGCAGGGGCTCAACATCCATAATTAGAGGAGCAGAGTCGAGATGGCGGGAAATGGCAAAACATGGGTGATAGAAACCCAGATCTCTCTAGAACTGTACATAATTGACAGTTCTCTCAAATCTAATAGAAAATAAAATATACATTTTGGTCAACCTAATAACTCGGGTTGGCATTTATTAATTTTTGGGTGGCCTTGAAGATGGGGAAATAAGTTAAAGCACGAGACCATGAAAATGATTTAATTTAGGAAAACATTTTATGAGGCCTTTCAGTCACAACTCAACTCAAACAAAGTCATGTTTAAACAAAGCACAGAACCACATTACTGATTATACGAATATAATTCTACATGAAAGTAAAGATGCAGTTTCCAACAGATGCACAAATCATATTTGTTGTAATTCCGGCCTTAATTGCCACCACTTCAGGCAGACCGAGAATGATTAAACACGGAAAAGTCATGAATGATGCCTTAACGTCACGTCGATAATGAAAGATTTCAGGAATTGAAGATTATAGACTTCAACCCCACTATACACAGTTTTATTTTATTGATTACAATTTAAAAATGTAGAGCTAAGACATGGATGTTTCAAATAGTTGTGGGAGCAATAAAGCATAGAGTAAAAAAGAGATCGGTATTTGATTTAGGTTTAAAATCAAATACCAACTTGTTTGCCATTAAAAGAAAAGGTCATGGAAGTAAGTCGTGAATAAGACGGGGCGGTAGAGGTATTCACCAACAAGAATAACAATCTTGCCGCGTGCTTCTGCCCTGAGAGGGTGATAAAACTGCTGTCCTGACATTCTGCCAACCACCTATACCCAGAAGAAAGATCCCTTATCCTGTTCTCTAAGGATTTAGGTCCGCCCAAGTAAAAAGAAATTTCATTTCTTAAAACCATTTCAGCTTTACTGCGTTTTCTCCTTATTTCCATTAGATGACATATGCTTCCAGTAGCAACTGCCTATATTTTATGTTGGCATGTAATTGAAAATAGCTCTTCGACGTAATATATTACAATTTCTTTTCATTATCTTGCACCTGCTCTTTCCTTCCCGTGATGGGGTTCAGATAGTACCGAGGACACAGGAAGCGATAGGCCAATACAATTAAACCAATTCCATTCGTTTTATATAAAATAAGTTCGTAGCGTTTTTTACTGGTGATTTCAATAAAAACTGTAGATTCTTATTTTAATCAATGATATATGACCCATTTTGATCTATTACATATTGTCACCTTTCTGGTAATTTTTAATTTCCGTCCTTCCAGAACTTCTCAGATGTTTGACCAATGAACTCCTCTATGTGCGTTTTGCAGTCCTCGAGCGAATGGAAGTGATCCCCGTTAACAGAGTTTTGGGGAACCCGAAATAAGTGAAAATCTGTTGTGGCAAGATCTGGTGAATAGGGTGGGTGGGGGATCACCCCCCCAGCCAAACTCCAATAATTTATGTCGGGTCTGCAAAGACACTTGAGGACGGACGTTGCCATGGTGGAAAACTCTGCCTTTGCTTTTCTCTTCCATTTTGAGCAAGCATGCCACTTAAAAATAAGGAATCCTCGGTTGAAACTCTTGCAAAAACTCCTTAGCTACTACTTGTTTACAATATGTAAACATTAACCGACCAAGTAAACATGATTTTATAAACACAGACAGGATTAAATTGAAATATTGATGAACGCTATGCACTTATATTACAACCCAATATATGAATGTCCCAATTTAGTGACGCCGCCATTGCCGATCAGATGACATTTCTTCATATCTTCCAGGATTTAAAATATTGAAGCCAGCGATAACATATTCTTAGCAAAAAAAAATAATCCTTTTTCAAGTAAGCCTAAATATACATTTCAAAATATGTCTCCAAAATGTGAGCCTATAGTCATAAAAATATAGGACATGGTCTGTAAAAAAGTAAGAATTTTTAATTTCAAATTTAAATATATTAGGAATGTTACAGGATTTTCTTCGAAAATGAAGATCAAATTCGTTAATGGTTGAAACCGTCGACTGACCTCAATAATTATGAGTCGGATCGAAAAATATTATATTGTAGAACCAATCTTGTTTGTTCATCTTGTCATGTTTATTTCTGTATTAAATGATATGTTAGCAAATATTGAAGATATAAGAATTCCAATAAATGGACACACCTATTTTTTGCTTATGTTGTCATTTTGATAAGCAAAAATATGTACTATTTACAGGCTACACCTGGTAATTGATCTCGTGAACTGGTAAACCTGATTTTCAAGGGACCGAACAAAGGAATAATAGGGTCACAAGCGCATGTAGTGGTTTCCAAATACCTTCTGCATCAGAGCATCCAGTAATAAAGGCATCATAAAAATTCCATTCACACCCGTAAAAGCATGAGTGAAGAAAGTTCTATTCACGGCCAGAGTTATTAGATAGCCATCCCTCCGTAGTCTGTAGCCTGCATCAGCTGACTAATGATAGGCCTTAGCCAGTTTGAGTATGCAGACTACAACTTTAATATATACTCCAGTCTTCCCACCTGGCATTTTGTAAATGAGAATTTAGACAAAGATGGTGAAGGCAAGAATATACTAGAGGCAAATAATGTGCTGTAAAAACTAGTCGATGCACGTGAAATGATTATATTAAAATTTAACTTAGCTAAAAATCCCAAGTTATAAAAGGAAACCAGGAAGATCTGGATAGTCTTCGGATGGGGTTTGAAGAAGACGTGTAATTATGAGAAGTTGAGAAAACGAGTTTGTTGCTGAATGTGATAAAGTCTAACGTACTTGCGAGTCAGGTTTTGTTGCTGGATTTGATAAAGTTTAACGTATTGGCGAATCCAAATTTAGGCTACCAAAATTCATATTTACACGATACTTGTAAAAATAAATAAATCGATTTCTCGCTTACAAACGATTCTTACTAAGTTAGAAATATAGAATAGGATGACACGGTTTTTGCACGACAAACCCACGTCATAGCTCGTAAATAGGAGTGCGATAAGTCTAGTTGGCAAGAAGATGGGAGTATCGACGTTCGATTTAGTGCTGCCAGTCATCGGCCACTTCCTGGGCCGCACCCTCACTGATCTAGGCCGTCCCAGTTAATAGCCCAAGAAGAAGGATATATCAATAGCCACTGCCCAAGCAGGATATATTACTTAGGATGGGACATCATCATTTGGTAACTACTATTACAAACAGATTTGTTTCAGTTCAAAATAACCTAGTCGCTATTTACTGTCGATTTTGCTCAGCCAACCATTAGATATTTCCTTTAGCAATTTTCTCTTAAGGGAAGTTAGCTATTGAAGTTTATTCATGACACGATTTTCGAAAGGTTTCCTCAAATGTTCATAGATCATATATATATATATATATATATATATATATATATATATATATATATATATATATCTATATATTAGTCTGTTACCGCTCTAGAGGGGGCAATTTTTGTTTGATCGTTACAAAACCTAACGTTTAAACGTTGTTGTAAATCTAGAGACCACGTTCGTTAATGGCTGAAATCACACCAGTGGAAGGGGAGTCATGTGCGAGAATTTGGAAAATTCGTAATATCTCTTTTATTATACAACTGATCTAAAAATTGTATAAAACAAATCTTATTTCCTATATAAGTTCTTGTATGAATTTATTCTCTAACTTGAATATTAACATGACACATTTCATTCAGTAAACCCCCACTCCTACTTTTGTCATATTAACAATAATCTGTTACATCATGATCCACTTTAATAGGGCCTTAAATATCAAAGGTTGCTTTTATTGAACTTTTATTATATGGAGTAAATGCAAATCCGTCTTTTAACATCATTTAAGATTGTACGTTCTTAACTAGAAAATGTTTATTTGATTTATGCCATACTCGATATTTATTTTTATCATGCTTCACTTAAGTTCAAAGTCACTAGTGGCTGAAATTGGAGTAGGAATAAGAGGGGTTTAGTTAAATAAATTAAAATTAAAAATATGTATCTCTAATATTAAGAGTCGTATCGAAAAATGTCATTGAACCGATCTTGCCTAACTAGGGGAGCTCAACAATAGTCGTTCTATACATTTTCTCGTATCTCAAATATTAAGCGAGTTACTTTTACTTTCTTTTTTTCAACCCATGATTCATCGAATTTAAACTTAGAAATGTAAAATAAATTGTAAAATGAGACAAATAGGTTGATAGAGTCACACGTGGGAAATATGCTTAATTAGACGGACGTTTTTCTGTATCTCTAACGAAATCAGAGAGGTTGGCGTGTTTAAGTATTTAGTCTTTTGTAGTTTCCTAGTTATCCGATTTTCACTTTAAGTAACCATCCACTAGACTCCTCATATCCAGGCTTGCCGTACAATTTCTGTTTACAGAGGATTCTCACAAGAGAAATAAGTTGAGATCATCAGCATTGTGATATTCCAGTTTTGGGGAAATCAGTTTAGTTTACCCAACGTGGCGGATTCTACTAGGTAGAATCGGTGGACATTTGAAGAAAGTCCGTCACGCACGGGCTGCATAAACTAAACAGATTTCCCAAGGGTAGTTTTACAATAGAGAAATCTGCATACTGGTAACACAATACCACCGTGATTAAATACAAACGGTAATGAGAAATCTTTCAGTTAATTAAAATAAATTCCCAACTAAAACGGCTTCTGAATTGTAAGAATAATTTATATTTTAATAACTCAAATTTTAGTAGTCCAAGAACTAAAGAAGGGGGGGGGGCGCGGATGAACAGAACGTATTTGCATAAATCTCACAAAGTAACGAAGGTAAGGTAAGGTTAGAAACGACAGGTAGGGTTAGAAGAAGCTTCCACCTGAGCCGAGTACTGGTGGAAATGGCCGAACTATACCCGACCACACAATTAATAAATATAAATACCTCGGTTAGTATTCAAGATAGAGAATAAATGTATATAAAAATATTTATAGTAAATTTAATTTGCAATATGATTGATTCTATACAATTTTTCGATTCGTCTTATAGTAACGGAGATATTTTGAACTTTCGAAAATCCTCCCCTCTAAACCCCTCCTCCCACTGGTCCTATTTCAGCTGTTAACGAACTTGATCTTTTTTTTTTACATAAAACGACTAAATATCGAGTTTGGTACCGATCAAACAAACATTGCGACCGCTAGAGCGGTAACAGACATATATAGATAGATAGATCTATATATATATATATATATATATATATATATATATATATATATATATATATATATATATACAGTTTTGAACGGACTTCATTTTCGTCATCTACTAGGTAGGATCGATGGACATTTGAAGAAAAACTTCAAAAATTCCGTCACGAGTACAACCTCAATAGCTGATTTCCCTGAAGGGAAATCTGCTAAAAGTTGTTGTCAGCTCTATTTACATGCTATTCCAACTTATGCTTGTTAGCGGACGGAGCCTTATATCCTGACCAGCCTGCAGGAAGTCTGGAGTCAGGAGACACCTTGCGCCTAGACTGTACCGATTTTGGCGCCCTCTTTAATGGGATTGTCTCCGACGTGACCTTTCCTATTAGCCAGGCTAACGTATGTCCGTCCACCAGCCATGTCAACCCCAAGAACGTCACGTAACAGGCAATTGGGTGTGTCTTACTCTCTAAAAACCATGTTAAAATTGCTAGAGGCATTTCACAATAATAAAAAAAAATCCGTCAGTCAGGGGCCGCGTAAACTAAGCAGATTTCCCACGTAAAGTTTTACAATAGAGAAATTTCACGAAAGCAGAATAGTTACGGAAACGGCCGAACTAGCTTTTGTCAGAAACGTACGACCGGAACGGAAGTTAGCCAATCTCGTTCGTTATCTGCACACTTAATAAAAAGGCAAATATCTCTGTTATTATTCAAGATAGAGAATAAATGTATATAACAATATTTATAGTAAATGTAATTTACAATAAGATTGATTCTATACAATTTTTCGATCTGATGTATAGTAACAGAGATATTTCGAATTTTCGATATAAACAAGGCCAATTTGGCTTCAAAAGCCACCTCTAAGCGGTCGAAAAATTGATTCTAGAAATTAGATATATGTGAGTGCCTGCCTGCGAGTGTGTGCGTGCGCGGGCATGCGTTTTTATAAAAACCACAATAGACGCATAAATATTGTTACTTCTTTATAGTTAAGTCCACAAATTCAAACTTCACTCATTTGTACAGGGTGATGTACAGAGAATAAAACACATTTTTACAATTATGTGAATTTATTTTTGTTGCACCCAATATGTAATATTACAAGGCTAAAAAGGGAGTAATTAAGTAATATATAGAAGTGTAGTGTGCTCTTGAAATAATTAACCCTGGAGCAGTCGCGCGGTTGACAATTGTCACCCACCTGTCAATTTTTATGAGTCATTCCCTTTCACTAACTCCCACCATTCTTTCCCTTCCAGTATCTTCCAAGAAGACCCTATTGTTCGAATCTACAGTGTCGTCGTTCAGTTTACCCTTCAGGTAAGAAAAGTATTCCATCTCAAACTAGTTTGGTTGACAAGTATCCCCCACGCGACCTTTTAAGATATTTTACCGGTTAGTAATTTTTTCTTTAGCAATTTGTTTTATGAGATAGATATTTACCAATTTGTTATTCTTCATCTATTTCGATTGCTTTCTTTCAATAGAAATAATGCATAAACACTATTTTTTTTATTTACATAGATCATGTCACAACCAAAAAAAAGAAAAGTTGAGTACTCATCAGATCCCAAAATTCGGCAACAGTGGCTCCAAGAATTATCTGATGAAGAGGAAAAAAGAGATCCCGAAGAATCGGATTCAGGAGAGATAGATCATCTAAGTGAGAGTGATCACAATACGAATTCTGAGCAGTCAGCTGATGAAGACGATGTTTATGGGTTAATTGTAAGTTCTACAAATATTTACATAAACAATTTGAAAAATAGATATTCACGAGATAGAGATGCCAGAACAACAGATGAAGTTGAGCTTCGCGCTTTATTTGGTCTATTATATTTGATAGGGAGTTACAGGATGTCCAGGACTAATGTTCAAAAATTGTGGGACAATTCCAAGGGAAACGGCATGGAGTCATGTTACCTTTCAATGAGTAGGCAAAGATTTGCTTTTCTGCTGAGATGTTTACGATTCGATAATATGCATGATAGAGCTTCACGTACAGAAATTGATAAATTTGCTCCAATCAGAGAGGTGTTTAAAATTGTAAATAATAACTTCCCCAAATTCTTCATTCCGAGTGAATATATCACCATAGATGAGCAGTTATTAGCTCTCCGGGGCAGATGCCCATTTAGGCAATACATTCCAAATAAGCCAGCTAAATACGGCATCAAAAATTCTCACTAGTAGATGCTAAAATGACATACGTTCAACTTGGAAACATACGTAGGTGTTCAACCGGAGGGTCCATACCGGTTGAGTAATTCACCCATAGACGTTGTACTGAGATTGGTGGAACCGGTAAAAGGATCCCACAGGAATATAACGGGAGAAAATTGTTTCAGCAGTATTCCGATGGCCAAAAAATTGTTAGAAACTAAAGGGCTCACATATGTTGGTACCCTCCGGAAAAACAAAACTGAAATCCCCAAGGAAACCAAACAAACACCGCTCTGCATTCTCGTCAATGTTTGATCTTCAAGAAGGCTGCACACTAGTTTCTTACTGTCCAAAAAGGAATCGGGCAGTTCTCCTAATCTCAATTTTGCATCATGACAATTATATCGATGAGGAAACAGGTGAGTTGTCTAAGCCTGAAATCGTAACGTGTTATAACCACACTAAAATTGGGGTAGTACTTAAAAATGCTTTTGTTTGCTTTTACAATATATTTTTCAAGATTGTTTTTATTTATAAACCTTTTCTACCATTAAAGTAAGGCATAAAGATTAATGATTAGGTAAGTAATTAAATTATAGGATACCAAAAACAAAATCATTCTGTGGGTGACACTGGTCAACCATGCGACCATTCATGTAACTGTTAGCCACGCGACTACTCCAGGGTTAAGATAGATTTGACTGTAGTCTTTACAAGATAATATTATTACTATTTATTTGAGATGCCGCTACAATGGCGATTCATCTTCTGGCATGTTAGAATATAATTTTACAAAATTAAATAAATATTAAAATTTTTACAAAACTAAATGCTACAAATGTACAAAATAAATAGAACCATGCCGCTACAATGGCGATTCATATTTTAACATGCTAAAATATAATTTCACAAAATTAAATAAATATTAAAATTTTTACACAGCCAACTTTTACAAATGTATAAAATAAATATAATTGACAAAACTAAATATAAATTGTTACTAGATTTACAACATGAGGAAAAAACACAATAAAAATAAAACAAACAAAAAAACTAAAAGAAAAGCTTTAATAGATAATAGTTTGATATGGATCAGCTGATCTAAGAACTCCATTTTCTTCCTGATGATTTCCGTTGTAGAAGGTTCTCTTGGACATGCATTCTAAGAAATTTTAAATTGCGACAGATTACTACTGACGACTCCCCGTTGTTGGTGCGAAACATAAGGAAAATCCTTTGATGAGAAAAAGTGTTCTATTCTCCGAACATATAAACATGTGACTAAACACATTAGTGAAATACTGTTGTTTCGATACCATTGTGCTATCATTTTCTGTCTGTGGATTCGATTCTCGCGGAATCTTTAGAAACTAGCTTTGCTAGATACTCTTTAAGTAAAATCCTTAGTACTCGCTGTTGACATAGGATAAATCGTCCGATTAGTAATAGAAGAAAAAAGCGCTTTAATAGAAAATAACATAAGTATAATCCTCCAGAGATTAACATATATATATATATATATATATTATACTTGAAGTATAGCAGGAGTAAGGCAAAATAATATAGAATATCTTGAACTACTTTATTTAGCACGAATGCAAATTGAAACATTTAAACTTTTTTAAAATGACACAGATCACGACATGAATATCGAAGTCAGAAACACGATCACCACGAGCTAAATAGTGCTAAAGCGAAGCCACGACACTACAGTAAAACTAAACTGTTGTAACTATTCCCTTAAATTCGTGACCCTTGGCGGGCTCACGATGTTGAAACGTCTGTCGTGTGTGCCTCTTCGGGTGTGGCCCAACCAGGACAGTTAAGCCAGGGATCACTCTCATCCTCTCCCCAACCTTCTTACTCCTTTTTCCTATTTTCTGCTTTGTAATTTCAATTACTAAAAGAGGGGAGAGAGAGAGAGAGATAGAGAGAGAGAGAGAGAGAGAGAGAGAGAGAGGAGAGAGAGAGAGAGAGCGAAGAGAGAGGAGAGAGATAGAGAGAGAGAGAGAGAGAGGAGAGGAGGAGAGAGAGAGAGAGAGAGGAGAGAGAGAGAGAGAGAGAGAGAGAGAGAGAGAGAGAGAGAGAGAGAGAGAGAGAGAGAGAGAGGAGAGAGAGAGGAGAGAGAGAGGAGAGAGAGAGGAGAGAGAGAGAGAGAGAGAGAGAGAGAGAGAGAGAAGAGAGAGAGAGAGAGAGAGAGAGAGAGAGAGAGAGATAGAGAGAGAGAGAGAGAGAGAGAGAGAGAGAGAGAGAGAGAGAGAGAGAGAGAGAAGGATGAGAGAGAGAGACATTTTTTTGACAGACACACACACATACTGTTTCTTTTTCTTCCAAAAGGGATTAATCATGCCTATTATAGTTGTACTACAAGTTGTACAGTACAAAAATATAATGCACATTAGTTTTGCAAGTTGGCAGTTGGGATGGAGAGTATAGGAATAAATGCTTCAAATAAATTCCTATCAAACCAAACATCTTGGCGTCATTAAAGCATAATATAAACCATGGCACATATATTCTCCTGCGGTTGTTATCTACAAGTTGAATTTTCTCCATTTGAATGCCCAATTTAAGTAATTTAGAGCGTATTAGAGTATTTAGGGCCTTTGGATGGGTGACCACATGGAAAAATCTAATATCATCACCATATTTTTATTTCTTAGAGGACTTAGATATCATTGCCGAACTAATGCGCATTCGCGTTTACTTTAAAAGTTGTTTTATTTATCTATGACACGGAAGGAAATATACCCGCATCCTTAAGACTATGGTCCTTTTATTGGAGCACAGATTAGTACAAAAATTACTTGAAGTATATTTGTTCAATATCCTGCGTCTAGGTCCTTCTTACTGACCTCAGCCGGGAAAGACAACATTACCTCAGGAAAGTAGGCACCTGAAGCTGCAGTTTGAATAAACTAGCTACTTCTCTATCATTGGTCATTCTTCGGCACTTATAAACTGTGGGATTATCACAGAGGAGTCCTCACTTCAAAGTAATTCCTTCAATGTTACTTTGGAAAGGTCTTAATCACTGTATGTCTATCTGCGAACTTTCCAGCTCTTTAAACAGGAACAAGACACAGTCTTAAAAAACTTATAAATACACATCGTTCAAAAGGAAGCCCATTACCTCTAAAGGTAAGAATACAATTTTATTTAAAGGAAATATTAATGCACCTCCCTCTTCGATTTAGTCTTTCTAAGTTCCATTATCGTAGAGGGGGGAGAACAAGCGGAAGACGTTCTTCAAGCTCAGAACCACATTAAAGGAAACGTAAATAAAATTCCCGACAAAAACCTCCCTTAATTTAGGAGACAAGGACCTAGGCCGGGACTAGGTTTCGAATGTAGATAAGGGAGCAAAAACTGCGGTAGACATCAATCAGGCTGGAAGATAGAGATATCTCCCAGGGGGATACATGTCAATTATATACGTGCACTGCATGCATTGCATACATCAATGGCTCTCTCTGACGGCGGTCATTACAGTAAGCCAGTATTGTTACCGGTGCTTCTCGTCTTACTAGTTCAGCAACATTCTTAAGCCTTAACCCAAAGTTTAAGCTATAATAAATATATATTTTCTTCAGTTTTGTTCTATCCGAAAGCAATCTACTGATATATGAGAAGAGTAAAAGTCCGCCGTGCAGGGACTGCGTAAACTATGAGGATGTCCTACGTGCGCCACTTATTTGCATTTATCTCACTCTTTAATTAAAGGTTCAATGAGAACGATATTTTGTATTTAGGTTCAAATAAGGTGATTAATGATAAAACAGGTTACTGTTAATATGGCATGAGAGGAGTGGGAGTTTACAGAAGGCCAAAAACTAAAAAATGCAAATATCTCAATTAATAATCAAGATTCTGGAAAAACTTGAATAGAACATTCAATTTGCAATAAGATTTGTTCTATACAATTTTTCGAGCTGGCTTATAATAATGGAGATTTTTCAATTTTTCAATATTCCTTCTCTAAACCCCCTCCCCCCTGTCCGATTACAGCCATTAACGGACTTGATGTTTATTTTTTACATAAAACAGCTAAATATTGAGCTTGGGAACGATCAAACAAAAATTAAGACCACTAGAGTTTTAACAGACAAATATATTATACATATATATATATATATATATATATATATATATATACACATTTCTCTTTAGGGAAATCTGCAAAAAGCTCGTTTCGCAGGAGCTGCGTAAACTAAGGAGATTTCTCGCCTGCTTGAACTACACCCTGCTGATCTCATTTCACTCTATCAAGTAGAAATAAGCCTACCTAACCGGAAACCAAAATATAAGCTGTACGCGAGACGTTTAGTGACTCAGTTACACAAAGTGAAAATCCGATGATTACAAATGGGGGATTACTGAGGGCGGAAAGAAACCAACAAAAAAAACAAATTCCCTTAATTTCTCCTGAGATACTTGACGGTAGAGGACACCAATCGATCAGGATCAATAAAAATACATTGTCCTCTAGAGATATTTATTACGCAAAGGTGTACTTTCAATGAGCAAACTCTTTCATCGGTGCCTGTTGACAAAACAAAACCCAATAAGAGTGCGAAAAATATTCATAGTATTGCCAAAAATGTGTGTAAAATAGACAACCATCAATAAAACAAATAAAAATCGATACGAGAATAAAAGGACAAGCAAATTAAAAGTAATATTCAACAATAAAATAAACAAAAGCGGTTAAAATACTATACCTATATTCTAATTAAATAAAAACAACGTAATATCAAAAGTCCGTCACGCAGGGTTGCGTAAACTAAGCAGATTTCCCACGTGAAGTTTTACAATAAAGAAATTTCAAAATAGAGTCAAACAGGTACGGGAACGGCCCGACCTAGCTCTTGAATCTTCTTCTCATCTCATCTTAGAAGCTGAAAACAGAAAAATTCAAATATCTCGGTTAATATTCAAGATAGAGAATAAATGTACATAACAATATTTATAGTAAATTTAATTTGCAATAAGATTGGTTCTATACAATATTTCGATCCGATGCATAATAACGGAGATATTTTGAATTTTTGAAAATCCCCCCTCTAAACCCCCCCCCCTCCCACTGGTCCGATTTCAGCCGTTAACGAACTTGATCTTCCTTTTTACATAAAACGATTAAATACCCAGTTTGGTGACGATTAAACAAAAATTGCGACCACTAGAGTGTTAACAGACAAATATATATATAGTTTTGAACGGACCTCATTTTCGTCATCTCCTGGGTAGGATCGATGGACATTTGAGGAAATTTATCGAAAATAGCGTCATGAGTACGACCTCAATTGCTGATTTCCCTTAAGGGAAATCTGCTAAAACTATCCTTACCACATAATGATTAGATTGAATACCACCAAAGGCGCTATAGAGAAAAGGCAGGGGTAACTTGAGAGAAATGTAGTAGGTTGATGGTAAGAGTCGTGCAGTCTGGGGCAAGTCGGAAGGGCAATTGAACTCCATATATGTCTTATTGTGTACTTTATTGTTGACTATTACTGTTATTTTACTTGTGTTTTTATCCTTGTTAGACACACTATGTAATTTGTATTAGTTTTATTGTAAATTGGATACTTTTCTCACATTGCCGTCCTTTATATGAATATTTTAGTTAGAGAAAATATTAATAAAACAATAGCTGCACAAAGTTAAATTTGTGACAAGATTGGTATTTAACATTTTTTGATCAGACTTATTTAATATAACGAAGATATTTCACATATTCAAATCTATCTTCCCCTAAACCCCTTCTCTTCCTTGCATTATTTCAGAAAATTAACAAATATGATCTTTAGTGTTGAATGAAATAGTCAAATTTCGAGTATGGTATTGCTCAAATTAAACTCTTCTAGTCTACAACAGAAAAGTCCGTCACGCAGGGGCTGGGTAAACTAAGCAGATTTCCCACGTGAAGTTTTACAATAGAGAAATCTGCCTAATAACAACTGTAGTAGTAAGAAACCTCTAAACCTAAAACATTATTTAGGGCGTAATAACCCAGTAGTTTTTAGCCCCAAAAAACAGTTAACCTAACCTCTAAACCTATTCACGAGGGACGAATAGTTATGGAAACGGCCACCAGAGCTCTCGGCTGAAAGTCCGAACATAGCCTACTGGTGACCACACGCTGAATACAAATGCAAATATCTCGGTTAATATTCAAGATAGAGAAAAAATGTATATACAATATTTATAGTAAATTTAATTTTCAATAAGATTGATTCTGTACAATTTTTCGGTCCGACGTATAGTAACGGAGATATTTCGAATTTTCGAAAATCCTCCCGTCTAAACCCCCCCTCCCACTGGTCCGATTTCAGCCGTTAACGAACTTGATCTTTCTTTTTACATAAAACGACTAAATATCGAGTTTGGTAACGATCAAACAAAAATTGCGACCGCTAGAGCGGTAACAGACAAATATATAGATAGATAGATAGATTTATAGATATATATATATATATATATTGTCTGTTACCACTCTAGCGGTAGCAATTATTGTTTGAACGTTACCAAACTCGATATTTAATCGTTTAATGTAACAAGAAAGATCATGTTCGTTAACGGCTGAAATCGTACAAGTGGCAGGGGGGGGGGGTTTAGAGGGGGAAAATTTCGAGAATTCGAAATATCTCCGGTACTATACGTCGGATCGAAAAACTGAATAGAACCAATCCTATTACAAATTACATTTACTATAAATATTGTTATATACATTTATCCTCTACCTTGCATATTAACCGAGATATTTGCATTTTTATTAAGTGTAACGAACGAGCTATGATCGCTTCTATTCGTTTCTGCCGAAAGCTAGGTCGGCCGTTTCTGTTCGGCACTCGTATGGAGATTTCTCTATTGTATAACTTTACGTGGGAAATCTGCTTAGTTTACGCTGCCCCTGTGTGACGGACTTTTTAATTTCCCTGTCCACTCCCTATGGTTCGTTTTCGACTTTAGACGAACAAACTCTTGTTTTCCAAACGTTGAATGATACAGTTTCGTAATGATCAAATATTTCGAAAGCTAGACCGTTAACAGAGACATATATCTAGCTTTGCATAATTTGTGAGCATTTAGGAATTTAGGAGGAAGAAATGTTTTGTAAATCTATCTAGTCATGAGTACTACAACAACAGCTGATTTTCCTTACGGGAAATTCACTAAAACCCATTAATCATGAAGGTGTTGTGAGTTTAGGTTTGTATTGACCCGTTTCCATAGCTGGCGGTTAGCAATGCGTTTCGAACCATTGTAAGAGGCGACTCAGGGTCGAAATAAGCGTGTAATATCTGTAAATGGAGATGCAAGGAGCCCCTGACAAGGTGTAATCTGGACCCGCCCACCTACTTCAAACAGATTCCATTCGACCTCCACACTTCCGGCTCTCGGCAACAGCTATGATACCAGTTTTCGATTTTATTATTTATTTATTCCCTACAAATAAAAACAATAGTTGCGGCCTTACACATATGAATGGAAATTTCATTACTACCAAGATATAAATATAAAGCTATTATGTCATAGATAAATAAGTCAGAGAGAAACCCAAAATTTTAATGCATTTTAGTTTAGAAAATATAGAAATTATGTTTGTAAAAATTGTATTTCTTTTTTTACGTTCTTGTATGTCGTAAAGAAAGTATTTCAGTTTCGAAAAAAATTAGGTTATCTGATTTGAAAGAAACTATCAATTTTGACCCTCCCTGAAATCCGTCTTAAATAGTTTCGGTGCTGTACGCATGTATATATGAATGTCTATGGTTCTTTACAAATGTTTTGTTTCTCTATAGGACACGAAAAAATTACCATTTTATTATATTTCCGATCCTATCCAACAGCTTTTAGCAGATTTCCCTTAAAGGAAATCAGCTATTGAGGTTGTACTCATGACGGAATTTTCGAATTTTTCTTCAAATATTCATCGATCCTACCTAGTAGATGACGAAAATGAGGTCCGTTCAAAACTGTATATACTATATATAAAATAGAATTTGTACCAATCAAATAGCTGGTTTTCCTTTTGAAGCAAATGTACTGGAAGGGGAAACCGCTGACTCCTTCCTAAGTGTTTAGAGCCAATTCAGGGAGTTGGGAGTTAGCCGTTAGATGTCCGTGGAGTATTGTGATGAGGCGAGAGGCAATCATCGCTGATCGACTAGAACAGCAATACTCCGGTATGGTGTAGGTCTGGAAACTAGGAAGTCATCGGGAAGGAAAGGTCCTGATTGCCGTCCGGAGATGATACCGGAGGCTGTGGTGTGTCATGGTCATAAGACTCAACTCGCCTGCAGTATAATAGCAATTGCAGCGTGAAATGGCTCAGAATCAATACAGTGTAAATCACCTTTCTCATGTACACTGAAGCACCGTTGTAACGCCATGTTCGGTTTAAGCAAAGAAATTTGGGTACGATCACAAAATAAGTACTGGAAATGATTTCCGGGTCAGGAAGATGTACGGTGATGCAGTTATCATAAGCAAGTAGCGTAAGTTTAGGTACAATCACAAAATAAGTACTGGTAATAATAAAAAAAAAACTCCGTCTTCAGTTCTTTGCGATCATAGTAAATGAGTCCCAAAAACCACACCAGTTGGAATTTTAAAATTAGATATCTATGTATCTACACATCAATCTATGTATGGTTGTCTACATCTACATCTTACGTCTCTTATCTACTTATACTCAAACACATTAATATTTTATCCGCAGAAGAAAGATACAAATTCGTGAACGAGAAGAATCGGGACAGAGAGTGGGGGGGGGTTATATGGGGTTTAAATAGAGCTATCAAAATAAAAGGTTTTTTTTTTTTTTTTTTTTTTAATTTTTAGGAACTGTATTAGGCACTAGGATACACGTTTGTACCTGTAAACTTAAAAAGTTAATTACAGTGTTCTGGTTTTATTAAACATTCTGCAAGCAGTTTCAAAGAGAGTTAATTTCCAATATAGTGATGTTCCAGACAGTAATATAATTTGAATGAAAAATAGCGTGATGGGATTTAGTGTATTTTTGCATGAAGCGGTTAAATGCCAAGCAAAGTACTGATCCAATAAAAATCAGTTAGCCTAGAAAGTAAATCTTACATTATGACGTCACAATGAATATATTAGCAGGTATCTTACATAGTAAAAATCAAATGAAAACAATATGTGGAATTTAAGCTTAGAATAACACATATCAGGATATATAGCCTTATTGCTAACAAGAGACGAGTAAAGTAAACATAAAGATAAACTTGGTTAATAACCGAGATTCGAAAGTAAAAAGATTTATAGAAGAATATATAAGAACATTAAATTTGGATAAACAATGGTTATATAATATTTGTTTTTATCCGACTCATAATAATATAGATATATTGCATTTTTTATATTCTCCCTTCCTTTTAGTTCGATTTTAGTCATTAACGATCATGCACATTATGTTTAAAGAAAACGATCCATATTGTTTTTGAGTTCCATTTCCATTTTAGTGTTTCATTCAGTTTTTGTGTCAAATTTCGCCTTTAATGTTCTATTTTTTCCAGTTCTGTTTTGAGTTGCGTTTCTATTTATTTCCCATTTTTGTTTTGATATCTCTGTTTTTCGTGTTTACTCTCTGTTTCATGATCCTTTTATGTTTTGTGTTCCTTTTGTGCTCTTTGTTCTTTTTCTGGTTTGTGTTCCCTTTGCGTTTTGTGCTCCTTATCTGTTTTGTTTTCTTTTTGTGTTTTGTGTTCCACTTCTGTTTTGTTTTATTTTTTTTTGTATTATTATGTTTTTTAAGTTACGCTTTTGTTTAGAGCAACATCGCCGAAGCTGCGAAGTTCCAATAAATAAATAAATAAAGAAAACAATTGAAATATTATTTGGTAAGGAAAAAATTTCAACAGACTAGAGTGTCTCTCTCTCTCTCTCTCTCTCTCTCTCTCTCTCTCTCTCTCTCTCTATATATATATATATATATATATATATATATATATAAAAGCATCTCCTAGGTAAGATCAATGGGCTTTTATGAAGTAGAAACTCAGTAGCTGACTACCATTTAACTTAAACCTGCTACAAGTAATAGGAATTTCGCTAACTGGCTCACTGAGAAGCGGCGGGAGCGCTGACCTTGTTGACGTCAGAAGGCCCATTGAGGAGAATCCCTCGCCGCTCGTAGCTACTAGGAAGCGAGGTATGAGTTATGAATACACTGAGGTAGTGTGGGCGTCGTGGTGGGGATATGGGTCATGATGACGTCACGCTCGCTCCTCACAACCTTATAGGGCCTCACTCGCTCTCCCTGGTCCACTTTCACCCACGTTCGTTTGTCTTGGTGGAGCAGTCGTTGCGTGAGACCGCCCTCCTCTCATCTCTAATAACTTTCATCATCAACATCATCGAAAGGCAAAGCATAGGTACTTCCAACTATTTTGTTTGGTCGGAACCTACTCTATTCATATAACTAAGGAAGTCCGCTGCAAAGAGGATGCTTAATCTAACCAGATTACCGAAAATGGAAAACTAGATCTGTAACCTCTAATGCTAGAAGTCTCCATTTTTCCTATAAGAAGCCTTTTTATAAGACTTATAAGATCCTAAAATTTATACTGGATATTAGATGTTTAGTGGCTCGGTTGTTTTACGTAAAAATCGCATCAGACATATAATAATATAAATAATAAAGATATATTGCATTTTTAATTATGCCTTCTTAATCCTCGCTCCTCAGTAACTCAGATAGAAAAAAGACACACTTTCTGGCTTCAAATTAGACACCGTAGATGGAAATTTGAAGAACTGTTTCGAAAATCAAGATACAAAACCTCAATAGCTGATGGCTAAAAACGTCCTTCAAGGGCCAAGGTCTAGGTTCGAGGGGACTCAAAGACGATAATATAAAAGACGATAAAATGTATGGCTCAGGGTTACCTCCAAAATCCATGAGATCCAATATTTTTTCATGTCTTCAAACAATGTCTCTCTAGTAAACTCCTCCATTTAACCAATAAAAATCCGTTGTGATTCAGAATATGTCAAATAAGATCCTCCCGACTATTCTCCATAACTTTTTTTTACACTCCAATTTGGAATTAGATAACTTTATTCTTTGACATATCTTGTAATTTACTAATATTCACCTCGTACTGCAACGGCTAAATGGTGCAACCGAAAGTTGTATTTAGTGAGTCAGTCGCTGAAATATTTATTTCCGCAAGGGAAACGATTTACAAAATCAGTCCAACAGATTTATTTATCCAAACGACTACGCTGAGATAATAACTGACCTCCGTTCTTTTAAAAATATGTTGTTTGGTTTGTTTAGAGTTCACGTGTAAGTAATTGAGGGCTTAATCCTCCCTAACGTGCTTCTTATTTATTACATTTCTTTTGTAAATTTTCCTCATTTTGCCTCCGGTTAAGAAGTTCCTTAAAAATGAAAGAATTAGAGAATATGTTTAGTATCTTAATATACAGACATGCAATAATATTAGTTAAAAAATGTTCTTCTGCATTGATAGGTCTGCTTAGTTTGCCATCTTCTTCAACGATGATACTCCCAAGGTAACAAATCATGGCCGTTCGAAACGACCCCATGCATCGTACGAGAAAGCTGTGTGAGACTGCACTCAAGCTAATGCCAATTGATGGTAATCCCTTTTGCAGTTTACTTTCCGTGGAAGATACCCAGGGCTTATCTGACAAGAACGTAAATCAACTTTTACCATGGTCTCATTTCCTCCATGAAGTAATGAATTATGAAGTACACCTCTGAGGCTTGAGAGCCTCTATATCTTATTCTCTTTAATAGAGAGATTTAACAAACTCAAACTGGCCTAATCAACTATTATTTCTCCATGTAATTTATCTTTTAAATCGGCAGATTGAACTAATTACTTAATTCTTTCCTTTTTCATTAAATATATGTTCCAAAAACAATTTGGATATTAATACTGGCCCATTTACATTCACAGTGAGGAAGAATATGACTTCATGTATAGTCATAAGATGTTAGAGTATTATGATTTAGTTAGTTTAAGGACTACCCTTCATCAGTAACTTGTGTAAGTCATGTTGTACAAGCCAGTTATTGCATTCAGTAAGTAGGTGCTAATATCATTAAGTTGGCTATAGACCTATTTTATTCTATATTTTGTGATAAGTATTTATATTTTTTTAATTGGGATGTGTGTAATATATTAGCTGTTGCCAGTTAGTAGTTCAGCCATGTGGGTTATATGAACGTCTTCTTGTTCATTGGAGTCAGTTAATATGTTGTTTATAGTTAAGTATTTGTAACAAAATTTCATTGTAAGATTTACTGTTCATTGTAATAATGTTTCAGGAATGTCAGTCTTTGTCATTAAGTGCCTACATGTCAGGTGTATACGGCCTTGTTAGAATAAATACGGTCTTGTTCTTTTTTTGATCTTGTTCTTGACACTGTGGAGGTGTTTATGTGCGTTCATCCATTCTAATTTCCATTTATGTAGAGTTCGGTATCGTATTTCACAGTTTGTATAGTAAGGTTTTTTTCTGTGTATTGATTATGTTCAATAATTAATATAGCCTAACAGTCAGCTGTCGTAAGTCCAAGGTCTTTGTGCTCTAGTAGCCAATTTAGGATAGTAGTGTTTCTTGTTTATTTAAAATAAACAAAAACCATTTAAAAAAATATAATTGGAGTATAATTAAAAGAATGATAAACTTCTATAAAAATGAGAAATCAAGTCCAAAATAAGCAATAGAGACAACTTACCGATGTTTCCTTGATCATGAATTAAAACATAGGAAGACCCTGAATCAACAAAATAGTTAATGGTGTCTCAGTTTTAATTTATAATATAACGCGTCTAATATGTATAATTGCAATGTATCGAATGCGATGAAATTACAGTTTTCCCTTCCTGTGGCGTTACAGACGAAGTTAGCATATATCTTTATTCAATCGGCATCTCAATTGCCTCCCAATGCAGAGAACAGGCTGTGGAACCTTGCAGAGGGATTCGAAAAATAGACGTAGTGAGTGATCAAGTATGTGTTCAAAGCCTTTTAACCTGGTATGAATTGACTATGGACACCAATAGTCAGGCAATCAGGACTCGCAAAAGCCACTGAGATAAGTATTTATATATCAAATTAATTATAAAAGATGCTGCTATGTTTTCCTTGTTTGTTAAGTATCGAGGATAGAGGAAAATAGGAGAGATATAACATAGACGAGGATGACGGAGTGGAAGGGATCTCCTAAGACTGGGACTGCTGAAGAAAGTAAAACGAAAATGGACGCTTGACCACCAAGGCACAAATAACTCTAGCGAGTTGGATGCCTGTTGCAATAAATAAAAAGACCAGGAACCAACTTGCCAGTAATTGATCATAGTTCTTAATCTTTACCGATTTATTCATTAGACTCAAATGACCAAGGGGGATCGGTGAAAGTTTTAAAAATCGCTTCACGTGCACAACCTCAATAGTGTTAGCCCTTTATTAAACCATGCTCTCAAGACTTGATCTGTCATTCATTAATAACGTCCATATAGAATTTCAAATATGTTAATTAAAGACATAAATTGGGTCTAGACAGTTATTTGAAGCTGTATTTATGCGCGCGCGCGGGAGTAAACATCCAAAGAAATATTACTTCCTCCCAGTAAATCATTGAGCATAATTAAAAGTTGCAAGTAGTGGCTTAATAAGGACTCTGGGGACATGACCAATTCGACAATAATAACGTTATTACGAGGGCTTTGAAGTCATTCTCTTAGTCATCTCCTTACCAACTAAAGCCTTTAAAAAGAGAATAAGGCATTGTGATTCATGGATTCCCGTCTTATGCACATGATTCATGTGGCATCAAACATAATAAAAAATGTTTTTTTTTAACCAAAACCTTGCCTCAAAAAATATATTATTCCTCTTTAAGGAACAATGAAGAGTTTATAAAAGGGTTTATTTTAATGTGTTTACGCATTGACAGTCTTTTTAAAATGGGAGTGGTAGTTGATTCAATAAGTCACCCCAGTTCGATATATTAACCTATACAGTTGCAACAAATGTTTTTTAATAAATTTTTTAATAAATCAATATAAATTATATATCTAATTTTAATCGATTGATTTATTTCAAAAATATAACAAATAACTTTGTTTTCCAAAAAAAATGGAATTACATGTTTTTCGTTTAAATTTATATATAAAAAAAAATGTAATATACACGCACACGCATAAATATGGAATTGTAAAATTGCTCAATTTTGTTAAAAATAAAATTTAAATAATTTATTAACGACCACTTTCCGCAACTAAGGCTAATTGGGACTGGTTATCTACACGTTACCACCCTTTTCTAGCCAGGGTGGGACTAAGGATTTTATTTAATGAATTCGTCACTAAATAAATTCCTATTCCCCAGGCGAGAATCGAACTCGCCACTCTAGGTTTACCATATGAGATTAAAGTCAACGCTTTAACTCGCATGTCTAACCTGAGCCCTAATTTTTAAAATTAAAGCTTATTATTGCTTTTTGCTACTATGTAATTTTAGTGGATATATGGTCAGTCTTCTAATTGAGGAATAAAAACTCCACATGGACAAAGCAGTAATTTATTTTAAAAAATAACCCTTATTGATAACAACGCTACATAACTGATTACTTATACGAAAACGAAATGTATGTTAGCATTTGCTCTACGGTCATCTGTTATCCACTTATCAGAAGGTCATATAATAAGAATGAACATTTGTATGACTGGCTTTAGCCATTATCCGCTAGTAAACCCCATTTAAATACCATTAAACGAGCTTTAATTGGCTTGAATGCATTCTGATGCATAATGCATATAATTTGGAAAAGCGGACGACTGCATGTGACGCGAAGCCATTATTTCAATCGCTGAATAACAAACTGGTGCCGGCTTCTCTGAGTGCTATTGGCCTAGATAGCAACAAGTGGTTAGCATTTGATATGCAGCGTTTGCGTTTTTCGAAGCCGTCCGACAGGTTCTCCGCATAAAACGTCATAGTGATTCATGGCACTCCATTTATTAATTTCAATAGATATCTCTGGCACTGAAATATTTTTTAGTCCAATCTGAGTTTGGGCAGGTAACAGAGTATGCCACTTCTGAGTAAAGCAATCTAGGGAATTTAGAAAATGTTCGCCTTAATAAACTGGTTTGACTGTTCAGACAGACACCGAAGAAAGCAGAAGAGGAGTCCCGAGAAAGATAACTCGTGCGACAAAAATGGAGTTTCAGAAGCAAAGCCAAACTGCATAATTCGGAATTCACGGGGAGAAGAAGCGAGGTTTGCAACAGCAGTTTGAGGACCCTTTGCTCTTGTCAGGATGATGGCGAGTTAACAAGACTGATGAACCTCCTACATGCTCAGATAGCCGAAAAACTAACTTAGGCATTATTCCAATTCCAGAGTAACTAATTGCAGTCGCCCTCAGCTGAGGAGTGATCCACTTCGACAAGTTGTACGCATTTCTTTTGCAGCGTTTGACTTTTTCAGAGCAATCCGACAGACTTTTCAATAATTCAGAAGTAGAGCATTAATTAACTACAGTGAGTATCAAATCATTTTTCAAGTTGACTAGAATTTCGGCGATATTCTAAATGGTGCTATTTCGAGCAGAGCAGGGTAAAGTCTTCTTAGTAAGATCTTCTTTAGGAATTAGTGGGCACTTATGCGTCAAGTTAGTCATTGACTTTGATGACTAGATACTTCTCTTTATAGTGTTCTTAAAAAGACAAAAAGTCCGTCACGCAGGGGCTGCGTAAACTAAGCAGATTTCCCTCGTGAAGTTTAGTAATAGAAAAATATACATACTGCTAACACAACACCACCGTGAATAAATACAAACGGAAATAAGAAATGTTTCATCCAATTTCAATAACCTGCCGACAGGAAGCGTTAGGTTAGAAATGTAAACAAACGGGTTCTCACACCGGAAAGAAAAACAATTACTGAAATATATCAGAATATAATACATTAATTTTATTGAGAACAATTTACTATATCTAGTACTGTAATTAATAATGAGTCAGAATAATTGTTATCTCAATCAATAAAATTTTAGTAGTCCAAAACTTTAAGATGGGGGGGGGGTCACCAGGACATATTTGCATGTATCTCGTATAATAAAGGTCTCTTGAATACAATTTTTGGTATTTAAAATTCCAATAATGTAATTTATTATGTAGCAGATTATTGTTTACGTAACATGAGTAGAAGTGGCGGTTTGGTGAAAACTGAAAAAGGCAAATATCTCGGTTAATATTCAAGAGAGAGAATAAATGTATATAACAATATTTATAGTAAATTTAATTTGTAATAAGATTGATTCTGTATAAATTTTCGATCCGATGTATAGTAACGGAGATATTTTGAATTTTCGAAAATCCTCCCCTCTAAACCCCCCCTCCCACTGGTCCGATTTCAGCCGTTAACGAACTTGATCTTCCTTTTTACATAAAACGCTTAAATATGAAGTTTGGTAAGGATTAAACAAAAATTGCGACCGCTAGAGTGGTAACAGACAAATAGATATATATATATATATATATATATATATATATATATATATAAATATATATATATATATATATATATATATATATAAAGATATATATATACAGTTTTGAACGGACCTCATTTTCGTCATCTACTAGGTAGGATCGATGGACATTTGAAGAAAAATGTCGAAAATTCCGTCATGAGTACAACCTCAATAGCTGATTTCCCTTAAGGGAAATCTGCTAAAAATAAAGATTACGAAGTCTAGTTGAATCCAATTGTGGTTGAATGATACACTCTGAAGTCATCTTTGTCCCTTTCCAACACGTGTAAAATCTGCTTACTTCCGTATCCTTCTCATGGCAGACAATTATATAATCTACTATGATAATGAAAAACCTTCTATAAGATTGAAAGTGTAAAATCCGGGGTTAATTATTTTTCTAATTTCTGATTATTATTTAACTGGGTCTTTTTGAAAGTTCATTTAATGCAACCGAAGTCGATACTTGGCAGATCTTTTAAATTTCATTCATCTGGACCTAGATTCCCGTTCTTGGCCCGAGCTTAATATAAGGCATTCAACAAGGCTGGTACGTATTTTTCTGGGAGGGATCGAATATGGAGTTGCTGCAACGTCGAGAGATTTGTCGAAATGTCCACAGACGTCGGTGGCTTTCTCCTTGAATTCCTTTCCTTTAGTGGAATACGGCTAACGTCCTACGCTGTTTCATAACGCGTAGCTCAGGGCCACAGCTTCAGGACCGACAGGCCTTATGGCACTTTGCCTTATCGTGCATGCACCGTTATATCTCAGCATAATCCTATAATGTTTTGGTGAATCATTCTGGTCATTGACGAGTTGAGGTTCCAGCTTGATGAAGCCGGATACCTTCGTATAGAAATGATCGCTAAAATGTTGCCACAATTCAATTGTCGTTGAAAAGTAAAATTGTGGAAGGTCAAACACGAAAACACTGAAATGATATTAATTTTATTCATTTTTTTCTCTGGACATTTTAAATCTCATATGACGCCAATATAGAGAGAGTAACGACATCACCCCTTTTGCGATCTTTGAATAACAACATGGTGAATGGCAAATATAATCCAGCTGATTTCGATTACAGGAGAACGTGTCTATAAAAATATTTGACAAATATATTAATGTTATTGTTATTTATTGACGCCAATTTTGTGCTGCTAAGGCTAATTGGGACGGGTATTTATAAGTTACTACCCTTTTTCTACCCTTAGTGAATTCCTCACTTAATAAATTCCTATTACCCAGGTGTGAATGGAATTCACGACTCTAAGTTTACCTAGTGGAATTAAAACCAATGCCTTAACTCAGTGGCTAGCCCTTGCACTAATAAATATATGATGTAAATTTTTATTCAGGAACACATGACACATTTCATGTGAATGTCTGCTTCAGTATGAATACAATTTAAACCATCATGTTCGTTGAACATTAACAGTAAGAGGAGATTTCTGAGTGTTAATGGGGGATTCTGAAGCGAGAAAAGAAAACTACAGAAGAACTATAGAGCATTACATTACGCAAATTATTGGTATATATAAAATTTTAAGTATAAACAATTTACTTATTATTTAAAATCATCCCTCCTTATGAAAAGATTTCAACCAATAACGACGTTAGCCTTTAGTAGAACAAAATATATTGTGTAAAGAAGCCAAGATTTAGGTTTTGCAGATTTCCCTTACGGAGAATGATTTTCGAAAAATTACTTCAAATGTCCATCGATCCTTATTAGTAGATGGAATTTAATATTTATAAAAGAATATTTATATATTTGTCTGTTACCACTCAAGTGTTTACAATTTTGGTTTAATCGTTCCCTAACTCGATATTTAATCGTTTTATGTAAAAAGAAAGATCAAGTTAGTTAAATTCGACCAGTGGGAGTGGTGGGACTAGAGGGAAGGAATTCCGAAAATGGTTAATTTCTCAGTTATTATGACTCGGATAATAAAATTATAGAGAATCAATCTTATTGTAACTGCTACGTTCTATAAATGTTATTATGCAGGTTTTTTATTATTATTTGAAGCCTAAATACAAAATATGCATTTACATTTTGAGATAAATGCAAATATCTCTGGAATATGCTGGATGGTAGAGGAACCAATTGATCAGGATCAATAAGAAGGCCACAAAAAAACACTGTAGAGGACTTGGCCTTCTTATTGATCCTGATTAAATGCAAATACGTGACGCACGTGCGAAATCTGCTTAGTTAGCGCAGCCCCGAAGTGACGGATGTTTTTAACTTTACGTTCTTTCCATTACAAAATCCTGAAATCAGCGCTTTATGGTTTTGTCCATTATATAATCTATATCTATTTTACTACTTATTCCAAATGCTTTGATTCTATGTTTCATTAATGCTTGGGTCAAATTAGTGTAGGACTGGTAGAAATTCGTTAAAAATGTTGAAAAATCGTAAGTACATTTTCCCGCTGATTTGTCTGGAGGGAAATCTGCTAAAACCATAGAAGTTGCATAGAGTCGGAATACACCTCTGTTGAGAGGCGGAAAAGTTCAAAAAGATGAGGATTACGGTGTTTGTTAGATTCCTGATATGTGATTACTTCCCTTTACCGGCAGCTTGGGCTCCAGGATTGGAAGCCACTAATCGCCCCGCGAGAATCTCGCATCTAACAGTTCTCACCAACTATCTTTTTTCAATACCAATGTAGTATTTTTCCAG
This sequence comes from Riptortus pedestris, assembly GCA_019009955.1. Classification (NCBI taxonomy): domain Eukaryota; kingdom Metazoa; phylum Arthropoda; class Insecta; order Hemiptera; family Alydidae; genus Riptortus; species Riptortus pedestris. The sequence goes on from CM032230.1 coordinate 52,038,101, forward strand.
GAATACCTGTATTTACTTCATCTATAATACCTAAATTATATACATTGACCAAAATTCAAATTGTCATGGGATGACGAAAATGAGGTCCGTTCAAAATTACACACACTCATATATATATATATATATATACTTGCTATAACATGACAGAAGGGCAAGACTGGAGAGTAGATGAAAGTTGGAGCCTCCATACTCATTCTGGATTATGACTATCAGTAGTCAACAGGCTACAGGTTATGGAGGTATGAATATCTATCTATATGATGCATAACAACTCTGGTCTTGATGGGATAAAAAAAATAATTAGGGTTTTTTTTTAACAAAGCCTTTAAAAAAATCTTCACCCACCCCTTCTCTTAATGTTCCGACAATACTATCGAAATGATAGCTTTTGAAAGACAAAAATAAATGACAAAAGTTACACACACACATATCGAACACTATTACATGACTAGCTGCAAGACTGTCGAGTAGATGAAAAGTTGAAGTCTCCGCACTCAAACTGGTTTATGGCTATCATTAGTCAACGGACTACAGGATACAGAGGTGTGAATATCTAACAACTCTTGAAGGGGTAAAAAAATGTATTAGGCATTTGCTTAACAAAGCCTTTAAAAAAATCTTCACCCACCCCTTCTCTTAATGTTCCGACAATACTATCGAAATGATAGCTTTTGAAGTGCATAAATGAGGAAGTAGGCGTTTTCGAACATTTGTAAATACTCGCTTTAAGTATTTTACTGGAAAGAAACGCCCGTTTTCTTATTATCAAAAGTTATTTTTGAAAACGTTTTTGTTATGTGGATGTTCTCTGAAGTAAACATTTTTTTTTTAAATTACAGAATCCATTCCTTTTCCCGTAGACTTGTTTCAAAGATAATTTTATTGACTACAACTTTTATGTCTGAGTATTTTTCAATAAAATGTGCCGTACCTAAAATAATGTTTTGTGCACTTTACGACTAAAGGAGGCGTCAAATCGAAAAATTCACCGGTATAAACTCGTTTTAGAATTTTTTCTATTATGGTCGCTGGAGAAGTCCTGGAGAAGGTTATGAGGTTGAATATGGACTGAAAAGATTCTTCAAAGGTCACAATTATTGAACACCAAGTCTCAGCCATTTATTAATATAATTGGCGATTTCATACGTACTATCGATTTTTTCACATCCGTAGTATAGTCTATTAATTTTCATCATTATATATTCTGCAAATAAACTTAGTGATTTAATTAGAAAGACTTTTTCGCCTAGGTTACTAAGACTTCTTCGTGTCTTTAAATGAGTCGTAGTCTGACTGATAATTTGGCTTTTCTTTTTTTTTTATTATTTTTATTTTTTATGTCTTATTCTTGCTTTATTCTAGCTAATTTACAAATATTAATGAAGAAATTAAATGTCACTTCAGAATTCCTGAATATCCCCTGCATTATTGGGCTTGTATTTTTGGCTGTGGAGTGAACATGTATTTGTGAATAGGATGCGCAAAGTGTAGGGGGTTCGGCAAGGACGGCGTAGGAAGTCTGCCCACAGGGTACCATCTGGACCTTTCGGAAAGCACACATGTTGATTAGTCTAAATGTGTTCTCTGCCTTCTTGGCACCACACCTTTCGAAAGAGTCAATCCGCAGGTGCGGCGCAAATTAGCAGATTTTTCTACTTTAATTGACATGGAATGGAAGTCCAATGGCAGTTCTCTAGTAGCACACAACAACAAATGAAACTACCATTCAATTTATGTACGAACTTCACTCCGATGTAAACAATATGCAGATTTTCATCCGGAAAACCATGATTTCGTTGAAAACAAAAGAAATAATTCTCACTTAAAACAACGTTAAATTTAGGATTAAAACAATGTATGAAATGAACTTTGCAGTTAGTTTAGCATAAAACGTTTAAAAAATGAGTATACATTAATAAAGGAACATAGAAATATAGTTCTTCTTCCCAGTCATCAACTTTCAGTTCTATGAAAACTGTTCCAGCAGGTTACAAGTTATACCAAATTTATAACTTTCACCACTTCCCAATCCTTTAATTTTATACATATTGTGTCTTAATTACCAATCAGCTAATTTTGGTGACCAACAAGGCAATACATTCGAAGTATGTTTTGAAATCTGCACCATAAAGAGGTCATAAGGCATCTTCTTTAGAGACCTCCTTACTAATTACAATAGTATTTCAATCAATTGTTGGCTTGGGTGGGCACATTCTTCGGAAAAATATTTTAAAATATTCAAAATAATAAAACTCTATTAGAGCTTGCGCAGAGCGGAAATAATTATAATACGTCGAGGTGTAGTAATTAATAGAGAATGGCGCAAACGGGAGGAGGTTAAATTCTATTGCGGATGAAACAAAAATTGATATTCCGGTTTAAATAATTTTAATGGGTAACCCAATTTAGAAATTCTATAATACATCAAGAGCCGAGAGGAGCTGTAGAGATTTAAAAATACTGATTATTATCACTTTTATTCCTGACAGCACATCCGGCCGTTCTGATTGTACGGTGAGCAATAACCTAAACAAAAATTCAAGGGAGTGGAGGATTCACTGGAGGTGAACAAATTTGAATGTTTCTCTAGAAAATCACGCTAATAAAACAAGAAATGACGACCCGTGGTAGTGTCTATCTGTGAAATGAGATTTGTGAGAATTTCACAATAGAAAACAGAAAACTGCATTGTTCTGGAAATGAACCACTAATACAAATTTTCGAGTGCTCCAGAGGCGAAGAGAGTATATTCTAAAACAGCAGACAACCATGGTTGGTGTCCTGCAGCCTGAATCAAATATATTTCATATTGAACACAAAGACAGGAAGCCGTAAAAAGAAATTTTGACAGAATAGGTGAATACTGCAAAGAACTCTCTTAAAAGTCCGCCAAGCAGGCTGAAACTAAGCAGGTTTTGCACAAGCTGAAATATGATATCTTTCAATTATTTCCTCATCTAAACACCTCTTGTCCTAGGCCGATTTCGTCCATTATCTTCTATAATAAATAGTTTTTCATGACACGGCTAAATAACGAGTGTGGCGTTGTTCAAATAAAAATCATGTTGTTTAGAAGATAAATTTTTGACACCGAAAATACACATACCTCACACGGTAAAAGTGGTTCAATAAGAGCTTATTGTTAATATGACATGAATAGCGGAGGGGGGGGGTTAATGACGACTAAAAACTTCAGGTATATATGCTAAAACGGGCCAAAACCGCTGTGTTTATGAGAAGGACTAGAACTATTTATGCTTAATTTACATTAGCTATTTTATGAAAGGGCAGACAAAGCTCTACTCATAACCAGAAGAACAAAATAAATTTGCTTCCAAAAATATTAAATACAGGGACTAGAGTGAGGTTTACATTCAATAATGAGTTGCATGTGCAGCTGGTTAATGAGCAACGCGAGGCTAGACAGCATTACGACAGAAACAGGAAAGTGTCACAATCACTTAAATAGGAAATGGTAATCCTTGGGACCGTTTTTAATCGATGAATGATGATCTGCCGAGTATCTTCTGGAGAAACTCTCCATGACCAAACTAGGTAGCGTTTAATCCTTCTTAGGCGCTTAATATCTCCGCCACAAGATGGAGGACAATCTTCCAGTTAGCCTTGAGTGATGTACATAATTCGTATATAACGAGAGGTTTTGAAATCCAGTTGCACTCTATGAGAAGGCAGAGCAATATGGACCACATTTAACAAAAACCATTAGGGAGGTTTTGCCTATTATAACTGCTTATATAAAATAAGGACCCACATATTTTATTTTATGTTCTGAATTAAAGCAAACTGGATATATCTTTTCAACCCCGCAATATCCCCTAATCTCTGGTCGGGAACGATATCTTCATGCAATTACTGGAAGCTATACTTAAGTACTAAAATATATTACTATTGATTATAGTATGTTGTTTAATTACGTCCATATTCCATAATCTCCTATTTACTGTTACGGGAACTCTCGGAAAATTACAGTAATTAATCCCTTTATAAATGGGTTATTAAGCGCCCAAGTTTTTCAGAGGCAGTTCTCTCTCTTAGGAATAAAAGTAGGTAACATTATCTTTCCGTAAATAAATACATGTGCTCTATTTTATGTGCTTTTTACAGATTACAGTCAAGAGAAATCAGGTATTGCGATGGTATAGTGTTCGTGTGTGTGTTGTGTGTGTTAGTGGCAGACTTGAGATAAGTGCATTATTCAAGAAGAATTTGGGTTGTATCTCATTCAGTTACATTTTCGTATTTACAGTTATTATATATTTTATGCTATCAAGATGATTCAATTTAAAAATGAGAAGGATATAAGAGATCTTCTTATTCTCTTGTAAAGGAAGTATTATAACCAAGAGAACTATCTGTTTTCAGAATTCAACAGAATTATCTGACCTCCCTGAACCTATTTTGAGACATTTCAACCTGATGTCAGAACGTATGTACGCATCTCGCATAAATAACAATAGAATGTCAAATTTGATATCTGAGGTGGCTTCGCACAAGGAAATAACAAAAAAAGAAACTATAACAAACAATCTACTTCGGCTTCCAATCAAAAAGAGATATGAGACACTTTAGGTATATTGGAAATTGTAAAGGCAAGTTAACAGTAGCAAGTTTAAATGTGGGTCATGACATTAGCTGTCCTTCAACTACAGAGGCGGTTCTGACATTTTGCCTGAACTCTACTGCCATTCAGAAGGCAAACTAGGCTGCTACTGGTCAGGTAGGCGAGTTTAGTTGTCAATCATGTACTGCAATAGGCCTCCAAGCCTCCTGCACTCCTCAAAAATAATGTATAAAACTATTTTTAGTTATAAATATATATATATATATATATATATATATATATATATATATATATATATATATATTAATGAAATTGATATTTATTTATACATTAAACCTTTAAATATCTAGTTTGGTATATATATATATATATATATATATATATATATATATATATATATATATATACCAAACTAGATATTTAAAGGTTTAATATATAAATAAATATCAATTTCATTAATAGCCAATATCAGCGGTTCAGGGAATGAAGGTTTAGAGAAGAGGCCAGTAAAATGCTAATACACAAATTCTTCGTGCCTGGATGATTGGAATTTTCATTCATTTGAAAATTTAAGTAAAATTAAAAAAAAAAAAAAAATTATAAAATTTTAATTTTAAATAAAAAAAATGAACCTAAATTATTGAACTATAATGCAATAATAATTGTACTCCAATTAAACCAATTCATCACGCAGGGGCTGCGTAAACTAAACAGATTTCCTACCCGCTTGAAGACACACTGAACTCATATTCTACAAACACTGAGCTCAACAGTTTAGAAAATTAGATCAATAACGTTTTTCGACGACGAACCCACTCATAATAAAGGAGAAATATTGAATTTTCGACTTCCCCCACCCAACCCCCTCTTTCCGGGTCCTATTTTACCCATTAACGAATATGATCTTCGGTGCTGGAAAAAACGATTAAATATTGAGTATGATATGGATAAAAAACATTTTTGAGTCATGAACGGAAAATCTTAATATATGACGTATTTGTTTGTATCTCACATAATAAAGGTTCAAAACCATTTTTTGGCATTTGCGTTTGAAATTAGACGTTTAATGATATATTGGACTTTTGTTAATGTGCGACGACTAAAAAAGGGTCAATTTTGCGTTTGAAAATCACATGTACATTAACCTCATGATGACCTCATTTTCGTCATCTCCTAAGTAGGATCGATGGAAATCAAAGGAAGTCTCTTACAATTTTTTACTGGTCTTAATTTAAAATAATTTCATTTGAATGTGATATAGGATAACCTCATTCCAATGCGTCTGATCAAATAATGTCATAAAATATAATTGCGAAATAGTTTAAAGAAAAAAAATGTTGTATACAAAGTCTCTGAACCTCTGAAGTGTGAACAAAGTAGTAATATTTAATTTTAATTCTTTTGTAAAGTCTCGGGTCGTACACAACTAGATATTAGTACAAGAATAAATATATAAAATTTCAGTTTTCATTCTGTTTTTTTCATATAGCTAGATGCGTAAGGACGTACGCACAGAGATTACGTAAAATATAGTAAAATGAGTCCAGAGGAAGGTCAAAACGGATCTTTCTGTTGAAATCTCAAAACTGAAATTTTTGATGAACACAATACTTCCTTTACTTTGTAAACCTAAATATTGTATTTTTTATTAATGTTTGTTAAAATAATCTCCGAGTTGTGATGTCCGAACATGTTCATACATTTAGATAGTTTGGTTAGATTTTTCGTTTTAAATTAAATTGATAATAAGTTGTATTAGTTATATGAGGGGTTTTAAAATGGAAATTATTACTAAAATGTTGTACTCACGTTAATTAATTCTGGATAAAGTAATATTAAGAACGTACCTGGAAAAAAGAAACTCAATTAATGACAATCATAAAGTGTATAAATATTGGGAATAAGAGAGAATAGTGGACCTTCATTGCAAAACTCATGGTTCCCTTTCATCATTACTGAATTCCTGTGGCTTTTCATGAATCAATTCTTTAGATTATTATGGAAATTCGTGTTGCTAAATATTTCAGGGCGATATATGATAATAGGCAACTATCTTTTTCCAAAGATTTATCTAACACGAATTTTTCATTTGATTGACATGCCTCGTTATTTTGAACAACTAAGACGGCGTACTCGCCTGAACACTGAGACGTTTTGCATAAATGAGGTCACCTTTGCAGAAGAAAACATTCTTATATAACTAAAAATATACCACAAGTAACGCAACTGCAACTTTACAAACAATTTGTTTGAATGCTGTTATCTCTGATACATGACACCTTACATAAACAAAAATGAACACACGTTCATCCATGCAAAAGCTCTGAGGACATTTATGCATTGCTTTATAAAACGTCCGTCACGCAGGGGCAGCGTAAACTAAATAGATTTCCCACGTGCGTCACGTATTGCATTTATCTCAAAAAGTAAAAGTTCATTGAGAACAATATTTGGTATTTAGGATTCAAATAAAGTGCTTCATAGTGCAACAGCTTATTGAAAATACGTCATACGCAGGAGTAGGAGTTTACTGAATGGAAAAAATTAAAAAAATGTTAATATCTTGGTTAATAATCAAGATAGTGAAAAAACGTAAATAGTAATATTTATTGAACACTGGTTTACTATGAGATTGGTTCTATACAATTAATCAACCCGACGCATAGTAACAGAGATATAAAGACTTTTTGAAATACTCCCCCTCCTCTCACTAGTCCGATATCAGCCGTTGGCGAACTTGACCTTCACTTTTATATAAAACGATTAAATATCGAGTTTGGAACGGTCAAACAAAACTTGGGACCACTAGATCGCAAAAGTCGCTAGATCGCTAAAGTCGCTCCACGTAATGAGTGCGACGCCAGTAGCTGATCTCCCTTAAGGGATATGTGCTAAAATATTAGTTTTGAACTCGTCCATGAAGGCATAGTGAGGAAATCAGATTCTGCAGAGCCTTTGAGAGTTGTTCAAAATAAAAATAAAAATATTTCTCAGGTGCTACCAGAGATACAAAAGATTTGTAATTAGTTTTCTTTGTTTATCATACAAAGATCTATAAATTATATTCTATAACATTTTTTGAGATCCGTTGCATTGGAACGGAGATAACATATATCAATTTCAAATGAAATAATATTGAATGAAGCACAGCAAAACATTATGTATTTTTAATGTAATAAAAGTACAAGGAAATCATGTGGTGCGCATATCAGATTTCTTGGTGCATCCATCACTGAATAACGTATTATGGGGAATCAAACGCATTCCTCCAAGCCCACCGACATGGACATATAATATACTTCGAGTATCAGAATGAAATAGCTCGCTAAGTTTTTCGTTTGGAGTGTATTACTTTACGAGAGTGAAATTTGGACTCTTCGCATAAGGGAATATAATCGATTGTAAGCAATGGAAGTGTGGATTCGGCAAAGGTTGGAAGGAAGGAAAAATCGAACGTAGAAGTTCTAAATGAGGAAAATGAAAGGAAAAGTCTTAATAAGCCATGGAAAAAATGAGGGTGGAACTTCTTGGACATATGAGACACAACGGTGTTATCAAAAATATATTTGATGGTTCAACGTAAGGATAATATGGTCAAAACACTTCCACACTTTTAAATTAAATTAAATGTAGAGTACTTTCGGGGCGAACCATCCCATCTTCAGTGCTCTGTGACACAACGTTTACATTTTTGAAACAACATGTAAATAAAAAGTCAACATATTAAAAAGTTAAAAACAAATATATAAAATGTAAAAATACAATTTAAACTAGTAAAACATTTTCTAGTTTAAGTACACATTTTCTAGTATTTTAATAGTTATTAAGAAAATGTTTTAGTTATAAGTTTTACATTGCATTTTTCCAATTTATATATTTGTTTTTAACTTTTTAATATGCTGACTACCTTTTATTGACTTTTATATTTATTTATATTACATGTTGTTTCAAAAATGTAAATGTTGAGTCAAATAGTACTGAAGATGGGACGGTGCATTTAATAAATAAAGTATTATAGTGGAGGTGTAATAACCTTATTATCCTTCGGTCGATGATGGACCTCCACCAGCCAACCCATATCCCGAGTATTTGATGGTTGTTATTGGGCATAGGTAAGAAGGAAGGACAACACTATTTTTTGAAGATATCAAACATGTTATGGATTTCGGTGAGTATATTAATATAAAAAATGAGATTCCAAAAGAACCCAATGGTTGCAACTATGTAGCCTTTTGATCGTGATGATGATAGTGGAATAGTTGATACTTGCTAAGTATTAGCAGCCGAAGTGGAGTCATAGAGGAAATCGTAGTCCGTTCAAGAATAACTTGATTCATTATACCATTACGCAATGGTGGATTATTTACAAATACCCAGGTCATTAAATATAACTTTGAAGAACGTGATTAGAAACTCCCAGATAAGAGAAAGCAAAGTATAGATAGTAAAATAAATTAAACCGCGCTCAGAAAAAAAAAGTAATAAGATAAGAGGACATATATTTCCTACAAACACTTATAAAATTGAATGGTACACGGATTATTTACGATAAGGCGGTGGAGAAGCACTAAGCTCGTCAGATGATTAAACTTAATGACCTACTCTGGTTAATGAAGGATTCTAGCCTGAAGGTCATCCCATCAACTATATTATGCCTCTCTCTACCTCCTTGCCCCATTTCACTCATCATCAAATTAATATTTATTTTATTCCTTTTATTATATAAAAACAAACATGTCATTAATTTTATTTAGATTATTTATGTCCCTCAGAGCTAAATACATATAAGACTTTCTGATTGTATTATACGGGTTTTGATTTATTTTATTTACTTTTACAAGACTTATAATACGTTCTACTTTCCTTTCGTTTTACTTTCTGTTATAAATTACTTATCAATTAATCTTTCACTTTCTCTTTTTCGATTTCTTACAAAGGTGGAGACCCTTCTCGATGATGAAGACGATAATTGGTCAGAAACGTTAAAAAAAATCTACACGGGCTGTGTAACCATTTGGATGCATTAAAAGTCCGGAACGCAGGGGCTGCGTAAACTAAGCAGATCTCGCATGAGAGGTTTTACAATAAAATATTTTAATTAAATTATTTACTAACGTCCACTTTTTGCAACACTATTTGGGACGGGTTATCTACAGGTTTCCACCCTTTTCTACGTCTAAGAATTTTATTAGTTGAGAATAGATAAATCAACATTCTATTGCACTTACCACTACCGGGAAAATTAAGTAACAATAATTAATAAACACAAATGAAAATGGGAAATCACTCAGTCAATTTACAGTTTAATAACGTCCACAACGGAAAGCGGCTAAATTTTATTCAAACAGATCAGCCAACCTCTCAGAGCTGAAAGATAGAAATATTCTTGACCGGAAAGAAAAACAATTACTGAAATATATCTGAATATAATATATTCATGCTGCAATTTATGATCAACCAGAATAATTATTATCTCAATCACTCTGACATAATCCAAGAACAAGAGACGCGGGGGGGGGGATCAGAACGTATTTGCAAATATATTATTTAGAAACGATTTTTTGAACACAATATTTGGCATTTCGTCTTGGAATACGACGGCTCATATGTGTTATTCATAACGTCCCATGACCAAGAAGGTGGGTTTGCAAATAATCCAATTATTTCATTTAATATTTGAGGTAGTGAAAGAATGTATATCACAACATTCATAGATAATTTCATTTTCAATAAGATTGATCATGTATAATTTTTTGATCCGACTTATATTAACGGAAATATTTTATAATTACGAAATCCCACTCTTTACCCCCCCCTCCCATGGGTCCGGCTTCTGCCATAAACGAACTTGATATTTAACATAAATCGATTAAATATCGAGTTTGGTGACTATCAAACAAAAATTGCGACAGCTAAAGTTGTGCTATATATATTATTGAATTATGGACCTCATTTTCGTCATCTTCTAGGTAGGATCGATGGCCATTAAAGGGAATGTTTTGAAAATCGCGTCAAGAATACCACCTCAATAACTGATTTATATTAAGAGTAAACTGCTAAAATGTAAACAAAATGAACCCGGATTAAATCAAAAGCAATATGATATAGATAGACAGACGTATAAACCTATAACGTATAAAACCTATTGAGTCACGGACAACTCATATCTTTTGACGGGCTAGAAGATATTGCTGTTCTCAGTCCAGTAACGACGGTTTACACTGGTAGGTATGACAACAGAATCACATATATAGGTAGCACTAACCTACCTGCAGGAGAAATAGAGAATAGATGGTGTGTTGAGAACATATAATATATAGTATAATATTCCAGTGTATAAGGAATATTTGCTTACATTATGCAGCTCCTACATGGCATACGTTTTAGTATATTTCCCATAACAGAAACGAGCTATTGAGGTTGTACACATGATGCGATTTTCGACAACGTTCTTCAAATGACTATTTTTACTGAAAGTAAAATCAGGCGATTTCAAGTGAGGGTTCACTATAGGCTGAAAACTAAAAAAAAATACAAATATTTTGGTTAACATTCATGATAGAGAAAAAGCGTATGTAACGACATTTATAGACAATAATAATAATAATAAATTTACAATAATATTAGTTTTATACAGCACATTGATAACGGGGATATATATATATATATATAAATATATATATATATATATATATATATATATATATATATATATATATATATATATATCAAATGACCGTTGATTTTACCAAGAAATGACTAAAATTAGACCCATTTAAGATACACGCAATTTTGGTCTTATCGTTACCAAACTCGATATATAAGCGTTTACGGTAAACTAAAGATCAAGTACGTTAACAGCTGAAACCTGACTGGGTGATAGAGGGGGATTTCGAAAGTCAAAATATCCCCGTTATTATGCGTCGGATCGAAATACTGTATAAAACTAATATGATTGTAAATTCAATTGTGTATAAATGTTGTTATATACGTTTTTTTTCTGTCATGAATGTTAACCAAATTTGTAGTTTTTTAGTTTTCAGCCTTTAGTGAACCCTCACTTGAAATCGCCTGATTTTTACTTTCAGTAATTTCCGTAAGGGACTTTTTGTGCCTCCAGAAGGGTATCCAATGTTGGTGGGAACCTCTAGCCGGTAAACCCTACTTAGAGAAAGAAAATAGAAGCCGGCGTCAGAGATGCAATCCCGGAAGACACCCGGCAGATGCTGGCCTAATCCATTCCTCTACAGACTAAACATTATAAATGGGTTCCAGTTTTTTCTGCACATTTTTTTTATTTACAAGGGGAATACAAGAAGAAAAGGGGAAAACACAAGGAACTTATATGTATTTTTTTTATTATAGTATGATATTATTATTTTAATATTCTTTTAATTGATGATAGTAATCGTCATTGTAGGTCCCATGAAATGTATTCAAAGTAATTAAGACCTTACATAATATTCAACCCTTTATTTTAGCTTTTAGCAGATTTCCCTTAAGGGAAATCAGCTTTTGAGGTCGCACTCATGACGCGATTTTCGAATAATGTCTTCAAATGTCCATCGATCCTACCAAGGAGATGACGAAAATGAGGCCCGTTCAAAACTATATATATATATATATATATATATATATATATATATATACATACATACATACATACATACATACATACATACATACATAAATATATATATATATATATATATATATATATATATATATATATATATATTTGTCTGTTAACAATCTAGCTGTCGCAATTTTTGTTTAATCGCCACCAAACTCGGTATTTAATCGTTTTATGAAAAAAAGAAAGATCAAGTTCGTTAACGGCTGAAATCGGACCAGTGAGAGGAGGGGTTTAGAGGGGGGATTTTCGAAAATTCTAAATATCTCCGTTACTATACGTAGGATCGAAAAATTGTATAGAAGCAACCTTTTTGCAAATTAAATTTACTATAAATATTCTTATGTACATTTATTCTCTATCTTGAATATTAACCGAGATATTTGCATTTTTATTAAGTGTAACAGACGAGCTATGGTTCCTGCCGAAACCTAGTTCGACCGTTCCGTATGAATGGGCACTCGTATGGAGATTTCTCTATTGTATAACTTTACGTGGGAAATCTGCTTAGTTTACGCAGCCGCTGCGTGACAAACCTTTTTTTAAAGATTAAAATATGGAAGTTAGCTCTTAATACCTTTGGAAAAAACAAGAGTTAAAAAAAGAAAAACAAAATTAACTAAAGTGGTTAATTAATAATGTTATTTACTAACGTCCACTTTCTGCAACTAAGGCCAATTAGGAGTTATCTATAGGTTACCATCCTATTCTAGTCAGGGTGGGTCTAAGGATTTCATTTAATGATGTCACAAAGGGATTTCTATTGTCCAGATTAGAATAAAACTCTAGATTTACAATGTTAAATTAAGGCCAACGCCTTAACTCACATGGCAAACATGGGCATCTGTTAATTAGTTTAAAAAATGAAATATAAAAGTTATACTCCAAACACTGTTTTATTTTTTATTTGGTAGTATTGCAGTACATATGAATCTAATTAGTTGATGCTAAAAACAATGAAAATTCATATAAGCAGGAAAGTAAGTAATATAATATGATAAGAAATATAAAATAATAAAAAAAAAAACATAGAAATTAAATTTCACAAAGTTTATCTAAGGCATGTGTTTTTATAAAAACATATAGAATATGGCCACAGCAAAGAACAAAACAAAATTATAAGCTAACAACGTGCAATATTGCATATTGAAGATTCATGTAAAATCATGTTACCCTTAAATAAATACATGACTAGATCAATGCATATCAATAAATCACAAATGACCGTCATATAATTAGATTGTTATAATGATTGTTTAAAAAAATCATTTAGCATATACTATTATTATAATGATAGAATGTATAAAATGTATTCTTTGAATTTCAGATATTTCTAAAAGGAATGTATTAAGCTCGCTGTTTAATATCATATAACGAAATATATTTAATGTAAATGAATATTATATATATATTTATATATATATATATATATATATATATATATATATATATTTGTCTGTTAACGCTCTAGCGGTCGCAATTTTTGTTTGATCGTTACCAACCTTCATATTTAAGCGTATTATGTAAAAAGAAAGATCAAGTTCGTTAATGGCTGAAATCGGACTAGTGGGAGGGGGGATTTTTAAAAGTTCGAAATGTCTCCGTTACCAATCATATTGCTAATTGAATTTACTATAAATATTGTTCACACATTTATTCTGAATCTTGAATATTAACCGAGATATTTGCATTTGTATTGTTAGTGTGGCCGGCACTATCCGCCGAGAGCTCTGGTGGCCGCTCTGGTAACTATTCCTCCCTCGTGAATAGGTCTAGAGATACCTTCCTACTACTGTTATTATTAGGCAGATTTCTCTATTGTAAACCTTCACGTGGGAAATATGCTTAGTTTACGCAGCCACTGCGAGACGGACTTTTTACATTTTACTCTAGCATTTTGACCATATTGCATATTCATTTTGCGCATTATTCAGTTCACCCTAAAAAGGTATAAATAATGCATAAAATCGCCAAGCTGATGTATAGACTTGGTTGAAGCAGTACAGGTTGCTAATTGCCTAAGATGTTATGCACCATAGATGTATTGTTATTATAAATAATAATGAGAACATTTTACATCAATTTTCCAATTTCCAAAAATATATTCCCTCGTTAAATTTAATTACATGAGTTCTGATATTATAAGAAGTGACTGGCTACGGTCATGTAGTAAATTCAGTAAACAAGCATAGCAAGTCAATGTGACATTCAGTTAGTATATGTTTTCCTGTAAGTCTAGTTAGGATGGTGGCAGTTTTATTAGTATATCACTTAAAGTTACAGTTATTTTCTTCTAAAGCAGACGCATAAACATTCACCATACGACCGCATGCGTAATGAAATTTTCACAACAAAACCCGTTTGTGACTAATGATGAAGTTTAGAAAGGAGACTAAATTGAGCCATAGACCTAACAGGGAGATAATTCCTTATCCGGCGAATCTAGTAATGCATCATAGCAAATAGATGGAGGCCCGTACTGGCTATTATCACATGCGGGACTACTGTCCCTACGTCAGATGGCCGATGAGGAATGGGCGCGTGCGCAAACACCCTATGCCAACATGGCTCATCCAATGCACAATGCTCCACAGTTTGCGAGAGATTGTGATTGACGCATGAGGGAGATTCAATCAATCATGAAAAGGATGAGTGAGAACTTTCGAATAAGCAGCACACGACCCCTCATGGGAAATTACATCTTGAGGTACTCATGGCGCGATTTTGAGGGGAGTGGTCGTTCAGGTTAAAACGCGTGAACGTAGAACACTGCCCGCAGTAGGCTGTAGGTAAAAAAATAAGTTCCGTCACGCAGGGACTGCGTAAACTAAGCAGATTTTCGAAAAATTTCTTCAAATGTCCATCGATCCTACCCAGGAGATGACGAAAATGAGGTCCGTTCAAAATTATATATATATATATATATATATATATATATTTGTCTGTTAACGCTCTAGCGGTCGCAATTTTTGTTTGATCGTTACCAAACTCGGAATTTAATCGTTTCATGTAAAAAGGAAGATCAAGTTCGTTAATGGCTGAAATCGGACTAGTGGGAGGGGGGGGGGCTTTAGAGGGGGGATTTTTGAAAATTCAAAATATCTCCATTATTATACGTCGGATCGAAAAATTGTATAGAATGAAGCTTATTGAAAATTACATTTACTATAAATATTGTTCTATTCATTTCTTCTGTATCTTGAATATTAACCGAGATATTTGCATTTGTATTCTGCGTGTGGTCGGCAGGAGTCGGCTATGTTCGGACTTTCCGCCGAGAGCTCTGGTGGCCTTTTACATAACTATTCGTCCCTCGTGAATAGGTTTAGAGGTTTTTTACTACTACAGTTGTTATTGGGCAGATTTATCTACTGTGAAACTTCACCTGGGAAATTCGCTTAGTTTACGCAGCCCCTGCGGACGGACCTTTTTATCTTGAATATCTCGGTTAGATATTTGCAGGATGACAGATTCCCGCCAAAAGCTAGTTCGGCCCTTTGGCGTAAATGTTGGGCTCTCGTATGGAGATTTGTCTATTGTATAACTTCACATGGGAAATCTGCTTAGTTTACGCAGCCCCTGCGTGACGGACTTTTAATAATTTTACCTCAAAAAAGTTTCGAAAATCCAACAATCCTTCGGAATATACTTTTAAAATGGAATCTCTACAAAAGGGGGAACTTACACACAGTTTGTTAGTTTATTCCCTGTTCCTTCTCTACAACATTATTGCCCTGAAGAAGGATACCAACAGCGTCCGAAACGTCCGGCGCTAAAAATATTTGACTGAGTGAGTACGTTTTGTAGCCGATACTCAACCAATATTTATTGTGATACACATATACGTGTATACATATGTTTGTGTGTGTGTGTGTGTGTGTGTGTGCGCGCGCGCGTGTTTTTTGTATGTAAGAATATATTTGTTTTGTCTTAGTTCTTCTTCAATTCATCAAGAATATTTTTTTATAAATTAAAACTATAATAAAATCAAATTTTAATTCTAGTTAACTCCTTTTACTCTGACCTAATTATCCAACGAAAAACGGGTACTAAAACTAAAAAGAACTATTTATTAAGACCCAAGTCCAATTTTACGAATCGAATGTTATTCTTCTGAATTAACATGATTAATCATTTTGTTAATATTAAATACTAAACCAAAAGGATCTGTTTACATTTAGCTATGGGAACCTATCGTTAGTTTTCCCCTCCTCTGATCACTAATATTAGAGGCGATCTAAGAAATTTCGCTTGCGCATTGAGCCTAATCTTTATTTGTCGACGACTGGTTTTGGTGAGTCAGAGATTAACCTTCACCTGGCTAAATTTACAGGGCCCATCTATCCTGCTCCCGTATATTAGCTAATTATATAACTCTGAGTCATCCAGACACCTTAGTCACTTATGGTACCTTTCAACTAACCTTAAACTTTACTTATCATTACGTACAGATACTGGGCGACAGGTTAACCAAAAATAGTACGGTATTATAATCTATAAAAAAAATAAAAATAAAAAAAATCCTTCGCGTAAACAGAGCAGATTTCCTACCATCTTCTCCATGACGTGTTGATCATCTCAGTTCTCTTCTGCTCTCTATTTTTCCAGTAATAAGAGGGAAATGTAATCAGGAATCGAAATACTATCGAGAAATGAGATGTTTAGTGACTCAGTTGCTCAAAGTGAAAATCGCATTACTAGAAGTAGGGGTTCACTGCGACTGAATAAATGCATAGTACGTTAGAGGGCATTGAATTTGTAATAAGATTTGTTTTATGCCATTCTTCCATCGGATTCGTAATAACTGAAATATTAAGATCATTCTGATTTTCTCCATTGCCTATCCCCCCCTTCCGCATGCTCTCATTTCAGCCTTTAGCAGATATACTTAATCATTATTATTGCAAAAAATGGTTAATTATCGGGTACAGGTATGATAAAAAGTATCATGTAATATAAAACGTAAAATATTAATTGATCTCACATAGTAAAAGTACAATGAACACAATATTTTATATTTAAGCTTGGAATAGAACTCTTCATAATATATTAGCCTATTGTTAATATGAGATGAGTAAATTTTGGGTTTACTGTAGACAGAATGCAAATATCTCCGTTAATACTCTAGATTACAGAAACATTGTATAGAGCAACATTTACGGACAATAAATTCGCAATTAGTTATTTATCATTTTTCGATCCCTCTCAGAATTAAGTAGGCATTTCGCTAACGATATGATCATCGGCTTGCCAGATTCCTGTACGTGGGAAATCTGAGTATACGCAGCTCCAGTACGACAGACTATTTTCTATTCATATTAGCTGACAAAGCGTGCTTCGTATAACATACTTTTACCGTGAGAGCAGTCAGAGAATATTTTAACAATCATAGTCACAAAGAACACTTCAAATAAGGTATATACACACAATTAATCTTAAGTACTATTTTTATATGAAATATTAACAAGATTGTTCAATTATTTTTCTAAAATATACTTTAAATAAAACTATGAAAGTAAACTTTTCTAGTTGTCAATAATATCGTTATTGAAATTTGGCCCGCTGAAGTGGTGGCAATCATGAGCTACGAGACATGTAGGGTGTAAGTTTTGAATAAATTAATATTGTAAATTTAGACGTTTTTAGCGATTTCCCCAATGGGAAACCAGCTATTGAGATTGTACTCGTGACGTGGTTTTAAAAAGATTTCCTCAAATGCAAAAACAAAAACATAAATATATCCGTTATTATAAGTCAGATCGTAAAATTGTACAGAACCAATCTTATTGTCAAGTAAATTTACAATAAGTATAGACGTATACATTTATTCTCTATCTTCAATGTTAACCAAGATATTTGGATTTTTTGTTTTCAGAATTTACTAAACCTCCACTCCCACTCACTTCACATAAACAATACTCGGTTATATCATGAACCACTTCATTCGAAGCTTAAATACCAAATGCTGTGTTCAATAGACATTATAATACAAGATTCATGCAAATTTGTTATGTAAAGACATCATTAATTAAGATCTCACGGTCTTGTCTCGAAAATGTTTACTTGATCTATATCATACTCCATATTTAATTGTTTAAGTCAACAACTAATAAATTCATTAAATAACATCCTTAGTCCCACCCTGGGTAGAAACGGGTGGTCACCTGTAGATAGCCCGTCCCAATTAGCCTGAGTTGCAAAAAGTGGACGTTAATAAATAATAATCAACAACTAATATAATATTTGCTATTGGCCGAAATCGGAATTGGAATAGAGGGGTTAAGAATGGGTAGGATTCGAAAATTCACAAATATCTCCGTTATAATGAGCCGAATGAATCGTGTTTTAGAACCACGAACTTTTATTATCTGAGTCTGCCAACATTTTTATTTTATATCCTTCTTATAAACAGTAAATGCAATATGATAAGATACTTAAGTTACAACTGATGATTACGAACGTGATATCTAGTGTCACGATCAATCTAAGGAAGGATTACCAACAGCATTCTATTAACTTCCCAAGATGGGTAGATTACGTCCGATTTGACGTACTATAGCTCGGGGGTATCCAGCGAGATCGGAAAGTCTCATCCACGGAGGTAGTTATTAAAGGGAACGTGAGAGTCAAGGGATTAAGTTATCGCCTACAATGAATTCTGTTACGACATTGTATTACCGGGTGTCGAAATAAACCTTACCTCCTCCTTAAATAGATTTCCTATTGTTTTGAAAGAAGAAAAAAAATAGTCCCTAATTAGCATAATATGTTCGATATTAAATGCAATATTATTGGTAGATTTTTTTTCATTGCTTACAGGTCTTTTTTCAGTGCATTTCAGCTTGTATAATTGTGTTAACCTGTGGTGTTGATTGGTTTAAAAGATTCAAAAGACGAGACGGATAATTTTCAAATATAATACTATTGGTATTAGATTCACTGGATTTTTTGACAAGATGTAAATATTAAACTCAATAAAAGAGGGGGAAAGCAATCTAACACGGAAAATTTTGAATATTAAAAATATCTACAGCAGAATTTATATCAGTGAGTGTATGTCTGCTGCGCAAAGATTTTTAAGGCAAATCGAATGGAAAGTCCGTCACGCAGGGGGCAGATTTCCCACGTTAAGTTTTACAATAGAGAAATTTCACGAGAGCCATTACGTAAACGGCCGAACTAGCTTTTGACGAAAACTCACGACTAGACCCGAAGTTAGCCGATCTCATATCGTCCGTTACAATTAGTAAAAATGCAAATATCCCGGTTATTATTCACGATCGAGTTAAATGTGTATAACAATATTTATAGTAAATTTAATTTACAATAAGAATGATTCTATACAATTTTTCGATCCGACGTATAGTAATGGAGATATTTCGAATTTTCAAAAATCCTCCCTTCTATTCCCCCCCCCCACTGGTCCGATTTCAGCCATTAACGAACTTGATCTTTATTTTTACATAAAACGTTTAAATATCGATATATATATTTAATAAATATTTGGTAACGATCAAGCAAAAATTGCGACCGCTAGAGCGTTAACAGACAAATATATATAGGGTCGATGGATATTTGAGGAAATATTTTGAAAATCGTGTCATGATTACGGTCCTTAAGGGAAATCTGCTAAAAAAGAAAATGATCTTAAGTATGCCTGGTTCAGAGGAGGAAGGTTATTTGTGAGGCAGGCACATCATTTAAAATATGGTCAGAAGCTGATTTAAATAATTTAAAGAAATTGTCTGAGATCACTACTGTCCTTATGAATTTTAAGTCTGTATGATCTGGTGGCAATCACTTGCGCTTCTGAAATTAGCTTTTCAGACATCAACCATCCAACAGATTAAGCCAAATCTACGTCTTTAAGTCGTAAAGGTCGGAACTCGGAAGAAAATCGGACTCCTCTTTAACTTTAAGTTTGTTACAATATTTCTAGTTCAAGGCTACAAACCACTCATCAAGTTTAAACAGTTCTTTAAAAACGAGGCTATCATTCGATCTTTTGTAATATCTCAGGTTAACTTCCTGATAACGAAATATATTTCGAATGGTGAGGAACGGCCTTCTTGTCCCTCAGTAAATATAGTCTTGCAACGGATGAATCGGATGGTGCATTCTGGCTTCTTATTATTATTATTATTAATATTAACGTCCACTTTTTGCAACTTAGGCTAATTGGGACGGGTTATCTACAGGTTACCACCCTATTCTAGCCAGGGTGGGATTTTAGGACGTTATTTAATGAATTTCGTCACTACATAATTTCCTTTGCCCAGGCAAGAATCGAACTCGCCACTCTAGGTTTGCCATGTGAGATAAAGGTTAACGCTTTAACTCGCATGGCTAACCTGAGCCCCGGCTTCTTATTATAGCACATTATTATGTCATAATATTTCGTAATTGATTGGAGAATTGGTGAGGAATAATGTGGAAAATATGTATAGTAATCTGAATCCACTCAAGGGGTAGTGTTCAGGAATTCGTGGACTAAACATGATGCCAAATACAAGGAGATGTAGGATAAGCTTTATTTGAGTTAAAATGATAACATTTTGCCAATAACATTAACTTTTGGAAAATGGAACTGGTTATCTACAGTTTACCTGCCTTTCCTACCTAGAGTAAAACTAAGGATTTTATTTATTAAGTCAGTCACTAAATAAATTCCTAATGTCGAGTTTGAATCAACCTCACGACTCTAGGTTAACCAAGTAGAGATTAAGACCAACGCCTTAACTCACATAGTTAGCCTGAGCCCTGCTAATAGTTACTGTTTTCTTTGACAAAACCAAGAAGTATTAATTTATTATTTTGAGTGGAATAACGTTCGTACAAATATAAATATGGGGTCTCCAACACAGGCACTCCGAAAACTTTCTTGGCGGAAGGCACAGCAAACTTTATGGCAACGCCCTGTCTCATATTTATTAACTAAAACAACACACATCATCATAACAGAAATCCACAAAGAATATATATAAATCTGTAGCGAAAGAGTGTTTTATTCTTCTGACAAGCGAGTTCTCCCTTTAGCCAAACAAAAGGCCAATAAATTATACGTGTTATGCACCCATAACACTGTAAGGTGTAGCTCGAAGCGTCTGTAACTAAATCTTTTAAGTACTAACTTATTACAACTTTAACAAAATATGGGTGTTTGGGATGATATATGGCGGGGAAACGCTAGTAAAAGGAACGGCCGGGAGATGGCACCTTACCGGCCGCACGCAAGTCACCATTGTTTACTGGACACGTTTTATGTGTTTCTTGCGTTTAAAACCTACTCATGAGGCAAATCTGATTCATGCCACACAACAGTGTTCGTCAAGATAAACACTTGCTCTGAGACGGATATGTGTGGCTCCATGGTTCAATATTATACCTTATTATTCGTTATAGTAGTCAGCCCATGAAATCGTTGTGTTTTAGCAGATTTCCCTTATTGGAAATGAGCTAGAGATGTTCTCGTACTCCCGAAAACTTTCTTCAAATCTTTAACGATCCTATCTAAAAGATGACGAAAAAGAGGCCCGTCCAAAATTACCGCCGTCGTAATTTTTGTTTCAAAGTTACCTAACTCGTATTACAAGAGTTTCATGTATAACGGATCTAGTACGTTAACGACTTAAATCGGACTAGTGGGAGGGGGGTTTAGGGGAGCAAAAGTCTAAATAACTCTGTTATGAGTCTGATCAAAAAATTCTATATAACCTAACTTCTTGCAAATGTAATTTGCTATAAATGTTGTCTTATATACATTTTCTATATCTTGAATATAAACTGTAGTTTTTTTTGCATTTTTTAATTTTCAGCCCTCAGTAAACACCGACTTTTAGTTACCACACCTGTAGAGTAATCCTGAATATTATAATATATCGTATTTCAAGCTCAAATACCAAATATTGTTTTTAACACACCTTTACTATGTGCGGTGCATGCATTACATTGTATAATGACGGCATCACGTTACGTTTTAGACTGGAAAAGATTTTCTTTTTTATTGTATATTTAGTCATCTCATTCAACACTAAAGCCTGCTACTTCTACTCATGTGCCATGCCACCATGTTACATATCTGCTTAGTTTATTAGTTTACGTAGCCCTTCCGCAACGGACTTTAATGTCTTTGCTTTTGGTATCGGCTGATGCTGTGAGTGAGTGTACACATACAGCTAAAAAGATATATTTAAACTCTAGAATGAGTCCGTTCAATCTGGAGAGTTTCTAGGTTTAAAAAACTGTATGACCATTGAATAGTGAGATTAAAAGCGTTTTGAAAACAGAGAATAGAAAAAAAAATTGATGGAGTAGTTAAAAAAATAGTTTTTCATACGACTGTGAAATATTGTCCTCAACAGCCTTAACACCTTCCGCTTTCTATCTACTATCTCGCCATGATAAGCTTGTTATTGTTCTTATCATCCCGTCCATTTTTAGTTCTTCAAATAAATATACTGATAGAAAAAGCGACCTCGGGTCCCTTGCATAACAAATTAAAAAAAATATTTAAAAATGTCATAGATAAATCAAATTTAATTAAACAACATGAGCTTTTTGATAGTTTAAATTTTAATCGACCACCAGGTAACCTGGAAAACATTAATATTATTAATATTTAACGTCCACTTTATGCTAATATCACCTATTGGAACGGATTATCTATTGGTTTCCATAGTTTTAGCCAGGGTGTGGCTTAGGCTTTTATTTAATGAGTTCGTCAATAAATAAATTCCTGTTGCCCAGGCGCAAATCGAACTCGCCACTCTAGGTTTACCATGTGAGATTAAGGACAATACTTTAACTCACTTGGAGCCCGTGGAAAAGATATTTTAAGAAATTTGTCAAATTTAATATTAATTTCTAGAATAGGTTAATCTATTTACAGAATGCTCTAAAAGTTCCTTTTTGACGCAGGAATACTCTTAAGTTGCGTACTGATCATAGTGAAATAAGGATGGTAAACAACTGATTTGGACACCAGACGATTATCTTGCGCTCTATTAAATTGAATATACAAATTATTGTGCTCCACTGTAGCTCTAATATGTGCGGAGAAATTCCAATTTGTTCTTATTTCAAGGATTTTACAATCAGCAGGCACTGATGATGGAACGCTGACTCCGAAAGTGCACTTGGCATAAAATTAAAACAATAGTAGAGGGCAAGGCCTTTTTATTGATCCTTATCAATTAGTTCCTATACCATCCAGCATATTCCAGAGATAATTATGGTAACTTATAAAAGGTTCAATGTTATGCATAATAATTAGAAAATCTCATATGTATAGTTAATGCAAACTACGCACGCTTCTAACTTGCAGAAAACGTACTTACTCTATTGTCTATAAAACCGGCTAACCAAGTCCTTTTATGACTCTTTCATGTCTGATCATTCACTACCATTCCTCTTTTATTTTACATTCCATAAAACATGTAAAAATTACAGACAAATACATATGACTCCTTATTTATCAAGAATTTTAGTATTCACTCCTCACAAAAAACAAACTACCCAGTTTTGCTGTTCATTGAGTATTACCTTAAAACAGGGCAATGCACTTGCCTAAAATTACAATCTAATATAATTTTCATTAGTGTAAACGAAGGTGTGACCATCTGTTGTTCCGACGCCAAAAAGGATTTAACGTTACTTAAAATGGCCTCACGACCATAAAAAGAGGCATAAAGGCAAGCCCCATATAAAATAGAGTTAAGCTGAAGTCCAGTTCGTGTTTGTAGAATATATTAGAGGCTCATATATTGTGGAGATAAGAGGGGACATGTTTTGCTCGAGTGGGCTAATACCTGAATGGGCTTAATGCTGATATTACTCCGACAAGCAGTACTTGCAATCTAGGATTACAAGTGAAAGCCTTTATCACCGTCGTAAAAAGTTATAGCTATAATCAACGAGGTCATAATGAAGGGATCCATTTTTTTCCATCGGACATAACAACCAATCCTGCGTATTTAGTCACTTGAAGTTGAAGTAATGACACAAAAAGGAATTATTTTTTTCTTATATGAACCATAGTTGTATAGCAGCATGTTTTGCAAAGAAAAACATGAATATTAATCAGTCTCTTAGGGCATTATATTCCATAGAAATATAGCAGGAAGCCATTTTATTAGAGAAGGATTTCCGCTTTCCAATCACTGGTCTAGCAACAATTTATATAAATAAAAAAAACTGATCTGGCCATTATAAACTATAGTAACTATCAGGTCATCAATGCGGGTATGTTTATTTCATGCGACCGCTCCATTTACTGTCGGTTCTCAGGAGAACATGTAAGCTGAGACTCTCTGATCGCATGAAAACATCCAACTTGCTCCAAGAACGTATGTCATCGGCTAAAGAACGCAGAACGAGGGCTTGTCCCAGGCAGAAGTTTATGTCGTCCAGAATCCATGAGAAATTAACCATTTTTATCTAGAAAATTATTACACTTTTAAATGGATAATGTAAGCCGTTTTCTCTACTTGTCACATTAAAGGGGTTTGTATTTCTTGCTCGACTTGTATATCAAGATACAGCTAATCATCCTAAGCAGGGATGTCTTAAGACAGCCGTCGACAGACAGCTCAGCAAAAACTGGCTTTTTCAGCTCATTTTTTCTCCCCATTACGGACGCTATTTTATGAAGGTGTTTTTGAATTACACGCCAAATAACTTCCAGTTGTAAGAGGTCACATCCTCTTCTGCTTGATTGAGTTCAATAACAGTTTGCAATAAAACAATAACTCTGAAAAGAAAAATTAATAGCTTTCTTGATAATCTGGCTTTACGACATGTTCCAAGTTTCATTTTTCTTTCCCCTCATACCATACATAATCATTCTATAATGCAAACATTAATACCTATTTAAAAAAGTAATAAAAAAAAGAAGATAGGTTTCATCTTGGAATGTTTGAGACTAACGTCTTTTTCATCCAAAAGATGTTTTCAAACTAATACAGTTCTAGTTGATTTCGACCAACGTATTCGACATTATTATTTACTCTAAGTATACATAAATACATACTGGAATCTCTGATGGGGTTAATCAGGTGGAGCTACAAGCTAGTCTCTCACAAATAATACTTAATGATATTGAAATGCAACACTGTCGCTTGACCTGAGCAGTTTTCTGTAGCATACGCAGCAGCAGAAGATAGTCTACCTGGTGTTGAGGTATCGGATAAATAAATTTGAATGTCAAAAAAAAAAAAAAAAAAAAAAAAAAAAAGAACCAAAACAAGCACAACGTCATTTTACTCAAAATATGATTATTTTTTTCATTGCATATTGTACTTAAAATTGTTCAAAATAGATTCTCATCTCCAACAGACTCGCATGTGAATGTGAGAGGGTCCTGTTTTAGACTTATTTGAATTTGTAAATTCAAAATGAGGAGGCGTGAAATAAAAAAGAAAGTTAGAAATAAATGGGAAGAAGAGAGCCAGGCCCAAGCAGAGATTGCATGACTTAAGGCATATGTGGGCATTTTGAAAACCCAATTACACAAAAATATTACACTACTTACTCCCAATGAGAAAGATGAGGAGAGATTTGTGCGTTTGGTAGTATTGCTGAATACGAACAGTTCTTTTCAATGATGAATAAATCAAATCATCGTAAAAGGCTGACTGACGATAATTTGGAAAATTGTATTCATCTTTATATGAGTGAAATTAATCCAAACATCGATCTATTAGTTTCCCAAATTCAAGCTCAAGTGTCTCATTTGTTTATGTGTTTCATTTAATAAATTGTATTATAATTACATTGTATATAATATCGTGTCTGATATCTATCGTTAAAAATTATGAACACTACTTTAAAATGCACTACTTTTAAAAGCGAACGTATTTGCCCTCTAAAGTTTGACCCGCTTTCATGTCAAAGGTTACCTGCCTTAAGGGATGACCTGCAGGAGGTACGGGACCCTAGTTGCTGACGACACTGCAGCTCTGGTGGATGTCGGAGGGCTAATCAGCGTTTCTGGCAAAAAGTGGCCGACAGAAGATGTGCAACGTGTTTAAAACCCGAAGAATAAGTTTAGTAATCATTCGTTAAGGTATATTCCCACAAGTTTCTCATATTCATCATCTGTCAGCTGAGCCTGCATTCTAAGCCCAGCCGTGTTTGTAAACAACACCAGGTAATCGCCGTCATCGGCTCTTCCCATATTTAAGACCCTATTTTCCCACTACATAACGGGCGTGATCCCGCCATACTCCCGCCGTTCATAATGAATAAGATGCGCATACTACAATATTAATTGAAGCCCCATTGCTATCACAGTGCGCTGTTTCCCCAATAGAGGCTGTGACCTTTGCTCGTATATTCTGGCAATTCACCGTCAACCCTGCGATGCGGGCCCCTACTTATTTTTAATAGCGCGGTCATGGAGACCTATAATTCTTCTTTATTGCAATCGTTAAAGCCTTCCTCACCGCCTCCTATTTTATTGAACCTACATAGTCATACTTTAATATAATATTTTTACACAATAATGTACTGTTTTCATTAAATTCAATAGTAATTGTGAAATGCATAATTGAACTTATATTTATGGAGGTAATAAGGAGGCCAAATGAATTTGAAAGTAGCTTGATGAAACGAATTATTGTACAAATTCAACTTCGATTTTAAATGAGAAACAATCAGAAAAAGACTTGGAAATTGAATGTATTACTGACAAATGTTTTATTTTATGTGTTAAAAGTTTCCGAAGACAGTTTTGCAGACGTTTCTGTCAAATTGTGGCCGTTATCGAAGCATAAAAGTACATAAAAATGAAATCCGAGTTTCATATTAAAATGACATTAGAAGCTATGTGATAATTTGTTATTAACAAAAATTAAACTTTTTTTTCACCATATATTGCTAAATGTACTCACAAAGATGTGAATCAGTACACAAAGATACTACGATATGAATAAATCACTAGCATCACACTTTAGGGCTATAAGAAGGCTCTAAGAACTTTGTGTTCAAATCTTCCAATCTTCGTTCCCAGAGTACTCGTCAACGCTCATATCTCACACCCATATAACCCTCAGTTTCAAGGCTCGCCAGATTTTTCTTGGTTCAGTAAACTGGTCTTTGAAAGAGGATACTGCAGCTCCCAAGTATATAAAGTTTTCTACTTTTGGGAAGAATAGCTCAAGCTACTTTCGAGATGTAGGTTACGGCACCCTAACATGAACTTCTTTTTTTCTTGGGAGGTCTAAATGTTACTCTTAATTCAAAAAGAACTGTATATATAATTTCACCAACAATTATCCACATTTTAATTATTCGCCGCCCATAAATTAACTCTCTTAACTTATCGCAAAACAGGGAAAAAATGTGAACAATGCAACATTTTGAAAATTGTAACTTCATAATAAGTGGCTGCTACATTGTTAAAGAAATAGACCAATAGTGTTCCGTGCGGTGCTCCATATCTGGGTCAGACTGATCATCTGTTACCTCTAGATAATAAATCTTCTGCTGTGAGTAGTCCTTTCAGCCGATTGCTTACTATCTGCACTATCTTCTCATCCTACTAATGCTCCATTACAGTTCGGAGACTAACTCCTCTCTATTTATTGATCGTTATTGCTTACGATCACGAGATCTACTCTATTTCTTAAAGTATATTCCAACTGCAGGTGATTTTGGTTTAATGGAGTACTTTATATATATATATATATATATATATATATATATATATATATATATATATATTCCTAATATTTGTTGTCTTCCGCTGAAGTCTGGTTTGGAGATGTAATTATTAGTAAGACCAGTAATAAAAAATATTTATTAGGTAATATTAGTAAGCTTGGAATGAGTCAACATGAGGTACAGCTTGTAGTAACAACGATTCATCGGGTTCATTCGGAAGTTCTGGTATTTTTATATAACTACAATATTTGAATTGTTTTTAGTTTTCAGCCTTCGGTAAACCCCCACTATATGTCATCGATCGTTAACATTAAACCTATTTATCATGGAACGTCTTAATTTCAAGCTTAAATAGCAAATATTGTTTTTATCTCACCTTTATAATGTTAGTTACGTACAAATAGTGTGGTGACGTCATTCATTAAAGTTTTACAGCCTTGACTCATAAATGTTTATTTTATCTATATGATTCTCGAGATTTTACTTCTTGATTCAACACTTTAGATCATATTAATTAATGTCTGAAATAGGAGTTGCAATAATAGGAGAGGGATTAGAATATTCCAAATACGTATGTATCTCCGTTAATATGGAGTCGTATTGAAAAATATAATAGAACCAATATGTTTAAGTTATTAACACTGTACAGTTGTTCCATAGATTCAATTTAAGGTTTAAATCTTAAATATTTAACGAGTCTTGTTTTCAGTCTTAAGTAAACCCCCACTTCTACTTATCGGATTATTTTTATTTAGAAATACAAAATATTTGGGGGAAGACATCAATTGTGTATCATATCAGTACAAGAAAATGCTTAGCAGCCCCTGCGTGACAGATTTTTTTGCCAATAAGTTTCTTCATTTACGCCACAGAGCTTCCACAAACTACATGAATCCCAGTAAGTCACAGTGGCTGATGAGCTACTAACCCAAGAGGCCTTGACAATCAAGAAGCCTTCAACAACGACATAATTCCCTGAAGTTCAAGAACAGTAACATTCACCGCACAACATTGGCAGTTCAGTCCCACGTCTGCGAAAGAAGTACTACAATTGAGTATAGCGAACTGGTCGTCTTTTCAACAACAGCAGGGCATGGTCCCATCAAAAGCACACTGGTTTTTAGTTAGGACATTTGATGTGCCCTCCGAGATGGACTTATATCTATTCTACAGGCAAGCAACGTCATTAGGTAATTTCAGTAGTTACATAAGGAATTAAAGAACAAAAGTTTCATATTCTACAAATAATAAACAATTTAGTTCTCCTGAATTAATCCTGAACAAGACTTCAAAGATAATACATAACTCCAACTCCACTTCATCGAAATGTTACAACTTACTGAAAATGCTTCAATGGCCTTTGCGTATCTTCCCCAAATTTCTTCACAATCGAATGAATGATATAAGAACAGCACATTTTATTTGTAAGTTACCACTAAACCCCTACTCCTAGACATTTCACATAAGACCAAATATATCACCGTTATTTTGAGTCAAATCAAAAAGAGTATCGAAACTTGTCTTGTTGCAAATTTAATTTCCTGGAATCAATTTTTAGTACGTTTATTCTCAAACAGAGATATTAACAGAGATATTTGAAACCTTTTAACGTTCTGCTTTTAGTAAACTACCACTTCTACTAATGCATTTTTCATTTCGATGAATAGGGCTACTAAATATCACAAGCCCAGCTTAAATTACAAATCCTGCTTACATACACTTTTTATAATGGGAATAGTAGAGAATATATGAACGTATCGCTAGGTAGGTGGTGCCCAGCACTTGGGAAATCTTCGTAAACGCAGCACTTGCGTCATTGACTGTTTTAATCATGGTGGTGCTGAAGGTACCATAAAAAGCACTCTGTACCAGTATACCAGAATATAAAGTAAGGAGGTCTAGTATATTAGGATATTATATTAAATTTGGTTAAGTTGTGCGGCAACTGAGCTTTGAGGTTGGGTGTCTGTTAGCTCCACCGATGCCCACTCACCATTGTAATGAAATTGAGGCCTATATAATTACCCACTCACCATTGTAGCGTATGAAGATATTTGATCTGTAATGCCACTACAGTATGGTTAGGTCAGTGGGTCAAGGCGTCCACTAGACATGTGTGACAGGACCTAGCAACTCGTGGGCTGTCCAACTAAGATTTCTAATTCCTTTTATCAAGAGTGGTACCAATATTCCGAGGGGTATAAATTAAAACACTCAGTGAAGAGGAATCAAGTACTCCTATTTCAGATAAGAGATGACAGTTAATAGTTTATTGCTCCAGGATATCGGCGTGGTAAAAAGCCTGACCCCTGATAAGGAAGGACCTTGGCTGATAACAGCCTACTCAAGTTCAAGGCTGAGAGAGAGGGCCTATTCAATGGATTGGGATAGCAGCCACTTTCTTAGGCAATTATCTTATTCTCTCATAATGACTTCTTGAAACGCAAAGCTCAATGTCTCCCTCAGATAGTATTAGGCATATGCATTTATAAGACTCGCATTTCTATCATTTTAGAATATTTCTTTAAGAATAATTAAAATATATAAATATTCTTCAATTATCCTATATAATAAACAGTAAAAGTGAGGTCCGTTTAATATATGTGTCATGAATAAAATTTCGATTTTCATATTTTAACTTAAATCTGTTTTGGCCCTCCCTGGACCAACTTACCAACCAACACATTATATCCTTGTAATTTCAGTATCAAACATTCGTACAATCATTTAATATATTACTTAAGTCTATTAACAGATGAAAGAAAATTTTTAAAACACACAGTGACAAACAAAGTAAAGCATTGGCCTGTCGAGTTTTGTTATATAAATTCAGTCGTAAGTTCGTTGAGAACGTTTATCAAATCATAGAAAACTGGAATACCTACTAAGGTATACATGGGTAATTTTATGTAACCGTATATATATATTATTTCCTTATTTCGTTTTGATTTGTACGTTTTTTTTTTTTTTTTTAAGTTTTTTTTTGTTTTTTTTATGATTTACATCATTTATTATTTATCTTGAACGTAGACTTTATAATTGTTAACATTATTGAGTTTGTCTTTATATTCTTTTTATTAACTATTTTTATATTTTTTTTAATTTAGAAAAACTGAAACATATTTTATGCAATATTATCAAAATGTAAAACAAATACATGGAATGAACTAATATTCAAACATCCACACACACACACCACACACACACACACACACACACACACACACACACAAACACACACACACACACATATATATCCATCTCTTAATCGATGGGCATTTAGTACAACCTCATTTCCCTTTTGGTGATATTTGCTAAAATATCTGATTAAGATTAATTAAATCGTCTAAACATTGCGGAAATAACCCGTTATACACCTAAGTATTGTATTTGGTTGAACTGTTGAGGAAATATTGTTGAGTGTGTTGGAAGTATGACGAGTCCCAGCTTGAACCAGATCAAACTTGGCCTGCGACACTTGTGACCGTCACTAGAATGAAGAGTGGCAACCATCGATGAATCGATAATAAGCCCGAGGTGCTAAGGAACATTGACGCTTCGAATGCATAAAACGCTCGGCTCAAGACCCTTTGATGAGCCCGACTCTATGAAGTCATAAACTGGTTTTATAGGTTTCCAATAGTCGTAATGCGTTCAGTGACTCCCCTTGTCGTTTAATATGTGTCCGCCTTATGTATTTGTGAACGCATCAATGATACCCATTTCTAATATAATTACCGACGCCATTTAATTCATAGTGATATATATATTGGACGGTGGTTCATAACGGTTCTAAACTTGAAAACCTTATGTGATAAATGTCCGAACTCCGAGAATAACAAAGTCTAATAGTGAATACGATTGTGGAATTAGATGAAGACTTAAAAAGTCCGTCACGCAGGGTCTGCGTTAACTAAGAAGACAAGTGTCACGTATTTGCATTTATCTCAAGAACTAAAATTTCAATGAGCACAATATTTGGTATTTAGTCTTCAAATAACATGACATGAGTAGGAGTAGGAGGGGGGGGGACTAAAAGCCGAAAACTAAAAAATACAAATATTTTGTTTAAAATTAAAGATAGTGAAAAAACGTAATTAACAACATTTATAGAACATTACATTTGCAATAATATTGGTTGTATACAATGTTTTGATCAGATGCATAATAACGGAGATATTAAGAATTTTCAAAATCCCCCATCCTTTTAAAAATAATTACAAAACATTTCCTCAAATGTTCATTGACACTACCTAGGAGATGACGAAAATCATATCCATTCAAAATGTTATGTATAATTATTTATATAGAGAGAGATTGATATATTTGTCTGTTGCGGTCGTACTTTTTGTTTGATCGTTACCAACGTGGCTGTCCGAATTCAGCCATTAACGAAGTTGATCTTTATTTTTGCATAAAACGTTTAAATTTCACGTTTGCTTACGATCAAACAAAAATTACGACCGCTAGAATGGTAACATACAAATATATAAATAAATGTATATGTATGTATGTATATATATATATATATATATATATATATAGATATATGTATACATACATACATAAAATTTTGAACGGACCTCATTTTCGTCATCTTCTAGGTAGGATCGATGAACATTTGAGGAAATGTTTTGAAAATCGAGTCCTGAATAATAACTCAATAACTTCTTTCCCTTAAGAGAAATCTGCTAATATACCCAATCGTGAAACACTACATAAGTTTACAATTTGTAAAAATATCGTTTCTGCGAAAAGATGAAAATGATTAGACCTTGAGGAAATTGTAAAAAGCAATTGCACTTGTTGTTGAAGGTGTGAATTAAAAAGATTCAACAAATGTTTTCTTATGATAAGATTACAGAATACACAAGAGAAGAGACATTAGTATAAATATTTTCTGTAATACTAGTTTACGCCATCAAATCAATGGTAAAGTATTTTGAACAGATCTTGACCTAGTCTCCATATAAGGTAGTCGGATTGTTCGTCAAGGTCTTAGAAGGCCTCGTTTCTGAATGAAGCAGCGAGTCTAGACACCTGCTCATTTGAAATACAACAAATACTCATTTACATTTGTCTAGCTTTCGGAGCTTTAGAAAATTTCACAGTAAAATGAGTTCTAAAATAATAGATGGTTACGTTATTTGCAATAATCTTTGCCCAATTAGCCTTAGAAGCATAAAGTGTATGTTAATAAATAAATAACCTTTGGTCGTATGACGAAGTCAAATTATAAATGGCCAGATAGATTTAAATATCTATTTCAATTTAGCTCTACGTTTCAGATCCTTCTGATGCCAGCCATGCATACTAGAAGAACGTATGCTTGCCTCTAGGAATCTTCCTAGCCTTGAAGTCTCACAGGGTAAATGCAATTGACGGTATTTGCAGTAGTTTTCCCTCATAGATCGTGTCAGCTGTCTGTACTGGACAAATCTTCTGAAATCCCCTTTTAAGTGCCCTATGAAAAACCTAATTTAAAATTTCAGATTTTTAATTAATAATTATAAGGACTTTACGAAGTTTCTTTTTCAATGCCCCGCTTTTGTCTCTATCTAGAGCATACGATCTTTAAATGCCTATAGAAAATTACAGTATATTGTGCTAAAATTGTTTTGGTTTTCTAACTTAATTATTGAGGATTTCCCAATAGGAAATTGGATTTTGCTATATAATTTATTTTTCGAAAATTATTACTGATGTTTAATTGAATGAGCTATTCCATTATGGGGTTGGTTAATTTAGAGGGGGATTTTTTTTATTTATTTTTTTAAAAAAAAAAAAAAGGGTGAAAAGAAATAAAACGACAAGAAACGTCTAAATGAGAAAAGGAATAACGTTATTCCAGAAATCCCAACTAATTTAATAGAAAAAGGAAGAAGAGTGTGAACAAAATTATAGATTATAGTATGTTGTACATATTAATATTTTTAGATGTGTAATGATTGTGTAACTGCTGCTGTCAGTCAATAGTTCCTGTAAATCATATGGAACGTCTAAATAGTCTCTTTGTCGACAGACAGGCAATTTATGATTTACTGTCAAAATTTCGTTGCAGTGCCTTGTTTGTTATTAAGTGTTTCGTTTGTGAGTAAAGTATGGAATGGTCTATTATGGAGGGCACAACTTCCTTACTTATTGAACTTGATAGCCATACCTGAACCGATTATTTCATTTAGTTTGATGTCTTATAGTCTTGTTAAAAAATGAATTAACAAAAAAAAATCCAAACCCAGCAGTAAAACAACAGGAATAAGAACTAAGTGCCAAAGATAAAAAGAACACAAAATTAAGGAGGTAGAGATTAACATACACGTTAAGATTTCCTGTTATAATAAAAAGTCTAGGAAATCTAGGAAAAAGGGCTTTGAACTAGTGTTAATTACATGTTCTAAACGTATCGATTAGACAGGATAACGGCTGAAGATTAATCGATTCATTAAGAAGTTTCTTTCACAATGTTCCTTGCACTAGTATAAAGCAAACTACCCGATAGTCCATTCATTAAGTGTCAGGCCAGCCTTCGGGTTGAATTAAGTCTTTGCCTCATAAATATGAATGAAGTACCTGCAATAAATTTGAACGGAAAATTAACACAACATAAATATTTCTGAAAAGTGTGTCTACATTTTTTTTTATTAAAGAAGAACACCCAAATCTATCATTTGGTTTATAGAATATTATTTATTTTAATGGATGTACGAGACTAAAACATATTTTTATTAATCTTCTATAAGGCAGAGTTCTGGAATTGCTATAAAAATGGAGTATTGTCATAGAAGAAGAAGCTACGGTAATCAATAGATGTTTTATTGATATTTATTAGAACTATAAGGATCTAGAGCAACAATTAATATATTAATTACTTTAACTAGCTCACAGTATATTTCTGAAAAAGCGCCTTCCGAAATTAGTTTAATATTAAACTAGCTCAGATACCCGGCTTCGCCCGGGAATTGATTTGAACGCTGAATGGTGATGGTATTTTTTTGGCAAGGCTTTACTTTGCACAATATTTTGACATTTACCCGACCCAGTGTTTAGGGTTAATACCCGTTGTTGGCATTTGTTAATAATAAAATTAATTTTTTATGTAAGTCTTCACTGTCCACCAAATTGTCATATTTCCCGAATCCTGTGTATTATGCATAGATTTCAGCTATTAAGGACAAAATATTAACATTGATTTTAATTAATTTTACCAGGTGAGGTACCTGATAGTTCAAATAGGAATGAATTGTTGAGCACATCAATATTTCTACGCAAATTACTTGCTCCACACATTGTTCCTGGAGAAATGTATAAAATAAAAAAAAAAAAAAAGTTAATCTAAATAACAAAGTAAACAACTTTTGTTATGTGCATGTTTGTCGAAAAACAAATAGACAATGGATTATCCCGAATTTTTATTTCAGGCCTGCCTTATAACCTCCACTCCCGTTCTAACCTAAACATTTTAATATAGCTTATAATCATGGAAGAATTAATGCTAATTGACATACCAAGTTTGGTTAAGTTCGGTTCAATCGATAGCGCCCAATAAAATAGTTGACTCCCGCTTTAGTTTATAGTGTATATCTCGTTTATACTTTGTTAAAAGACAAAAATGAATATCTCAAAAGTTACTCTAAATAACAAAATAAACAACTTTTGTTATGTTCATATTTGCCGAAAAACGAATAGAAAACGAAATACTGCTATTTTAAATTCAGGCCTCCCTTACAACCCCCACTCCTGCCCGTCCCTAGAAATGTTGGTATGGCTTATTATAATGAAAGCGTAGTAGGGTTACAATTTTATATATCTATATATATATAAAATTGTAACCTCTGTCTGTACATTGATTTTTTTCGCGAAATTTCACGATAACTTTTCGTTTCACATGTCATAGACACCATATCTGCATTTTGTTTCTTTCGTGTATGTTTGTTTATTTGTTTGTTACCTTTTTACGCATAAACGGCTGAACCGAATTATATGAAACTTGGTATGTATATTACTACTAACCCAACTTAGACTTTAGGCTATATTAATATTCTCTGAGACGAACAAGAGTGGGGGTTATAAGGGAGGCCTGAAATTAAAAATAGCGATATTTCGTTTCCTATTGGTTTTTCGGCAAATATGCACATAACAAAAGTTGTTTATTTTGTTATTTAGAGTAACTTTTGATATATACACCTTCGTCGTATATCGAAATATAAATGCGTTATACGTTAAAAAGTATAGCGGGAGTCAACAATTTTATTCGGCACAAAAAACTCAACCGAACTAAACCAAACTCGGTATGTGAGTTAGTACTAACGCCTTCATTATAATAAGCCATACCAACATTTCTAGGGACGGGCAGGAGTGGGGGTTGTAAGGGACGCCTGAAATTAAAAATAGCGGTATTTCGTTTTCTATTAGTTTTTCTGCAAATATGAAAATGACAAAAGTTGTTTATTTTGTTATTTAAAGTAACTTTTGTAATATTAACTTTTGCCGTATAATAAAGTATATACGAGATATACGTTAAAAACTAAAGCAGAAGTCTACAATTTTATTGGGTACTAACGATTGAACCGAAATTTACAAAACTCGGTATGTGAATTAGCATTAATACTTCCATGATTATAAGGTATATTACAATTTTTAGGTTCGAACGGGAGTGGGGGTTATAAGGGAGGCCTGAAATAAAAATTCGCGATATTTCATTTTCTATTTGTTTTTCGTCAAACGTGCACATAACAATAGCTGTTTACTTTGGTATTTAGAGTAACTTTTGTTTTATAAAATTTTTTGTATAACAGTGTAAAAGGAAGTAATTTGGGTAGAAATATTGATATGCTCAACAATTCTTTCCAATTCGAACAACCAGGTAGGTACCTCACCTGGATAAATGATTTCAAATCTATGTTAATATTTTATCCTTGATAATTCAAATCTATGTTATTTTTTAACTTCAGTAACAGATTGCACCAAGTATATAGCCACCCCCCCCTTCTCTTCACCCAAACATTAATCCATGAAAAATGCCGGTTTTCCCTATGTGTATTTAATACTTTATTTAATTAGAACCTGAAAAATATTTAAACAAACAGTTTTAGTATTGTGAAGAAAATGTAATATGATTTGTTCATATAATTTAAGGCATTACAGGATTAATATCCTAAATGAGTTGGCAGCACTGAGCCTAGGGCGGTGTCAAGTTCCTTCCTTTGTACTATCAGTTCTGCCGCTTCCCTGCCGACCTCATATTGGTCATTGATTACATGTTAATTGATGCTTATAGCAATGTAGTGTTATTCTCAGGAATGTGAATTTTTTTAATTACCAAAAATAAATAATTTAAAAGGATGAACGCTGGGGAGGTGCGCCCAGTTATTTCTGGTATTTATTAACTCTGCTTCGTTAATGTATGATATACTTTACTAAATACCAGTATCAATATACAGTTTACAATCGTGACTTACAAAAGTGTATTTTTAATAGCGGTTATGACGAATCTAAAACAGCTGTCACCATTAAGCTTTGTACCGCATCAAGGGAAAGGAACTTTTATTCATACATGGTTTGGAAGACAGAATACTTTCTACGATTATAAATTATATGTTCATTACTTTAAAAAAAAAACTACATGCACAGGAGACGGGTAATATAAAAATATTGAGGAGAGTGAAACCTTGCATAACAAATAATTTAATTATTTACAAATCCACAGCAACGACGGGTATGAAACCTGAAGACTGTGACGGGGAAATGTCAAAATATTGTGGATGTAAAGCCTTGCCAAAAAATACCATCTTCATTCAGCCTCAAATCAATTCCCGGGCGAAGCCGGGTACCTTAGCTAGTATATATATATATATATATATAGACTTGGTCGTGTTTTCCCATAGGTACAGTAAAAAAAAAGCAAAACAGTGTCCCATGAAGATTTATGGTTTAACACAAAAAAAATATTTAATCATTAATTTATATCTCGTTAAATGCTATTGACACTCACCAAAATTAATGGATATTAAATTTAGAAATGAAACAAGTTGTCGGGATCTCTAACAAAGATAATAGTGACTTATAAAAACAAGTCAATAACACGTGTGAAATACATATTTTAATCAATAACCGCGTTACCTATTTCTGTGTATGTAGTAATTTAAAAAAAATCCAAACCAATTAACCAATACAATAAACCAATTTTAATGTCAAAACCATTAAGTAAACTTAATATTATAGTAATCAATAAAACTAATATAAAGAAGCTAACTTAGTTTCAATATTAATATAAATTGTCTGAGTAAATAATGATATTGCATTTGTCCAGCAATGAATACAAAGAAGTCTAAACAAATTTTGTTGTTTAGGAGATAAAGTATCTAACCTACAATGTCAATATTAAATTCCCTAATGGGGAATTCACAACGAGAAATTTCACATAACTTGATTTGAACATTTAAAAATAAATTCTAAATATTGCTATGCTAGTGGTCTAGAGAATTACACTAAACATTGGTCCGGTATTTCCCCTGGTTTGATTCACACATTTATTTTTGTCTCCAGCTAGTGTTTTTCCCTGTGATAACAAAGACAATACATATTTTGAAATCATTGAAGTACACACTTTATAATCAGACCAAAACTTAAGAAGTTCCTGAGATCTGAAGAAATTGCTGGACTAGTAGTACTGAAGTACTAATCCCATCTTCCGGTGAAAATGTACGCCATTCAAGATACAGATTATATCACAGCTCAATATAAATTGCAATGTTTACATCTAATAATCCGTTTTATTAATATAAACAAATGTTTTTTCTCCGTTTGGCTAGGATGGTTTAGGGGCTCTGATTAGCCACAGACATGGTGATAGACTTGCTACACTCAACTGAAACTAGAGTTCCTGTTCGATTTTTACTTGGCAATAGGAATTTAATCGGAAGCGTACTGACTGAATAATGCTCCAATTTATATAAGGTTATTATAATTATTATTATTATTATATTGTATTCACGTCCACTATTTGTAACTATGGCTAATTGGCATTGATTATCTACAGATAAGCGCCCTTTTCTAGCCTAAGGACTTTTGGGTGGGACTAAGGATTTTATTTAATGAGTTCGTCACAAATTAAAATCTTTATTTACTCAGGCGGGAATAGAACTTGCCTCTCTAGGTTAAAACCAAAAGTGTGGTAACCTAATGATAACCCGTTCCGAACAGCCGTTAATGTTGAGGCCGTTAATATTTTTTTACGAGGTTTTGGAGTTTGTAGTGGAAATCGTGAAAAATCGAGATATCAAAAATATTAAATAAATGCCTCTCCACATTATTCTTGATTTCCTGCTTCATGGAGTTTTAGACGGTGTAGGGCATTTAGTAAATTGACAAATCAAGTTCAAATTGTATGAAATTTCCGTCCATCACGATGTATACACATGTTAGTTTGTCCTGCTCCAAGAAAGACATTTGTTTTAACAAATTTCTCTTGGAGTCAACAATGACGTCATTTTCAAAACATTTCTTCAAGTGTCCATATATAGACAAGTCAAAATATACCTGCTGTACAGGCTATCTGCCTCCACCCTCAAAAAAGGTAAATCAAACAAAAATAGATTCCCTTCCTTAGACCATTTACGATTTTATTTTCCTTAATCTATGGATAGAGTCTATGAAAGGACACACATTCCATGGTTTTTGTCTTTCCCACGTTTTGTTCAGGAAGAATCATTGAGTATTTGAGGGATAATCTAAAATCAAGGTGTCTCTTTTCAAATCCACGATAATGAGCTTTGTACAGACTTACCTAGACGTTTGATTGGGAAAACCTATGTTCATTAACCATTTGACCCATAGAGACCATATGGAAAATGTGGAGCGTATAATGACTTTCGGAATACTTAAAAAAATGTATACAGTCTTCTATAGCGTAAAATTAATCAAGAAAGGTTATGTATGTTGGATAGTATTTGCATCAGATAGGACTGAGTCATGAGGAGGACGAGCCCAGCGATATGCTGACAGTGATAAGGATGTAGAGATAAGGCTCGGTATTTGGGGGTTGCTTTGGAGGCACCTCATGATTCGCACTTGGTGTCGTCCCTGCAGTCTCACTTGCCAAGTTTATGCCCGTTTCTAAAGCTGGGGCCAGAGTCTTTTACTGCCACCATCGACCATTCAGTTTGGTTCAATCGATAAGGTTTATGGAGCATGGATGAGAGATTCAGACGCCGAGGGGTCTGCATTCTTCACTTCGGCATTTTATCAATATCTAACGTTAAGACCAGGTTAAGCATCCATGGGTCTTCAAGAAGAATTCCAAATAGCCTGGGGGTCTGGAATTTTCACATAAAAACATAGTATTTTACCTTTGGCAGCTCATGACATAGCCTGCCTCATAGGGCATAGGAGGAAGGGTCAAAGGATCTCCATGAAGCATTCCCAGCTGTGTTAGCGAATTTCGCTTATTGCAAATCAGCTGTTGAAGTTTTACTCATGAAAAATGGCTTCCAATGTCCATCGATCCTACCAAAGATATGGCGAAAACGTTCCATTTTTGTCGTCAATTCTAGAGCATCAAGATTGGTTCTATAACATTTTCCGATACACCTCATAATAACGAAGAAAATTCTAACCACAATATGGAATGTTTACATCAAGCTCTTATTATACAGCAGTCTTTTTACACAGCACAATAACTCACGATCACTCAAATCACTGATGTTCAACTAAAAACTGAACTGCGAGGCCGAGATATAAATGCCCGCCATCGGCCCTGTAGGTTCGAGGCCCTTGGCTCCATCTATATTTTTGGAGATATTTCTAAATTCCCCCTCCCCTCTAACCCCCCTTCCCCTGTCCGATGTCAGCAATTAACGAACTTGATTTTGTGTGTGTGTGTGTGTGTTTATACAAATAAACTTGTTTGTTATTGACTATTACCAAGCTGAATATTGAAACATTTTTCAGAAAACAAAAGATCAAGTTTGTTAACAGCAGAAATTGGACTAGTGGGAGGGGTGGATGTTGAAAATACGCTGTCCCTGCGCAACGGACTTCTTTTTAATTCGGATAGTCTCACGATGCTGAGCGGACACCTGCGGAATGGATAAAAACCCAACTTCAAAGCCCAGTTACCGAGCAGAAGAGTAAAACCTAACGTACAATCCTCAATCTTCCTCCCCGGCACATATAGTATATGGGGGAATACTGATTTTATTCTCTAAACATACACCGCTCTAGTTAGTAATTCGTTAAAATTTGTAAAAATATATATCACGAAAGAGCAATGACAATAAGGATCTGAATGTCTTTTATCCATGAACTTGACAAAAAAAAAATATGATTAAAGAAGTGTAATCCCGTTTCTCATAAAAAGTACTCATGAGGTCCTTAAGAAGTCGCCACCATCCTTAAGAAGTCCTTTGTTGAATAATTCATTCTACAGGCCCAATGCACTGTAGATTGGTTATACAATAAGAGGGAAAGACAAATCCTTTTAGTAATACCCTAGGTCCATCTCTCCCAGTGATATGCGGCACATTCGAAGACTACTTTGACGAATCGGATTTTGAGGACAACCTGAACTGCTCCCATGAGTAGAATCCTGTGCATAATCCTAATTCTATACCAAACTCACATGTTTCGTAAGGGTAAGTAATTTGTTTCAACCATTTATATCCCCACCTGTCTTAGCCACACCGGACCATTATTGTCAGAAGTCATTTATCAAGAACATTCACCAGGTATGGGGTCTTCTAAAACAATTAGTCAGTAGGTAGATTCAGAGAGTCTAGTGAGGAAAAAAAATATATGCTTATAGGATCTATTCTTGTTTTACGAAACAAGTCACGTCATGACGTGGATATATATTTCCCAGCTAGACTAAATTACTTATTAAGATAAGGGCCGATTGTTTGGCCTTGGCTTGAACTGATTGATGTCCATCTAGAGGAATGTCTAATGGAATCAAAGGGTTAATTCATTAGAACATCCTGACACAACCAGTCTCTTCATCGTCAATGTTTGTTAATTAACATTCATGAATATTCGTATCCTTGAAGGAATAGTTTGCTAATTTGTACTGTCACTAATCCCAGTATTTAAAAGATTTTTTTTTCAGTCCTAGAAATCTAATCAATCGCAATTGTGAGCTGCAATATTTAAGAAGCACAGAACTAAGCTTCAATTCTTGAATCAACTGCTGTAGCTGGCAGCTTAGATCAGGTTAAGTGTTGGTCTCATGAGGAGTGATTACATAAAAGCCAAGTCTCCACGGACCTTTACCTATAAGACAACACTAAGTCCGTCACGCAGGGGCTGCGTAAACTTAAACAGATTTCCCACATGCTTATATGACACACTAGTGATCTCATCTCATAATATATTTTCTATTTCTTAGTAAATAACCGATGAGCTAAAGTAGGGGTTTACTGGTATTGTATAAAACCATGAAATATAGACTATAGTGTAGGTCAAATAAACATTATCAAGGTATGAACGAACGTCGATAACTATTTTTTAACATTTCATATTGTATTTATGGCATTATTGTTATTAGGGTTTACGTTCTCTTTATGAAAATAAAGAAAAATTGAAAAAGACAGCCACGTATTTATTTTATACTTTATTATTTAGTGGTTGGGATTGAATTATGTATTATCATTTTTATCATAGGAAAGAACCCCAAGTTTGGAGATAAATGTATGAGTCAATCAGGGGAAATACTGGAACAGTTTTAAACATAATTCACTACAAAAGGGAAAACCTATTTCATTAATTTGAATTATTCCTCTATACTGCTGGATGTATACCATTACAAATTATTAAGTTGATGGGGAGGGGTGTTTTTATGATTATACAATTTTGATGATTTTGTAGAATAATTACTCAGAAGAAAAAAAAAGTTTAGGCCTTAATAATTGGAAGAAATGAGATAATTTAAATATCTGTTCCGTTTATAAACTCCCTCCCTTCCAGGTACAACCTCAAAAGTCTTGAAATAAATGCAAATACGTGACGCACGTGAGAAATCTGCTTAGTTAACGCAGCCCCTGCGCGACGGACCTTTACCTCCAGAACATCTCCTTACCGGAGTTGCAGCTTGGAGTCCAAATTACTCGTTCAATTATGGTGGAGCTGTAGTCTCCGAAAGCATGTTATGAAGGGTAAAATAAATTGTCTTTTGGAGGTGACTATAGTTGACTGTTAACATGAGTTCGTTTATAACATGGATAGAAAAGAAGATATTTCCCATGTTTATTGACGTCACTTGCAACCCACTCTTGGATTAGCCCCATATGGTCAGCAGGCTACATATATTATACTTTTTTCCTCTAAAAGCGTCAGCATAAATTAAAACGTCCGCCATGCAGAAGCTGAGTAAATAGCGGTTTTTCTGCTGTGACTAGAATTTAGGGAAAATACTTCAGTTTCATCATTCGAATCATATAAATGTCTAGAATCCGATTTCAATGTAAAAAGTGAATATCGTGAGATTTTACAACTCTATATGGTTTATATTAATTCCCCCCAAAAAGGGGAGGGGAGGTGTGACTTTTAATAATAATCTTGAAGTCCAATCAAATACGGATCGTTCAATTGCGCCAGGAGTTTATGCAAACAGGCTGTGAATTTGTCTTTGGAAAGGGGAAAAAACTGATT
The DNA here is from genome assembly GCA_019009955.1 of Riptortus pedestris. Lineage (NCBI taxonomy): Eukaryota > Metazoa > Arthropoda > Insecta > Hemiptera > Alydidae > Riptortus > Riptortus pedestris. Next base: position 52,081,618 of record CM032230.1, read on the forward strand.
TCACCACTAGAAATTAGGCCATGTGTGAGTAATAGAAAAGCTAACAGCTGATCCCGAGATTTGCAAGGCAGTCCTAGAAGCAGTGTGACGTCGGCCTGCAGACTGGCCTGTTACGACACAGCGTCCTTGTCGACTTGTGTGTATATGCATGAGCCCCTTATTGGCGCCTTATCGCCCACCATTACTAGGATCCTTCAACTTATATCTTAAGTAGTTTAGCAGATTTCCCTTGAAGGGTGATTCATGACGCGATTTTGTGAAAAAGACATTGATCCTAACTAGGAATGAGATCAATTCAAAAGAGAATATATATACACACACACACGTCTTTGTTCAGCCTTCAGCAAATCCCACTTCTAGTGATCACACTCTAACAATACGCGAATATACTACGGTAAGTCTTATTCCAAGCCTAAATACCAAATATCGCTTTAAACAGATGTTGTTGTATGCTATAGCTCAAATAAAACTTTTCGAGCCAAGAAATAAAATCTTAATTGCTTTTGTTTTTCTAACTTTATCTTTTTGAACACTTTAAAATTTCCAAAATACGCCACCGGCGGTCAACACCGAGGGTGGGGGTTTTGTTTTTCTAACTTTATCTTTTTGAACACTTTAAAATTTCCAAAATACGCCATCGGCGGTCAACACCGAGGGTGGGGGTTTTGTTTTTCTAACTTTATCTTTTTTAACACTTTAAAATTTCCAAAATACGCCATCGGCGGTCAACACCGAGGGTGGGGGTTTTGTTTTTCTAACTTTATCTTTTTTAACACTTTAAAATTTCCAAAATACGCCATCGGCGGTCAACACCGAGGGTGGGGGTTTTGTTTTTCTAACTTTATCTTTTTTAACACTTTAAAATTTCCAAAATACGCCATCGGGGGTCAACACCGAGGGGGGGATTTTAATTTTAACTTAACTTAATTTTTTTTTAAGTTAAAAATGTTCTTCCCACATTTTGGGCATTCGTACGTAGACGATAAGTATCCCACTTTTATGCACCATTCAATAACTCCACGCTTTCCCAGCACTTCCAATTGAGTAAAAACTTTGTCGTGCACTCACGTTGTTGAGCCTTAGCTAAAACGGAAACGATATGAATAGTAAACACTATCAAAAAGCACTATGTCGAACAGTGACGTAACAAGATGGCGGCTAGGGGGGACTTTAGCCTATGTCTCCATAATCATGAGTCGGATTAAAAATATTAAAGTACCGATCTTGGTAAACTATTCATGCTCTACAATTGTTGTTCTATTCATGTTTTCGTAATTCAAATATTAAGTGAGTTATTAGTGGTTTATTGTTTTCAGTAAACTCCAACGCCTATTTACTTGCGTTCAGCTTACAAATAGAGAGAATATAGCGAGATGTGATCACTATTATGTAATTTAATAGGTCGTTGTATGTTGATTACTCAGATAAACCCTGTCTCTATCATTCTAAATGGGCAAGACTTGAAGTTTAATCTGTACATGTATTATAACTTCAACTGAATGTTAAAAACGTAGGAATGCACATTTTCTGGATAATGGGAATGAAAAAAAAAATACAACTAGCTATTTAAAATTCAAATTAGACAAATAGGTATAGAACGAAAATTGTAAGACTTGCACGAAATGGGTTATGTAATATCTGTCGATTTAAAGCATAAAAACGGAGGTATTTAGGATAGTAAATTACTGCACCTCTAAACGTGAGATCACATGAGCACATAAGGGAATATTTAAAAAAGACAAATATTGGCTTTTGTGAGGAGGAAATCTCGAGATCTTCTTGTCAGAAGACTCATGGTTGATTTAAAATCCACCGAAAATCCAATATGAATTTCAAATCACTTGAATGCAGACGAAAGTAAATTATACTCTACAATCAAAGCCGTATATCCTTATTAAATTCCAGGAAGGTTGCCCAAACCAAGAACAATGCTTGATGCCTTTTGACGGGTTAAAAATACGCTAGCGGCCTCCAAGAGAAATCACCTCCAATCCAAAGGGTAGATTATTCATAGCTTTCATTGTTGCCGCAGGCTAAATGCGTGTTTTACATACTTCATCAGAAAGGAAAGGTTAATGCGAACGTGTATGTGTGATACTGTGAGAGAGAGAGAGGGGAGAGAGAGAGAGAGAGAGAGAGAGAGAGAGAGAGAGAGAGAGAGAGAGAGAGAGAGAGAGAGAGAGAGAGAGAAGAGAGGAGAGAGAGAGAGAGAGAGAGAGAGAGAGAAGAGAGGAGAGAGGAGAGAGAGAATTTATAGTATAGGCGAAAGCTTGTTACAATAGTCTATAGCATTACTCAGCTTGGATCTTACTCTTTGAACACTGAGCGAACAAGAAAATAAAACGCAGGGCGGTGTTCATGACATCCAGTCTCGGAGACGAGTTTTGAATTGATGGCAACTGCAATTTTTATGGAGACCATATAAGTTAATTACAACAATCCTAACATGACATTGCAACTAAAATGCACTTAGACAGTTTAAGATAAATACGGTCGAAACAAATTTCTATGCTCAAATTATGGGCTCCAAGAGTGTGTTTTAGAAATTATGGGAGGATAATAGACTGGATTTGATGATGTTAGTGTAACGATCTGTTGTGGGTCCGTTAGTTCAAGGACTTGCTGAATGCGTCTCATGGCGAAAAGAGGCAGAATGCTTACGTATCTGTCTTCTTAGCCTCATCTTTCAGGACCCCCTTCAACTATCCGGCTTCATTTGTAGTCAAGAAACTAATGTGTACTTTACTTGGAGATGGTAAGAGAAATAATCATGACGGCTGATGTACAGATCTGCCAGGGATGGACTAAGAATTTCATGTAGAGAGTACATAATTAAATAAATTTCTAACGTCCATTGGAGAATCATATCCATGAGTCAAAACTGATTAAGTACCGCCGCCTTAACCCCTAAGTATACTCAGAACATCTTTTGCTGTGAAGTTGACGTGTTAGAGCACTAATAACAAATAGAGAATCAACGATAGTTCTCTTATTTGTTGGAAATTTACTGCTTACGGAGAATTTTCTTTTGCAACTCGCTAGAGAAACAGAGTCGATTTGTAGCTTGATTATATTGTTATATGTGTCAGATTAGTTATTTGTCCAAGATATGTCCAAGGTTTTCTTCATTTTTAATGTAACTATTACTGACAGTATATCACAACTAGATTATTTAAAACTAAAAATATCCCAGAACGGCAAATAAACTAGGAAAGAAGAACGAGGTGCTGATAGAGAGATATGTCACCTTCAAGATTCAGAGTAAGTGAGATGAGTAAAGCCCTTGGAAGTGCATTGTGTTGAGCCAAGTGACTAGTGACCGAAGTGTAGGTGCAGTGATTCACCCAGGGCGAGGGATGTGAGCTGCCTGCCAAAGGCGGAATCTACTTTTAGCCCCCGCTCCCTTAGAATTGTATTTTTACATTACTACACATCTAGGGCTCTCCTGTCTTCGGCCTCAGCTCTGTCGTTCTCACTATCTTAGACTGACTCGCGTCTCCAGCTTCCTTACAGCTGCGTCAAAGCTGTGGATAGGTCAATAAGTGAGTTCGGGCACAGATCGAAAGCCGACTTGAGACTCCTTACTTCGTTCTCGAAATGTTGACTACCTCTTCTGGAGAGATTCCTCCATAGCTTATCTCGTAGGATTGTTTTGAAGAAATGGGTGGGAAACATCGCACAGTTGCAGTGACCATGATCAAATGAACCAGAAATCAGAAAAAGGATTGAAATGTTGACAAGTGACATTCATTTTTAAGAAATCGAAGAATCAAGTCGGTCCTAAGTTACTTTGCAGGTTCTCCATGCTCCTTGAGTCTGTTAGAACATTAAGAATAATAAACGAAATGGATCCATGATAGAAGGTCTGTTTAAGGCTCTTTTTCAAGAAGACGTATTCCACATCATGTTCTGGGGAAGGAACCTCCAGATGGCTGAGGATAAGAATAAGAAGAGAAGAGAAGAGAGAGTAACTTCTTTAGGCAAAAGCAAATGGACATGGCAGTGGAGGGATCTAAGAAAGGTTGTTCTGGACAGAGCAGAAAACAAGGTATCACTCATGGAGATACACCTCATATGTAAACACTTATGGTTAAAAGTAGGGCAGGAAACCAAATACTGGCTCACTCGACACAATATTACATAGCAATGCTTAATTGGGCTTTACCAAGTAAAATGCGGGTATGAAACTTGAACGAATACCTGCCAAATTTAGACCTGAAGACAACTTCTATATTTAAGGATTTTATAGAACTTAAGCTAACCCGAAGGATTTTGCCAGGATCAAGAACCTGAAAAGATTAGAGAGACCGGCAAAGAAATACAATAAATAAAGCTGTTGTCGAATTTGAAATGGTGAAGTAAAAATTAAAGCCAATAAAGCTTTAGGAAAATATTTATACAGAGAACGTAGGAAAGCCAAGAGCTCGTTATTTTCATGTATTTCCAATAAGTATTAACAATAGGAAGCACCATTAGTAATACCCTTTAGGGAAATCTTCTATAAACATGGTCAAATTACTTATTATGGGAACAAATAAACATTTACTCAGACTAATTGCCTCACTCTGTCAAGACATATGACATATATGCCTTACGTTACTAATGACTTCAGATGTTGTGAGACTATAAATAAAATCAATAAATAAGCCTGGATGAATTTTATTAAGAAGCTACTGTTTAATTTAGCTTGCAAAGGGTACATTAAATAATACAAGAGTAGCAAATTAAGTTTTATTGATATATACGCCTGTACAATTTTCTCCCTAATATTTTGCTCTTCCACAAAGATACTATACAGCTTTTACTATTCCTAGTCGAAAAATAAGACTAAATATTTACAATAGCCAATGTTATTGGCTGGTTAAGAGCTCCAGGAAAGGAATTGGAGCAGACCTATGACGCAATCGTGCCAATTCCAGACCAATACTATTTATAGGCTCTTCACTCCTACAAGCGAAATATTAGCTCCGCCCTTACTTTAAACCTCTAATAACTGCTTCAATGCGCCATTTTATGCAATTAATAATCCAGTAATAAGTATTAAGAATTCATTATTCTTGAAGTCAAATCATAACAACCACTCACTAAGCTTAGCCAAGTGCTTATAAGCTTAATAAGACTCTAACTAAGAATCTGTAAACTGTATTGAGCTTAGTTTTAATTATTTAAAGTCACCGGATGAACTTGGAAAATCATAAACAAAATTTCAATTTAATATTCATTTCAATCAAGTTCCTATTTTCCGTACTGTAAACTGTATTTTTTTGATGTCCTCTTTTTGACGATATTCCAAATAATGGTTATTTACATAGGTGCCTGAATTCCGAACTATAACTCATTCTAACTAGTGTAGAGTAAATAGACATTAAAACTAAATGTTTTTTCTTAAGTTGAATGACACTTTTTTTTATAGATAGAGTTGGATTATTAGAAAGAAAATATTACCCAAAACTAAAACATCTGACAAAATATAACAAACATAAAAGAATGACGACAGAAAATAACCACAAATCCTTCCATTCAAAAGGCCTTTGAACCAGACTATAATATAGTTTCAGTTATGTTTCTCTTCCGTTTCAATAATTATTATTAAATTAAATACCTCATAAACTTCATTAAGTAAACTTTTAGCAACGATATTTATATTGAATAACAACTACTTACGTTTGACCAGTAATAACTTCATGTTCCGTAACACTTACCTGAAAAAACAAACAAAAGTTTTTATATAGCTAGTTCCAAAGTATAGATATAAGATATCAATATTTGAAAGTTAATTTTGAATTTGCTAATAGTATAGTAGATACTGGAAAATGTGCTACGCCTTTCATTAAATCTATATAACAGCCATGTACTGTCACAACCCCTAATTTATGTGCGTACAACTCCTTATTTGTTGACACCTAACTTTATGGCTACTAAAACTAATTAAATAAAAAATAATAACTATCCGCATATATACAAAGCTAAATGAAGCAGAAAGCCTTCATTATGACTTTATTCTAATGATTCGGTTTAGTGGAGTGTGTAAGGAAGTGGAAAAGATTCATCTGAATAAACATAAAAATGGACGTTGAATCAGAAGATCAATATAGATTATAGTATAGTTCGTGCAATCTGCTAAAAGATAAGTATCTCAATATCATGCATGTATGTGCATAACGATCAATTTCATGAAGCTCTTAACATAAATGTAGTCAGTAAACTAATTTAAGTTAACAGTCCCTATTTTGGCATCACAATCACATACACATATGCATCTAATGTACATCTTACTACATCCATGTATATTTAGAATAACATCTCAGAGTCGCTCACTGGAATGTTTATCGGACTTGCTCAAAGACTTATTTCCGAAAGGTTACAGCCCTCAGCATACTATTTACAGAAGCCTACAGAATAATTTACAAGTGGACAAGCACTAGCATACTTTAACAAGCTCTGGGGACCTGAACACCTGCACCGCGGAAGCTGTGAACACAATCATAACGCGAACAGGAGCTGAGAAAACATGTCTGGGCTATCTTGAATAGTTTTGCCTTTTCCACTCACCATTGGTTGATCAGAATGACCGTTTATAATCAGAATAACCTCACAAGAGATCTCAACTGAATTTATATGGTTTTGCAAAGTCCGTTCTTACAATTGTGGAAATTGACCTAAGGGGAAGAATACAAATGTCAAATACATGTCACACTTTTATATTGCCCCTCTTGTTGATGTATTGTATTACATTTGTTCTTCTACACATCGTTCCCTAACTCGAAAAGTAACGAAGTTATATGTATTTATTCCATATTCATCCTTTAACAAACCCTCATTGTTTCTAATGAGATTATCACTTTAAGCTATTGCACCATCTAACAGCTCATGTCTAATTTTACGTTTGTAATTACTATAGGAGAAAAAGAGAATACCTCAGGTAAGAAGATAAAGGCCTCGTTCCATCCCAGTTATTTATTCTATGCGACAGAGCGCTTTCAGAGCATACACTCCATCATCAGTGCCCTGCTCTACACAAGGATGGTACCGGAGGCAAGGATTCCCTGTTTCCTTGTGGGAATCATCTACTCATGAAGAATTTTTCTAAAATATTCTTAAAAAGTCCATCGATTCTGCCAAAAGCGGGTGGCGAAAATAGGGTTCGCTCTAATTTCTACGTACATATCTACGTATGTATTTTTCTACCCTAGTAGCCGTAATTTTTATCCGATCGCTATCGAATTCAACATTTGAATGTTTCAAGAAGAACTAAAGATCCAAGTATTTTTATAATTGATATTACAACTTTAAGGTTAACGCAGTTATTTGTGATTGTGTGTTTCAGATTCCATTAACTCCACTCATGCAATTTTCACACTGAAGAGGAGCCATATAATCAATCTCCTTATCATAATTGGGGAGGTCGTTGACAACTCTCAACGACCTCTCCTGTGCGGAAGGGACTGTCTCAACGAATGTATAAGGAAGCGAGCTCTCCAGAATTGAATGGCCCCAGAAGAGGTGATAGTAAGCCAAAAAACATATTGGCCAATGTGAATAAAGTTTGCGGAGAAAGAAATGTGTTTTTATTGGTGACCCTTCCTATTAAACTAAAAAGAACACAATTTCTTACAACTATTGTTCTATACATGATTTCACGTACTACAATAGAATATTAACCAAGATATTAATTTTATTTTTTTCCCCCAGCCTTCAATAAATTTCAACTCATTTTCACTTGGAGTGACTGAATCTCTAAAAATCCTTTGCCCAGCTTAGTCCTGTTTACAAAGAATTCTGCATCCTGGTTACTTAGGTCATAAACATGTCATATAACAGCACGTGGGAATTCTGTTAAGTTCAAACAACTAACCGTCACGCTAGACAGCCTTTTTCCTATCTCATTTAATTTTTTTTCCCATGGATACATGATAGAATATTTATTGCAGTCAACCCTTGTAATAAACCTGTTAGTGGTTTGATATAAAATTGTCAATGAATCCAAGACAATTAATAATTATGAGGAAATTAAATGTCTACTTATTTTAACATTGTGACATTAATATGAGTTTAAACATTAAATGGCTCCTTTCATTTACGGTATTTGTCATTTATATGATAATGCGGATTAAACCCTGTTAATTCGTTTGAGACCGTGCTACGGACAATAGTAGCGGTTCGCTGGGAAAGGTGATCGGCCAGCTGTAAAGTAGCATTAATGGCGGAAAGCCTCCATGATTTCATTTATGACTCGCTCCAACAAAGATTCATTTCCCTTTTAATAACAAGAAAAGAATTTCATGCGACAAAACACATTATGCATTATTATTTCTTTCGTATTACTAGCTTTAAAAATCACGGGGTGCATTAAGAAATATAAACTTCCACTACGAAGAAGTATGGATACATTGCAATACTATGATTTAAAAAACAAAAAAAAACCGTCACGCAGGGGCTGCGTAAACTAAGCGGATTTCCCACATGAAGTTTTATAATAGAGAAATCTGCATACTAGTAACACTTAGGACGACCATGATTAAATACAAACGGTAATAAGAAATCTTTCAGTTCATTTTAATAAGCTACCAACGGAAACGGCTTCTGAATTGTAAACAAATAGGTCTGCCAACCACTCAGACCAGAAGAGATAGATAGACATATTCTTCACCGGAAAGAAAAACAATTACTGAAATATTTCTGAATATAACATTAACTTTATTGTAAACTATATAGTATATCTAGTACTGTAATTTATAAGCATCAGGATAATTTTTATCGCTATCACTCAAATTTTAGTAGTCTTAGAACTAAAAAAGGAGGAAGGGGGGGGGCATCAACAGAGCGTATTTTCATATATCTCACAAATTACACGAGTCTCTAAACCAACTTCACGAGAGAAGAACAGTTACGGAAACGGCCGAACCGACATTAGCCGATCTTATCCCGCCCGTTTTCGGCACAGAATAAAAATAGAAATATCTCGTTTATACGAGATACAGAATAAATGTATATGACAATATTTATAGTACATTTCATTTGTAATAAGATTGTCTCTATACAAGTTTTCGATCCGAGGTACAGTAACCGAGATATTTCGAAAGCCCTCCGTCTTAACACCCCCTCCCTCCCACTGGCCCGATTTCAGCTAATGCCAATGAAAACTTTTATATGCCAGGGAAGGAGGAAGTAGGAAAAGATGTAGAACCAGTAGTAGTAAATGTGGATAAATGAACTGGATTGAAGAAGGTTGACTGAGGACCAAGGAGAATGATCCGTCACACAGTTGCTGTGTAAACTAAACATATTTCCCACGTGTTGGAACATGACCACCACCATCTCACCATCTAATCTCTATTACTCCTGTAGTAAGAAACCTATGTAAACAGGAATTAAAATATTAGCTGGACCTGGAATTTTTAGTGAAAGAGGTACTTAAAATGAAAATCAGATGAGAATGAATGGGGGTTTACCCAAGGCTCAAATATTCAAGATAAGGTAAAATGTACCGAACGTTAGTTATAGAAAATTATTTGTAGAAGAAGAATGTTTCTATATAATTTTTTCTATTCGACGTATAATATAACAGATATTTGGAATTCTCGAAATTTAAACCTTCCCTCTCCCTGGTCCGATTTTAGACCTTAACGACACATGATCTTTAATTTTACACAAAACTTTACCAAGACGAACGTCTCTATGTATAACGTCCACTTTATGCTACTATGGCTAATTGGGACGGGTAGTCCACAGGGTTACCACCCTTTTCTAGCCAGGATGAGGTTATCTGCAAGTTACCAACCTTTTCTAGCCAGGATGGGACTAAGGATTTTATTTAATGAGTTCGTCACTAAATAAATTCCTATTTGCCCAGGTGAGAATCGAACTCGACACACTAGGTTTATCATGTGAGATTAAAGCCAACGCTTTGACTCATATACACCCGAGCCCTATTTTCAATATAGTGTTTAGTAATAGTCAAAATATATATATATATATATATACATATGTGTAGATAGATAGATATAATTTTGAAGGGACCTTATTTCATCTCCTAGGTAAGATCAGTAGACATTTGAAAACATTTTTAGAAATCACGTGGGATGATAAGAGGCCCAGGTCGTAAAAACCTGATCAAGAGGAGCAAAACAAGAACTGACAGTATATTTTCTCAATCTGTCTGCACCTTTGTCATTCATGAGTTTTATTAAGTCAATATTTTTTTTTATATAGTTAATTTGATAAGCCGTCCCTGGTCTTTAAACCCCTACAGAGTACACAATACTTAATTTGACAAAGCTGACAATTTACAAGGAAATGTACGAGGAGTGTGAATAATACTGACAAGCGATTCCAAGGAAGTTAAAAAAAAATATATAGAAACTAGAGATGAGAAATAAGAAGAAAGACGAGGCCCCCGAAGCTGGAATATCGGGTTTCAATAGGGCTGCCGCAAAGGCCGGCTTCCAACAGATTGACATGGCAGTTAACTAAAATTCGTTTAGTGATTCCTTTGACTTAATATTTTAATAAATTATAATCTTATAATTGGCTTTTATGCCAATCAAGTAGTCAATTATTTATATCTCCCATGACCCATAACAGTTTAAGGATACCGCTATTACATTTGTGCGTGAATAATAATATTTTATAGCAGAGAATACAAACATTCATCCTTCCTTTTTTTATTTTACCATACTCGAATAAATAAATAATAACAAAATAAGTACTAAAAAAAGTAGTATACAAAAATTAACAGAATGCTCCAGAACTATGGGATTTTATGTTAATGTATTTGAAAAATACGAACAGTGTTGTCCTGTAAGAAATATACTGTGAAATGTTGTATCAAATTAGAAAACAATGCCAATCTCATGGACATATAAAAAATATAAAAAATAACAAAAGCAATTTCCAATCATTTGTCCAGGAAAAAGATTCATAAATAAATAAGACAAAACGAATTACAGTGAGAGAAAATAGCGATTATACATAATGAAGTAGTAGAATGAAATTCAATGCAAGTAAAAATGAATAGAAGATATCTGTTAAAATAAGTATAGATATAAACAAACTAAAATAAGTCATCTTAAGTTCAACCTGCATGGTGTAAAGTACTTCTTTGTTTTCCGGCTAGTAATAATTCAAATTTATAATTTAATTGAAAGGATTAAATTTCATTCAAAATTACTAAATGAAATTGTGTTGTTTTGGCATAATTGAATGATACAACCTCAACTAAAGTACTGAAACCCCTTTTTTTCGTACTTAAGTCATAAGAGATGACTTTCCTCAAGGGAAATCTGCTAAAAATCTTTACATAACCCAATAAACTTATGATTAGTACAGCTAATGATCTGAGACTAGCTACGAAAAACTGTACCAAATTAAAAAATAACGTCCTTCACATTTTCCTAGATGAGATTATTTAATATTTATTTACTGACTTTTTCTGAACCCACGACTAAGTCACAGAATCATATAAATAGTAACACGTCTATAACACACACAGTGCCGCATAAATATAAATATACATAATATATACGTATGTATGTGTATGTGTATGTGTGTGGTGTGTATGTGTATGTGTGTGGTGTGTATGTGTATGTGTGTGGTGTGTGTGGTGGGTGTGTGTGTGGTGTGTGTATGTGTGTGGTGTGTATGTGTATGTGTGTGGTGTGTATGTGTATGTGTGTGGTGTGTATGTGTGTGTGTGGTGGGTGTGTGTGTGTGTATGTGTGTGGTGTGTATGTATATGTGTATGTGTGTGGTGTGTGTGTATGTGTGTGGTGTGTGTGGTGGGTGTGTGGTGGGTGTGTGGTGGGTGTCTATGTGTGTGTGTGTATGTGTGTGTGTGTGGTGTGTGTGTGTGTCTGTGTGTGTGTGTGTGTGTGTGTGTGTGTGTGTGTGTGTGTGTGTGTGTGTGTGTAATCTGAGGCCTGATATAATTAAAGTGAAATAAAAATTATATAAGTTATTTATAAGAGCACCCATTAGCTGTAATATAAACACTGGTATTTTGCCTTGCGTTTTCAGTTTCGAGTTTAGCGGTTGATGTCTTTTTTTTCCCTTTTTTAAGTATATAAAAAATACTTAATGAGAAAAAACAAAAAAAAATAGAAAATGAGAATTTTTTGACAACTATTTTCTCTCCATAATGTAAATAGCTTAAGACCCGTGAAGGTCGTTAGCCTCTGAGTAAGCATTCGGTAATAACTCCTCGTCAGCTGGATTTATCCCAGGTATAGAATTACGGATTTATTTTTTATCAATTCAACAGGATACATTGGGATCACAATTTCCCAGATGATCCTTTACTTATTAATTTCAGCACACATTTCTGTAAAATGTATAAGGATGATAGATAATAATAATAATGATTGCATAGTTTCTACAATGACCGTATGTTTTAATATGTGCGCAATATGGAAGAAACGTGCATATGACATTATCATTTCTAGAACGACACATAGATGACGTCACCTTGCAGCACGCGAGAAATCTGATTAACATTCGCATTTCCATAAATGGAAATTCAACATTTCTGAAACATATCCATTTTAGAACCAGAACGGTTAAGTTTCTACCCACTTGTTCTTACAGTACTATTCGTAATGAGGTTAAAAACTTTTTATAATAAGTTATCTATATAATGTTAAGCAATGGATGTTCTAGGATTCAGCGAATCAGGGTAAGAAAGATGTAGTCTTCCAGAATTAAATCTTTATATTTAATACATATTTCTTTAAATATAGACCTGAAGATGCCACTGATGAGGTGAAACCGGTACTTTAACGGTTGTGGGTTCTATAAAATGCAGGAAGACTACATCTTTCTTATCCTAAGATATCAATAATCATAGAATGTGTTCCCTTAAAATATGTCTAATTTTGTTAAAAATCAGAGTCAAAGTAGCTCCATTAATTCCTTTAGTAATGAGTAGCCTGTCTACCACTATATTCCGTTATTACTTTTTATTTAAATAAATAAATTTAAAGTAGAGACACTGATTATTCAGAATAAATTGGGATTATTCTTGTTTACCTTAATGTTGTCCACTAAGTGAGGCAGTGACGGGCGCTAGTTGCCAAGGTTCCCGAACTAGCCAGCCAGTGTCAGGGAAATCTGATCTCTTCTATAGTACACTCACCTTTCCTGTCACAAGCTCTATGACCTCCCGTCACCCGCTCATCACTACGGCTTCTATATTTTAAGTGATTTTTTTTTCTTTCACGCAAATAAAATTTTAATTATTTAAATCAATAAATTTATTAATATTGGTAATTCCATAATAAACAAAATACCAGGGCTCAACTCAAAAAGCTAACCTTAGCCCTTAAAATAAGAAATTATGTTTGCAATAACATTGGTTCTACACAATTATTCGTTCAGACCTGTAGTAACGGAGATATATCAAATTCTCGTAGCCCCCCCCCCACTTCTAGCAACTTCTCCCGTCGATCCGGTTTCAGCCCTTAACGAACTTGATCCCTAGCTTTCCATGAAACCCTTAAATATAATTTTCAATGGAGCCCATCTTCATCATCAATGGACATTTGGGGAAATGTTTCGAAAATCGCGTGAAGAGTACAAAAATAATACCAGTTTTCCGTTAGGGGAAATCTGCTAATAGTACAATACTACCAGCCAGGTTATTCATTGGTCGCTAGACTATCCAGTAAGGAAAATTGAAATAAAGTTGTTTATTTTGTTGACCTATTTGGTTGGACTGCCAACACTGATGACGAAAACGAAGCCAGCTGTAACCTTCCTCAACTTGACAATAGTTGGTGAAGTGCCGTTATCCTGTTCGTAGCTTACGAAGGTTCATTTCCTGAATTCCCTGCTTGAATGAGAGAAGAAGTGAACCAGAGTTGGGCAAACAGTAACTTTAACTGCCAACTACAACTACTTTGGTTTGACTGTAGCTGTAATGACTCATTACATTTGTAATTAATAGCTAAGAGCGGGTAACTACATTTTTGTAATTAGTAGTTAATTTTTCCACTCCCAAATACAAGTTGTAACAACTAGTTAAAACGTATTGTAACTACAAATGTAGTTGGTAATTGCGATTATTTAACTACTGTTGATTTAAAACTACTTTGTGATTTTACTGGGTCAGACTTATTGGGTTATTGCTATCATTTGGAAAGGGGGTGGGGGTCGATTTTTATAAAGAATTTTTATGTTTAAAATACCAGAAATCAGAAGACCTTTTTAGCTGACTACTAACTAGTAGTTTGTCGTTGAAAATACTAACTATTTCTTTCAACAAGTAGTAGTAGGTAGTTAAGAAAACTATTTCTAAAGTAGTTACAAAAAGTAGGTTGTTCGTTGTCAACTAATAACTGCTAGCTTATAGTTGCTCTATGCAACTACATTACTTGTAGTTAGTACAATAGTTAAAATGCAAGGGTTACGTTAACTAAGCAGATTTTCCACGTTTGTCACGTATTTGCGTTTATTTCAAAACGTAAAAGTTCTATGAGAACAATATTTGGTATTTGTAATTCAAATAAAGTGCTTCATAATATAACAGCTTATTGTTATATATGAAATGAGTAGGAGTTGGGGTTTACTGAATAACGTAAACTAAAAAATGAAAACGTAAAACTAAAAAATCAAGATAAAAGCTTAACTAAACTAACTAAAAACAAACGTATTTAACAACATTTATAAAACATTACATTTGCAATAAGATTGATTCTATACACTTTTCGATCCGACGCATAACAAAGGAGATATTTCGATTTTCGAAATTCTCCCTCTCTAACTCCCCCCCCCCTCCTGGCTTCTTGGAACTTGATCTTCTTTTTATATAAAACGCTTAAATTTCGACTTTGGTAACGATCAGACAAAAATATCTCCGTTGTTGTACGTCGGGTTGAAAAATTATATAGAATCAATCTTCTAGCAAATGCAGTGTTCCATAATACATTTTTGTCAATTTCTTGACTATTACCCAAGATATTTGCATTTTTTACTTTTCGGTCTTCAGTAAGACCCCACTCGTGCTCACTTCATAAAACAATAAACTTTTATATTATATTATGAAGCACTTTATTTGAAGCCTAAATACCAAATATAGTTCTCATTGAACTTTTAGGTTTTGAGATAAATGCAAATTAGCGACTCACGTGGGAAATCTGTTTAGTTAATGCAGTCCCAGCGTGACGGGCTTTTAAAACAATGTATTTAAAGTTTTTCATTTAAAGGTTTCTAAGAAGAATAAAAAAAAAAACCAGTCGTAGAATGAAATAACTGGCTACTAATAAATATCCCACGCATGACCTTAGATGGTTTATTTACTAGATAAAGAAGGCCAGGCTGGCGTGGGCGGGGCACTGATTCCGCCGCATATACCTCTAGTCATCTGCTAGTCAGGTGAGGCAATTCTACACAACCCAATGACTCACTTTATTTCAATAGCATCTTATCAATAAGGTAATGTTTTATGAAGAAATCACTGGGGAATCAGCTGTATAGGCTGCTTTCATGGCGCAATGCTTAGAAGCAATCTTTCAAAATACAAAATAAATGTAACTATAAGGTTCCTCCGAAACCCTGAGTAAAGTTGGCAGGAATAAATATTTGTCCAGGTTTCAGGTCATTTTAAGAACAATAAATAAATAATTCTTGTCTCTGTAACAGGCCGTTTCTTCATCAATGATCAGTGAATGAATGTGAAGTTATTTGTATTTTAACGCTTTAGCTTCGGAATTTTTACTTGAATATCGATTTAAATCTTTAGTAATACTCGATACGCTCAACACACTGAATTCACTCTAATTAGCTATTAGTACATTAATTATCTTTGTAAAGATGAGCAGTTGGTTCTCCAAAAGAAGTTAGGTTTCACACGAGCCTAGTTTAGTCGTTTCGACAAACAATTTTCATCTTCAGTAACTACAATAGAAGAAATAACCAATAACTTCTGTTTATTATATCAATTTTTATTCACTATACAATAAATCCCAATTTCATCAATGAAAAATATTATGCCACAATTATCATAACTATATTTGTTTATATATAGAATAGTTCTAAAATATTGTTTGTCTATTTTGTTTATGAATAAGTTATTTCTAAAAAAGAGGGGAAACAGTTTAACAGTTCCAAAATATTATGATAAAAAGTTTATTTTATTTTAAATAAAGAATATTACACAACTTTTATATCACATATTATCTTACTAAGGTTCATCATAATACTTTATTTCGAAATAATTTTTCCCGTAAAAAGTTGTCTATATAATTCATCGATATATTATAATTTAAAACAATACATCTAATAATTCAAGTACCATTGCATGAATTATTTTGTTTAAAAATAAATATTTAATTTTACGACCTAGAATATCAAGATTCTAAGAAAGCTTTTTGCACATACCATAAAACATTAAATAATAAAAAGAGGTCGATTTCAGAAGAGAATATATAGAATAAAAAACACAAACAATTCAGTTTTCTACTTTATAATAAGATTCTCAGAGATTGGATGTTTAATAATTTCTTTTTTCTTCATGAGTATTTCTGAAATTATTTTTTATTTTTGCTTATGACTTTTTGTTTAAAGTATTTTTTTGAGCGCAATAAAAACGAATATATATTATATCAAAAGAACTGACTTTATGATTAATAAAGTTTTATTTTCTATTGTAAATCATTTTATAAATATAAAAGAGAAGAATATTAGATATGGGTATATTTTTATTAAGCGAAGGTTCAATATCTTAGAGAATGTAGAAATGTACCTGAAATGGCCTCTAACGAGAGCAAATCATTGAAAAGTTTGATAGCTTGCAGAGTGGCAAAGATAATGGAGGTCCCCCTATCAACATCCTTCTTCCGGGCTGGACTCAACAAGTGGCCCAGTCATCTCCCCCATGTGGGTCGCACTACGTCTGCACGATACCGTCTAGTTCATAGGCCACCCTGTCCCAGACCTACTGGGAGCTCATACCACGAACAAACGTGCGTGTGTGTGGGTGAGTGTGTGAGTGAGAACGCGCACATACATACATACACAGAGTGTTCACATTCCCTGCACAACCATTTTTTTTTTTTTTTTTTGGTTAGTTGTGAAGAATGAAGATTATTTTGGCAATGAAGAAGAAGGCAATTGCAAGATATATTTTTAATGAATGTTTCAAAAAATCAAATTCATATCGATGCTATTTTTGAAAATGCAAATCGCCGAAAAAAAAAACCCAACAAGCCCTACTTTTTTCAGATTATTTTTAACAGATCTTCAAAAAGAAGTATTACACCAAAAATACCTTGATACATATTTGAGGTTAAAATTAATGCCCTGCTAATAATTAGCAACTGAGAAGGTGGGAATTTTACAAGTTCTGATGTTAATGACAAATGTTAATGAATTCCAGCCCAGTAGTCCGCTTGATTATAAGATTTTGTTCCTATTCTTTAATTTGAATTTTATTAATACGGTACCACCCAATATAATAACGGCCTAATAATACTAACAATATGCAGCACACCAGCGTCTTTCCTCTAAGAATATAAGTAGTTGCATTCTATTTAAACCTACTGCATATGCAACATTAAATAGAAGTTTTTTAGAGACATTTTTTTTTTATTCGGGGAAAAGTGATTTCTTTCATTAAACCTGCGACAAGGCTTTCAGAATAGATATAATAGAAAGAATTATAATATTAAAAATATTTCATTAAAGTGTGTGTAAATATATATATATATATATATATATATATATATATATATATATATATATATATGTGTGTGTGTGTGTGTGTGTGTGTGTGTGGATGTGTGTGTATATGTGTACATGTGTGCGTGTGTCTATGTGTGTATGTGTCCGCACTTGTGTACGGAGGAGAGAGTGTAGCCAAAAAATACCTCGGCATTTCAGGTATATAAACTAGATATTTAAACATTTAATGTAATTGTAAAGTCGTGTAAGGTCTTTAGTAATCAAAGTCAAATAGGATGTTGTGGTAGTTTGTAAAAGCACGAAAATGCAAAATACTATATTTTTGGTTATCACGAAAACATGAACAATTTGGTTCTTTCGGACGGTAACCCAAATACTAACGAAATTACAATTTTTCAATACATTTTGTATTTCCAGCTGATGTAAATTAAACTCATGATGCTTTACTTAAACATATTGTTAATACCGGGCACAATGTTAGAGAGACGCACGGAATTGAATGCGAGATGTGACAGATATCTAGTGTTACGATCTAGTGCACATAATTCCAATGTGTGCATTCCGAATGGGTTCGTAAATTCATCAAGGCTGTTAATTGCATTTTTTACCGAACGACCTTTTTTTAGTAAAAGCAACAAATATGAGAACGGCCCTAACGTGCTGAAAACCTTTTACGTAAACAGCTGGTTAGTAGAAAGCAATAATCCTTATGGGCTATCCTTGACACAGTTCTAACAGCTGGATGATGCAGTAGCAGATGCTTACAATAAAAGCATAGCTCCTCCTGTTTTATACTGCTTCTCTATTTATAGCTCTTTGATCATCTGTTATTAGAAGCTTTTAAACAGATTGCACCCGCATTCATTTCCCAAGATGGCTTGCTTGCATGCATGCATTTCCTATAAGCAATTCGAGAAAACAGCTGATTATAATTAATTTTTGCAATTAATTCACATAGGATGCGATTCCGCTACTGTATATTGGCAGTAATAGCATATTTCCCTTTAGAAAATAATCTAAACTAATTTAATATTAGACCATGTTCCATCATATTGATGTCCCTTCTTAAAAAAAGTCCGTCACGCAGGGACTGCGTAAACTAAGCAAATTTCCTACGTGAAGTTTTACAATAAAGAAATATGCATACTATTGTAGTAATACTTAACACCACCGTGATTAAATGCAAACGGTAATGAGAAATCTTTCTCGGGGGGTATCAACAGAACGTGTTTGCATATATCTCACAAAGTAGTAGCTTACACCAGTCTCAAAAACAATTTCACGAGAGCCGAACAGTTACGGAGATGGCCGCACTAACTTTTGACAGAATCTCAGGAATAAAACCGACAAGAGCCGGACAGAATCGACAGTAGCCAATCTCATCTCGTCCGTTATTCACACACACTTAATAAAAATGCATGTATCTCGATTAACATTCGAGATAGAGAAAAAATGTATATAACGATATTTATAGTAAATTTAATTTGCAATAAGGTTAGTTCTATACAACTTTTCTAACCGAATTTTCGAAAATCCCCCCTCTTACCCCCTCACACTGGTCTGGTTTCGGCCATTAACGATCTAGATCTTTCTTTTTGCATAAAACGAGTAAATATCGAGTTTGGTACAACCAACAAAACTTACAGCCGTCAGAACGTTAACAGACAAAAATATATAATTTTGAACGGACCTTATTTTCGTCATTTCCTGGGTAGGATTGATGGACATTTGAAGAAATTTTTCGAAAATCGCTTCATGGGTACGACCTCAATAGCTGATTTCGCTGAAGGGAAATCTGCTAAAAACACTATTCATTCCATTATCATATTTGTGTGAGTGGGTAGTGTACTCGTATATGTGTTCGTGTGTTAGAGAGTGTAATAGAATATGTGCGCACATGTTGTGTGTTTCTAATATCACATTGGTATTAGAGTTTTCCTTATCATTATTCGAAATGGCTGAAATCGAAGACTGAATAGGGGGGGGGGGGTTCAATTGTATTTGGTAGTGGAAAAATTAACTACTAATTACAAAAATGTAGTTACCCGCTCTTAGCTGTTAATTACAAATGTAATGAGCCATTACAGCTACAGTAAAACCAAAGTAGTTGTAGTTGGCAGTTAAAGTGACTATTTGTCCAACTCTGGTTCACTTCTTCTCTCATTCAAACAGGGAACTCAGGAAATGAACCTTCGTAAGCTACGAACAGGATAACGGCACTTCACCCACAATTGTCAAGTTGAGGAAGGTTGCAGTTGGCTACGTTTCTGGCGTCAGTCCTACGAAATAGGTCAACAAAATAACCAACTTTATTCCAATTTTCCTCACCTGATAGTCTAGAACCAATAACTAACCTGGCTTTTTTCGAAACTTTCCTCAAGTGTCCATCAATCTGACCTAGTAGATGACAAAATGAGGTCCGTTCAAAATGATATAATTACATGTATACATACTTGCGTGTTACCACTCCATTTACTTTGACGACACCTTCGGCAGTATTTTGGCGAGCATGTATGACAAACGCGGGGATCGGTTTGGCGCTCTGCTTACTGGAGTGTAAGGAGGATCGGGGTGAGATAGTGATCTAAGAGGCCGTGGGCCTGGACAGTGTCAGGCTTTGTTTGTAGTCTGGAGACCAGCACACTGTCTCGAGGAAGGGAGCAACACACTACACAAACACTACCTCCGCTCTCATAGCCACCAACAAATCACTACAGTTTTTTAAGGTTTCATTGTTTACTGTATATTATCTCAGGGAGGGGCGGGGGTCAGGTAGCCGTGTGAGCTAAGGCATCGCCTTAATACTCTTGATATCACTTGTAGGCAAAGGGTCAGAATTTATATAAACACTCTTTCAATGTCATTCATTTCAGCCCCTTAAGGAAAATCAGCTATTCAGATTGTACTCGAATTTCTTCAAATTTCAATCAATCCTACCCAGGAGATGACGGAAATGAGGTCAGTTAAAAACTTCGAAATATGTCCGTTATTATACGTCGGATCGAAAAAGTGTTTAGTTTTTATTATTTATTAACGTTCACTTTTTTGCAACTGAGGCAAATTGTGAAAAAGTGTTTAGAACCAGTCTTATTGCAAATTTAAAGTAGTATGATTGTTGTTATATATGTTTTTTTCATTTTTCCTTTAAAAGACACACACTGTCCGAGGAAGATGTATTTCTTTACATACTCAAATTCCTTCCCTTCAGTTACAACTGCTGGTTTTTCTGCGTTTGTCATAATACAGGTTTTTTGGTGGTTAACTCTCAGGTCATATTTTGTGCTTTTAAAGGAAGAATGGAAAACGAGCTTCAGAGAAGAATCAACATAGGATGGTCTAAGTACTGGTCACTCAAGAAGATCTTCAAAGGCTCGCTCAGTGACAAGTTGAAAAGCAAGGTGCTGAGCATGTGTGCTTATCCTTCCATACTCTACGGAGCCCAGACCTGGGCGCTTACAGCCAAAGCAGATTCCAAGCTGAATTCGACACAGATGGCTATGCTCAGGAGTATACTAGGAGTTAAAAAGAGGGACAGGAAGAGGAATGTGGACATTTTAAAAAGAGTGCCGGTGAAGAACCTCAGAGTTGAAGCACACCAATTGAAGTGGGGCTGGGCAGGTCATCTGGCTAGAATGAATGACAAGCGATGGGCGAAGGTCTGCACAGAATGGATCCCAAGGGACATGGTCAGGAATAGAGGAAGACAGTGCCTGAGATGGAGAGACGAGCTTACTGCAGTCATTGGCAACAATTGGTGGAGAGTGGCGACAGATCGAGAATGGTGGAAGAGGACGATCGGAAAACAATGACAATTAGGATGGACTCCTTATTATACCTCCTAATGGGAGAGGCTTTTATCCTGGAAAAGGATGCCAATAAAGCTATTATTATTTATTTTGGGGGGCTTATTCTCAGTGAAAAACTGGAGTAAAATCCAAATCGGGGGGAAAATCCAACCGATATGGAGTTTGTAATTATTATTATTATTATGTTTTTTTCAGTATTTTGATTACTAGCCTTGAAAAACCACCACTCCTACTCATATCATTTTAAAGAAAAGCAGTTGTATCCTGGGCCGCTTTATTCGGAGGTTAAATACCAAATATGATTTCCATAGAACTTCAAATTTGTCAGATAAATGCAAATACGTTATTTGTTGACGTCATCACTGCAGATTTTTCTCTTTTTAATCGAAAATGTTTATTTGATCTATACCATACTCGATAGCCGTTTCCGCCATCACTGAAAATCGTATCTGGTATTAATGGAAATCGGACCTGAAATAGTGAGGGGATTCGAAAATTCAAAATATCCCTCTTATTATGAGTCGGATCGTAAAATGTTATAGAACCAATCCTGTTAAACTATTGATGTTCTACAATTGTTGTTATGCAATTTTGTTATAACTCAAATATTAATGGAGTTATTCGTACTTTCTCCTTTTCTGCCTTCAGACCCCCCCCCCCGCTTCTATTCATTTGGTTTTCCATAAAAATAGAGAATTCATAGTGAGATGAGATCACATGTGTGTTATACCATCACTTGAGAAATCTGCTTAGTTTACGCAGCCTCTGCGTACCGGACTTTTATTAGATTACATTTTATAATGTATTATAACAATATTTGGTATTTAAGCTAGGAATGAAATGGTTCATAACGTAACAGTTTTTGCTAATATGATAACGGACCTCAGTTTCGTCATTTGCTAGGTAGCAACCTAGGAAACCTTTTAGAAAATTGTGTCATGAATACAACCTCAATCCTTTAAAGGAAATCTGCTGAAAACATAAAGGTATATTGTAGCAATATCGATTCTACCCATGTACCGATGTACGGAAGCGTTTAGTCCAATTCCTGTTCACTTAAGCTACTTAGTACGGGAGGAATACAGAATATAGAGTGAATTAAGACCACCAGAGTCGTTCCAGCAAATAGAAAATGCAGTTAGTTGACGCAGCCCTCGCATGATGAACTTTTAATTTGATTTATTGAGTAATTCAAAATAATGAGGAACAATTTTAAATAATATAAAACAAATAACATTATTGGTTTTTGAAAAAATATCACATATAACTTATTTCTTAGAAAGCGATGGCTTCAGTAGCGGGGCTCGGGTTCTTAATAAAAAATACCTTAATAATCAGTAGATCATGGAATTGGTTAAAAGCTGAAAACAATTTAGGTGAAAAAGACGAGCTGAAGAGACAGGAAGGTAGGTAGGTGTGGTGCGATAGGTGTGCGCTTACACTGGGAGACGCATCGAACCATAGCAATCGCTGGTGGAGGTTTCATTTTACACGCCAACCTCGCTGGAGGGGGTAATTGTGGCGCAGTTCCGTTCCTCTAACATCACAAAACCGTTCGCACCATTAATGCTATCTATGAATTTTACTTGTCGTGTATCATGTTTTACAAAATACCCATTTAGACCCAACACCTCATAGGTGCAAGACAAGGAAGCCCACTGTCACCCTTATATATCCATCAAAGGGGCAATAAGAAAGAGAATAAAGAAACTTGTGGTAAGGCAAACGTAGGACGAAGAAAATCTTTCTAGAAGAGTAAGATTTAAAAAGAGCAAGGAACAAAATTGTTACTAGAGGAGAAAAAGCAAACTGGAGCCTTTGTGTGTTATTTATGGGCATGTGGTATTTGTTAACCCTAGCAGCATCCAAGATAAGGGTTAAATTAAAAAAAAAAAGTCCGTCGCGCAGGGGCTGCGTTAACTAAACAGATTTCCCAAGTGCGTCACGTATTTGCATTTATCTCAAAATGTAAAGGTCCAATGAGAACAATATATGATATTTAGGCTAAAAATAAAGTGCTTCATAATATGACAGTTTATTGTTAATAAGACATGAGTTGGAGTTGGGATTCGCTGAAGGCTGAAAACTAAAAAAATGCAAATATATCGGTTAATAGTCACGGTAACAATATTTATAGAACATTAGATTTGCAATAAGATTGGTCCTATAAGATTTTTTGAACCGACGCATAATGACGGAGATATTTCGAAATTTCCCCCCAATAGCTGAATTCCCTCAAGGGGATGAGGGCCCTAGAGCAACCTTGCCCAAAGTCACCTGCTTGTTAATCAGGCTTTCCATCTGAGCAAGGTGTTTGCTCCCTGTGCGGATTATGTAATTGTTGTAATGGATAACAAAATTTAATAGATCGACAGAAGTCTTTACCTCCCTTGGGGAGTATGGGGCTCAGGGAGACCCCTATAGGAAAAATACCTTGGTGGAAAGAGGAATTTAGATGAGGCTTTAAAAGACGAAGGAAGAAAGCAGCCTCAATGTTTTCCTATTATTGGATGGCAAAACTATAAAAAAAAATAAATAAATAAAATTAATATAAAAACATAAATAAAAAGACAAATCAATAAATATATATAATAAACGCAAATTTTAAAAAATCATACAAATAAATTATCTAATCATATGTTTAAATAGGAAATGAATAACAATAAAATATTCCTAAGTAAAAAATTATTTGTTTGGAACATTTGGTTTTTTTGTACTTTGTTTTTCAAATTTAACTGCTATAGTTTTCCGATATTTTATATACACTGTTTAGAGTTTTATAAATTATTACAAGGCTTATTAAGTTTTAACTATAGTAATTAAGTATTTGTTGCATTACGGCTTTAAAAAAAATTTCATCCAGCCCAGCAATTTCTGGTACGACGTACAATCAACAATCAAGTTGGACTTTAGTTTAAATACAAATTAAATTCGATTGAATGCATTTAAAAATATATTTCAAGTACAGCCGTACTATGAACTCTACACGCCAATAAAGTGGTTGCTATATAAATTTTGAGTTACGTTTATAAGCTCTCGTTCTATTTAGTCTATCCATTCGGAGCACATAAGAAAGAGATAAAATATTCTTAGTAAGAAAAACGTAAAGCGTAATTCTCTTCTAATATCTGTCTACCATCAGCCAAAACTTAATATCCGTTGGATAAGATCCAATCCTGATTTCTAAGAACGTCCTAAGGAAAACAACCTACGCCATCTAAACCATCATATTTTCTTATCTTGTTTACTCAATAGTCTACTTAATTAGCAATAATTTTCAGCAATTTGACTTTAAAGCATCTTAATTTATTCTATGTTTATATTAATTATAAAGTAAACAGTACACTTTTCTCAGAAAACCTATCCCAATATTAACACTATACACTTTCCTCAAAATAAAGAAGGAATACAGATTTATTTCTGTTCTTTATTTGATTGTAAATGCAGAAAATATTTCCAGTTTATTATAACCCCATAAATGTCTAAAGCATATATAAAATAAGCGCACTGAATCCACCCAGACCAACAAGGAACTCTCACAGAAACGGACCAAAATAAGGCAGGTGGGCCACAGTACATTAATGATATACTGAATTCTGGGACTGGAAGTTTAGCGCCCCATCAGATTGAGGAAGCTGAGCCACCTGATCCAGAAAAATAGATCAACGAAATTATCTTGCTTCTGATACAATTCACTGCCTGTTCGACACGCTGTCAACTTCCACTCGATATTACTCTTGGATAAAGATAATACCTTTGAATTATGTGGACCTTGACAATTGGAAATCATATTTCGGTAAGTTCAAGCATCCTTTAAATTACTAACCACCTTCCGGTAGCAACGGAAGCCATTATTTCTTACACTTCGCCGCCACCAGGGACAACCTCAAAAGTAGGTTTTCTCCTAATGAGAAAGAGGATGTACGCTAAAAATGGGCCCTTCAAGCCAGACCGCGACCCGTAGCAAATGTGGTTAACATGGAGTTTCCGGAGTGAGGGAAGCTATGCTCTCACCACATACAGGCAGGATATACTTCACTCTGCTGAAATCCACCATGCTTCCTCTGAGGAAGGTTATTTTAGAATAGGTTTTAGCTTCATCCTTTCACGCTTATTAACGGCCATCTTGTACCGAAGACTCTCCAGGTGAGTGAATAATTACTAAGCATGGGAAATCTGCTGAGGTTAAAGCCGTCAAGGCAACATCATCTTGTGGTATGAAGATGCAATGTATTTTTAGGCTAGAATAAAATATGAACTCGTGTGTGTATGTTGTCTACTTATTTTAATAGACTTATGAGTCTTAATACCGGTTCTTATTATAAAAACCTCATTACCATCTTAATACATATATTCGAAAATTCGATGCAGGAAACGTCTAATTAACATTAAATATTTGTCTATTATATGCCAGTCCAATCCATCTTTGTGAAATTCTGTGGAAGGAACAACGCATAAACTTCTCCACATCTTCCAAATGAGTGAAGCAATGAATGAGATTACTTATGCTCTCGGCAATTTCTTCCTGGACTAAAGGTTTATCAGACATCCATACACAATAAAATAATCCTTTCCGAATCCTCAAGAAACCTTCTGCAAATCTTTATCCTTGAGAGTGACTTCTGCAAAGACCATTTTCGCAATTTCTTCAAAGCTCTATTCCTTAATGATTTTTCATTTGCAGCAAGTAGTTTAGCAAACGCGGGTTCCTGAGACACTCATTCTAACACATTTCTACATTGAAGACACAGATTGGGGAGGAGACACAGGTTCAAGCTAGAAAAGTCATGAGTGGCTTAGTTCTGCTGCAAAAAGCGACAATCAGTGACAAATTCTTCACCAGAAGCTGAGCTTATGGCGAATCATGTATTCGACTACTTCTCAAGGATTTGGGATACTGTCAGGAAAATCCAATAACACTGTTTGAAGACAACCAGAGTTGCATGAAATTGATTGAAAATGAAAAAGCTAGATCGACCAGGTGGAGGTCCTAAAGTATTTCATTCTTATTAAGAGGAAAGAAGGAAGGAGATACGAGGATCACTGTCCCTCGGAAGAAAACGAAGCAGATTTATTGACGAAGCCAATGTTCCGTCGGAACTTTCATGATCTATCATCAAAAATAGGAGTATCCATTTCTTACTGATGATGTTAAGGGAGGATGTTGAGATTAAGATCATCATAGTAACATCATCCTGTACTGTGAACATGTGTTATGTATTTTTAGGTTACATTATTGTACATGTATTGTACTTTTTAAATATGAATTTGTGCGTGAATGCTGTTTATTTGGTATAACAAAATCTTTTTCGTTCGGACAGAACATTTTAAGTAATTGTATGCATATATATTGGACTGACAAGCGCTCTTGATTTCTTTTCATCTTTAAGACTCGATATTCAAACATTCCATGTTCCTTAAACGGTTGAAATCGGACCGGGAAGGAAGGGTTAGAGGGGAACCGAAATTTATAAATACCTCCACTGCTATGAGTCGCATCGAAATATATTATGCCCAATTTGATTGCAATTTTAATTTCCCTAATTTGGGTACTATTTCTCTAACTCATAGCATATATAATCATTGTGGATTATTAAGAACTCATTTTATTTCAACTCTAATATTTGCTATTCTAGCATAGTAGTCTCCATCAATGTTAATGAATTATAACATAAAAACAGGAGAAAATCGAGATATTAATAATGTTCTACCTTAATTAAGAGGATACATGTTCTTAATTTAAATATTAATTAAATAAATAGAAAATGCTCAGGAAAGCTTGAATAAAAATCATTTCTGGTGAGATTTGATTTGGTCTCTGTGAAGTTTACAAAGTAAATATGGATTTTTGAAAGTATACATTTGTTAAAAGTGAGGGTGCAGTTTTATCTAACTCTTTTGGCAAAAACTATTGGTATGAGAAATTAATATTGACTTTCCGGATGTGGGTATTTCAAATTATAAAAAAATAAACATACTCGTGCCGTTAGAGAAAATCCTTTTATATCATACGCTTTCCCTTTAACGCATTTTGTCGGAATAAAATGATTAATAGATAAAGCACAAAGGGGAGGGAATAGATTACCATTTTCTTAAAATTCTGTGAAGGACTAATGTTTCACGTCAATCGTAACGAATGAACAGAGGACGTGAGAAGAATTTTAAGTACAGCGCCTAAAACCATTAAAGGAACACTTTCTAAGAACAAAACATAGAATAAGATAACTTAATACCAGTTCTCTTCAGACTATCTCAAGGTATTTCCATTCAACCATGGGTATAAGGTATGTTTTCTAATATATTTCATTGGATTCTTTAGAAAACATGAAAAGTCCGTCACGCAGGAGGTGGGTTATCTAAGCAGATTTCTCATGCTCTTGAAAATAAATTGATTTCCTTATTTCTAAGAAAAAATCCGTTGAGTAGAAGTAGGTTTTTACTGAAGGTTGATACTATTATTATTCTTACAATAATCATATTTCGCGTACTTATAACTCGCTTAATATTATAATTAATTAATAAATGCATAGAAAACAATTGCAGACCCTCAATAGTTAAACAAGATAATTTCTATGAAAACGTTTTGATCCAATTCAAATAAGGTAGATATTTTTAAATTTCAAATTTCCCAATCTAACGAGAATGATTTTTAGCAGATTTCCCTTCAGGGAAATCAGCTATTGAGGTCGTACTCATGACGCGAGTTTTGAAAAATTTCCTCAAATGTCCATCGATCCTACCCAGGAGATGGCGAAAATGAGGTCTGTTCAAAATTATTTATATATATATATATATATATATATATATATATATATATATATATATATATTTGTCTGTTAACACTCTAGCGGTCGCAATTTTTGTTTGATCGTTACCAAAGTCATTATTTAATCGTTTAATGTAAAAGGAAAGATCAAGTTCATTAATGGCTGAAATCGGTCGAGTGAGAGGGGGGATTTACAGGGGGATTTTTTGAAAATTCGAAATATCTCCGTTATTATTCGTCGGATCGGATTGTAAAGAATCAATCTTATTACAAATTAAATTTACTATAAATATTGTTCTATACATATTTCCTTTATCTTGAATATTAACCGAGATATTTGCATTTGTATTGTGTGTGTGGTCGGCAGGAGTCGGCTATCTTCGGGACTTTCCGCCGAGAGCTAGTGCGGCCGTTTTCGTAACTATTCGTCCCTCGTGAATAGGTTTAGATAGCCATTACTACTTCTGTCATTATTAGGCAGACTTCTCTATTGTAAAACTTCACGTGGGAAATCTGTTTAGTTTTGTGAAAGGGTTACATTTTGGGCATGGTATAGATTAAATAAACATTTGAGCCAGGAACATAAATTCTTGTAAATTGATCGTACATATAACGTATAATAAACGTCTGTTGATAACAAAATTAGGAATTTAAGCTAGACGTGCAACGTTTCAAGATATATTGGCTTATTCTTAACGTTCAATGACAACAATTGGGGGTTTACTCAGGATTGATAATTAATAAATGAAAAGATCTCGGTTAATATTGACGATAGAGAAAAAAAGTATAGAACAACATTTTAAAAAAATTAAATTTGCAACAAGATTATCTATATTGAATTTTTCTATTTTACTCGTAATAAAGGAGTACTTTTTTATTACTTTTCGATCCCCACCCCCTCTGAACATCCTCCCCACTTCAGTCATTAACGAACTTATAATAATTTTTATATGAAACACTTATATACCAAGATTGGTTACGATCAAATAACAATTACACCTACTAGAGCGGTAACGGACAAGTGTGTCAATGTATTGTACATATCCCCTTACGGTCTGCTAATAGAGAACAGAATGGTTAATGACAACACAAGTGCACGTGGGAGTCATACCAGCACGTGGGAAATCTGCTTACTTTACGCAGCTCATCCGTGGCGGATTCCTTTTGGTCTTCTTACGCCAAGACCATAAAACCAATTGTTTAGGGGTCATTTTCCTTTGCGAGGCGTGACTAACACAATCAGCGAGACCAGCCGGCAGACAGACAGGCAAGGGGATATTTAATGAGGTCCTGCTAATGAAAGATGTCATGCGTTTATAATTTGCAACAAATGAGAAAGGTCCTGGCTCCGAGAGTAAATGCATTAAATACATTTCAGCGCATTTCCCTTTGGAGGATATATTCGTTACCCGGTTATTTTTGTCTTTCATCAAATGTCAGCGGAACCTACATACGTTGCAGATAACGAGGCATTCACGAACATATGTACCCAGCTTAATCAGAAGCCAGATATTACGTAGGGGCGATTTAGAATCCCTCTATATATATATATATATATATATATATATATATATATATATATATATATATATATATATAGGGTTTGTTATTCTTCTCGGAGTTTTGGTCAATGTTGGTGAAATAAATCTTAGTTTATGCCGATATTTCGAGAATCTTTATTATCTCTTCTTCGGGGCTGTAAAGTTACATGTACTACTTTTTAATATTGCACATTGTTATTACACATTATTGTAAAAGGGTGTTTTTTTTCTTATTATTACTTACCAAGACTTAATATATCTATAAACTATTATACATTCTTATTGCACTATGACTAGGGTTATAGTTACCTTCCTTGTTTTGTTTACATAGCAGGGTCACAGCCTTTTGTATGTTTTATATATTTATAGTATGGTTTCTTTGTTTGTTAAACTATATTATAATTGTTGTGTAATTTTACAGCCCTGAAGAAGAGAAAATAAAGATTCTCGAAATATCGGCATAAACTAAGATTTATTTATTACCAACATTGACCAAAACTCCGAGAAGAATAACACACCCTATATAAATACAACCTGATCGAAAACATCAGCACAATTATATATATATATATATATATATATATATATATATATATATATATATATATATATATAAAAATATTTTTTTTAAATACAACACCAATCGTAATAAATAGAACTATTTTTAAAAAAAAATAACAATCGGGATTATTCAATGACAACGTTTAAGTAGTACCAGGCATTAGCGTTCTCCGCTACAATAAGATATAAATTAAAATATATAAAAAAAAGAACAAAGGTAAAATAAATAAAAAAAGCTATGCAGACAAATCGATGGCTAAATTAAATTTTATTAATTGGATTTGAAATACTTAAATCCAAAGATTTTAAGAAATCTGGAAAATCGTATAATCATCAAAGTTATTCAACAAAAATCAGTCATTAATAATATAATAAATTAAGTGAGCAATGTCTGTTCAATTTCATTGTTACAGTCGTTGTCACAGTGAACCGTTGATATTTCACAAGTAACTCGATTTTTAGTAAGTTCAAGTGGTACGGATATGAGCTGGTAAGAAAATTAGATCTATTAATAGCTGATTTCCCTTAAGAGATTTAATGACAAAATTCCCAACCATTGATTGTGATAGATAAATATAGGTGTCAACAGTAAACTCATAGAAATGAAAGAATATTCGATGACTCATTAGCATCTGATGCAACTCCCTTAAAGGCTCTGCCATTTTAGCATTAAGTGTGGAAATCAGTCATAGTGATTTTTCAAATGGTATTGAGATGCTTAATTCCAAATATTTTTATAATGAGTTTTTTATATATTAAAAGTTTCATTAACTCTTTCACTGCGAAAACAGTTTCCGCAAAACTAAACTCCACAATGAAAAACCTAATCCCTATGCCACTTATAGCCAGATTTCTTTCACGTCTATGAGATTACGGTTGACACCTATATTTATCTACCAGATTCAATAGTTCGGTATTTTGTCTTTTTCAGTGTTCATTAAAACAGAGCGTAATAATCTTACTATTACAGAAGGAGGGGAGAAAAAGTAACTAGCATTCTGCTTATAAACCCTACAGTAAGAATGTTAATGATCCGATGAAAACTATGAATCCTTTTTAGGAAGACAAGTAGAGATGAAGAACATCAGAGATGTTTTCGTTTTGGCAAGACAAAATTAATTACACTAGTTAACTATCAGGCTGGTAGTTAACTGTGGAATGCTCATTAATTTTTTTTTCTCTTGTCATCCTTTTTCATAATAAATATCGCAATGAAGTCTGTCACACTTGATTATTCCCGATAAGTGGCCGATGAAGACTATATAAACGTTCCTGGCCACCCTTATCTTAGAAAACACAAATCATTTGTCTACAACTGTAAAATAAATCTCATCCCTTTAACTGTTGACAATAGATAAACAAGTGAACAATATGAATATCTTAATCTTATAAACAAGGCATTCATCACTCCAAAAGGATAAAATAATAAGCTTTTAAATTTACTGCATTTAATATACATCCATTCATATAGGAAGTAGACTTTTAAACACCAAATAACACATAAGCTTCACTGTCCTTGTAATGACGTGGATCACAGCTACCAGCCAATGTACAGCCCGACTAGATGGACAAAAGTCCGGCACGCAGCTCAGTAGATTTACTACGTCCTGGACATATTGCTGATCTGCTACCAGCCATAAAAATACTTGACCTTTTTCCCTTAAGGCAAATCAGCTGTTGAGATTGTACTCATGGCGCGATTTTTGAAAAATATCCTCAAATGTCCATCGATCCTAACATTCTTGCTGTCACCATTTTTGTTTGATCGTTACCAAACTCGATGCTTAATCGTTTTATGTAAACAGAAAGATCAAGTTCATTAATGACAGAAATCGGACCAGTAGAAGGGAGGTTTAGAGGGGGAGGGTTCGAAAATTTTGAATATCCGTTAGTACAAGTCGGATTGAAAAATTGTACATGACCAATCTTATTGCAAATTAAATAATCTATAAATGTTGTTATATATTTTCTTTCATCTGCCTCAAATATTAACCGAGATATATTCATTTTTCAATTTTCAACCTTCAATAAATCTCCCATCGCACGTTAAGTTTGAACTGTCTTATTTCAAGCTGAAATACCAAATACTGTGTTTAACAGTTCAACAAACTGTGCCATTGTTCTTGGATTAATAAAATTAAACCGATTGAGTTAAAAAATACGTGGTTCATTATAAATTGCAGCACTAGAAATAGTAAATAGTTTTCAATAAAATGAATATATTATATTCAGATATTTAAGTAATTGTTTTTCTTTGCGGTCAAGAATGTTTCTATCTTTCAGCTCTGTGAGGTTGGGTGACTTGTTTGTTTACAATTCAGACGCTTTCCGTTGTGGAGGTTATTAAAATGTAAATTGACTGAAAGATTTGTCATTGTCATTTGTATTGTTCACTTGCGGCCGTGTTTAGTGTAAAATTCTGTAGACTAATCTATTGTAAAATTTTAATAAGAAATCTGCTTAGTTTAGCACTAAAAGACTATTGTATATATTCTTCTTCTTCTTTTCATTACACCTTAGAGATATTAAAACAAGACTCGAGGAATTCGTAATAAGAGTTTTACATAGAAAGTGATCTACTTGATGTATCATCCCCATTAACCAAACACTTGGAATGAGTTGTCTTCAATATAATTATGTGACACCTAATACCGGGGAGGGCCAGTTTACCCGGTGGCAGCCTGCCTGTCGACGGGATCTAAGAGTGTCATAATCGTTAGTCATCCCGAGCATTTGTCTATATATCTTCTTATTTATTTATTGTCTATATGTATATACTCCAGTTACTCCCACTAATCCACAAGCGCCACAGAACTAGCGCTATCTGCTAGCGATCTCATGACTTAACGTAGTCCTTTGGTGGGGATGGAACCTGCATCTACGTTCAGCGTATTAAATGGAAGATGAACTCTCGCCTTAAACCCCATCTCCACCGGCATCCCCGGCATAATTTTATGATAGTCATTGAAAACGTTACGATTGTAATCGTTATCAATCTTGATATTTAAGCGTTTCATGTAAAAAGAATGATCCAAAGATGATAAAAAGGCTGAAATTCAATCAGAAGAGGAGAGGTGGGGGAGGTTAGAGAGGAAGAAAATAATTCCAAATATTTGTCACATAATAAAAAATTAATGTTCTTGCACAAAATTTAACGGATCTAATTTTCGTCAACTATTAATTGAAATCATTGAAAATTTAGAAAAGTCGTGTCTTGTGTGCAACCTCAATAGCTCCTTCAAGGGAAACTTGCTAAAAAGCGTCTTAATGTGAATTCTCCCACAATAAACAGAGATTATTTTCAGGTAGTTATTTTTGTATACAGGCAAAAAAAATTGTATTAAACCCTTCCATATTAAGAGAGATATAATTTAACTTTCCATGGGAATTTTTAACCAAATTTTTCCAAATAAAAGTTTCTATTTTAGAAATGGCCGTTAAGATCTTATAACTTCCAGTAATTAACATAATTAGACAATACCTTAAAAGGAGAGCCATAACAGTAAACTATCTTGACTTCTAGGATTGTTTTATTATTTTGGGCGAAGATGTGATTGAGAAATTTAACTTCATTACTATAGTAATTGGTATTTCGGTGAGGCTTTTATAATATTACTGGATTTCGTGGTTATAAAATTTTATTTGGCTTTTCACAGAGCTTTACGACATACAGCTCTTACTCGTTTAGAGTTTTGGATTTGCTAATTTATCCATTTCAATTTATTTTTGTAGTTATGTATATCTACATAAAGGTAATGACTATAATTATATGCTTGCATAATTATATAATAGCCCTTTTGATTTTTAAGACTTGTTTAGCTAATCCTCTATCGACATCAGCTCTACTATCATTTTCTTCAGTGATGATGCTTCCTACGTAACAAAACTCCTAAGCTTTATCAAGTATAATGTTTCCAATTTTAATATATACTTATTTCCTAGGTTTTGATTTTTAAAATGGGTCCAGGGAGGGTCAGAGAGAATAACTCCACAATTTGTATAAATTCCTTTTTTATTTTTTCTCCACAATTAGTATAAATTGCTTTAATTTTTTTAATCTAGAATTTCAGTTTGAGCATAAGTAATATTTTCGTACCTAACAGTCAAGTCATTAAGGTAAGGCGGCTCGAATATTTTCTAAAAGTAATAAACTCGAAAAGCCATTCCGTCCATTCACATATTGATGAAACACTAGTGGTCGCATTAACAGAACAAAAATAGGAAGAAAAAAAACAAAAGGAAGAACTATAGAAAAAAAGACATGTCAAAGACATAGATTGAGGGGGGGGGCGTACGATAAGGATGTAGAAATGGATAAGATTTGACAGAACATATCTCACTGAGAGAGAAAGGGCTACGATAAAGAAGTAGGAGGTCCATGTAGAACAACCCCGCATCAATCAATAACCACAGCAAGCTAGATGAGTAATAGTACAGATTGCTGATAAAGCCGTAGCAGAAATGTCCGAATCCCGAAGGAAGAGGACTCTTTGCAAGACACAGGCATCAATCCTACAAACCAATATTTTGGTTGACAGTCCTGCTAGAACAGTAGAGACCAAAAATCTCATCACGTAGGGGCTGCGTAAACTAAAGAGATTTTGGAAATGCTGCTATGACGAACTACTTATCTCATCTCGCCATATATTCTCTATTTATAAATAGAAATGCTATGAATAGAAGTGGAGGGGTTAACTGAAGAATGATAAAATTGTTATCTTCAGTAACAGTTTTCAGTAAACCTCACTTAATATTTGAATCTTGGAAAATGAATATAAGAACTGTAGAGCATGGACAATTAAACTACGCTACTGGTTCTGTAACATTTTTTGATATGATATTTAGTGTTGAATGAAATTGTATTGAGTATTAAAATATCGAGTATGGTTAAATTAAGTAAACTTTTTTGAGCCAAGAATGTAAAATCTTAATAGATTAATTCAACATATTTGCAAGTATCTCACATAATAAAGATCCGTTGAAAACAATATTTATCATTTAAGCTTGGAATAAGGTGTTTCATTATTACCATTATTGGCTTATTGTTAACGTGTGGGTTTACTAAATGCTGAAAATTAAAGTTAATTTTAAAATAAGTGAAGGGTTAGTTAATATTCGAGTAGGAGAAAAAGTGTATAAAACGATAGATACAAATATAAATATATGTGTGTATATGCGAATATATATACCTGTAAATGCTCAAAAACTTTGATATATATGTACGAGTATATACACACACGCATATCAAATGTTGAAAGAACCTCATTTTTGTCATCTCCTAGGTAGGACAGATGGACATTTGAAAATACTTTTCGGAAATCGTGTTATGCGTACAACAGGGAGTTCTACTTAAAGAGCCCACACACTCCAAGCCTATAAAAACTAAACGAATCATCTCAAGTTGGAATAATAGTGGTGCCCTTATTGATCAAAAAATGTGACGCAGACCAGCACAGTATTCAATTTATATATTTCAAAATTGAAAATAAAATGCGCTGCATATTTCAGAGCAGACGGGAAACAAAGAGTATATATTTTGTAACTGTAATATCTTTTTGGAATGCAAAATACAGGCAATGTATTTGTATTTCACTTTCAACAGAAAATAAATTACTTTCAGCTTATGAAGTACTTGTAGGGGATGAGTACTAGTACACATTTTGGATAATCTTGGTGACGGCAGTTTAGCAGTTTTCCCTCTAGGCAAATCTGTAATTCTATATTTTATAGAATTTTTGGACGGAAGAAACTGTCAGCCAAGATTTTGAATCTCTCTCAATCAAGAAATAAGAATTATAATTACGAATTTTATTCATTATACTTATTTGAGAGAAGAAAATATATTTTCATAAAATAAATACAGTATACATATATTTATATGTGTTATTTTAGTTATTAGTAAATTTTATAGATTTATTAGACAGGCAGAAATTTGTTACTATAAAGTTTCTGTATGTTATAAAAACTCAACAGGTTTTGCATTCACTAATAAAGGTCCTTACTATTATGCCTAATATTGAGATGCAAACAAGTCTGTACGAGTTCGTTTTCGGTTACAGCAAACTAAAAAATAAAATACCAGTAGATATGGAAATCAAATTTCCATAAGTTTCTTTTTGAAGAATTGTGTTAACAGGGTCCACCATAGGTAAGTCAAATATTATGTGAACGCAGATTCTACTTTGCATTTGATGTTCTAAGAGATTGTGAAACAATATTTCCTCAATGGACAATGGTCACGGGCTTTATTCCTTGACGTTTTATCATATCCGCCCTTTTGTGATTCATCTCCATTAACGATGTATTGTTGACCGGCATTAACTTATAATGTTCACAATAATTCACTGATGTCATCTAATGTTCTTCAAATGGAAATAAGAATCTTCAGAGATATAAGTTCATAATGTCGGTGCTTCTTACAAGTTCCTGATAGCACATTTTCTTTACGGAACAATTACCTTATTGAGAATTCTACTGAACTTTCAAAATTCTCTTTCATGTATTTGATAATTGTACGACATAATGTGTAAAATGAGTTTGTGAATACATCAATAATATTTCAAAACAATTGGGAATATTCACCAAAAATATATATATTTTTCGAAATAACGTCAAATTTTGAATTTTCAAACATAAAAATTTTGGGTTTGGAGGTTTTGAAAGTTTGGAGCTTTTTGCATTTTGCAAAACTGTCGAAGGGAAATTAGCTTATTTTTGTCAGCCCCTGCTTGATGAGCTTCTACTCTATGAGGAGACAACCAGAAGTCTATATTATATTATCAAATCAATTGATAGAATTCCTCAGAAACGTTTTTTCTTCCTATTTTTCAAACTAGCTTCAAATTTTGAATTTACAGAATTTTGTACGGTTTTTGAAAATTCTGAGTTAACTCAACTGTTTGTTGGACTTTTAGCAGATTTCCCTTAAGGGAAATCAGCTATTGAGGTCCATCGATCCTACCCAGGAGATGACGAAAATGAGGTCCGTTCAAAAATATATATATATATATATATATATATATATATATATATATATATATATATATATATTTGTCTGTTAACGCTCTAGCGGTCGCAATTTTTGTTTGATCGTTACCAAACTCGGAATTTAATCATTTTATGTAAAAAGAAAGATCAAGTTCGTTAATATCTCCGTTATTATGCGTCGGATCGAAAAATTGTATAGAATCAATCTTCTTGCAAATAAAACTTACTATAAATATTGTTCTATACATTTATTCTGTATCTTGAATATTAACCGAGGTATTTGCATTTGTATTCTGTATGTGGTCGGCAGTAGTCGGCTATGTTCGGGAATTTCCGCCGAGAGCTCTGGCGGCCGTTGCCATAACTATTCGTCCCTCTTGAATAGATTCAGAGATAAGATTTATCTACTGGAAAACGTCACGTGGGAAATCTGCTTAGTTTACGCAGCCCCTGTGTGACGGACTTTTTAACTTTATCACCGTACCGATAGGCAAGAGAGCAGTATCTATATATTACTCTATCTGAAAATTTAATTACTATTCTTATTGAAATTAGAACAATTGTTAGTACTAATACCGAAAACTCAGTTTATGCAGTGTGACAAATATTTGCCAATTGTTTATGTATTTAATTATTGTAAAGTAATAAGTATGTTTTAGCACATTTCCCTCAGGGGAGATCAGCTATTGAGGTTGTACTCATGATGAAATTTTCAAATGTCAATCGATCCTAACAAGTAGTTGACGAAAATGAGGCCCTTTCAAAATATTAATGCTCTAGCAGTCGCAATTTTTGTCTGATTGATACCAAACTTGATATTTAAACGTTTTACGTAAAAATGAAGATCAAGCTCGATAACCGCTAAAATCGGACCACTAGGGGAGGAGTTGGACGGGGAATTCCCAAAATCGAAATATCTCTATTATTATGAGTCTGATCGAAAAAGTGTATAGAATCAAACTTAATGCAAATGTAATGTCCTATAAATGTTGTTATGTAAGTTGTTTCATTATCTTGATTACTAACCGACATATATGCATTATTTTAGTTTTGGGGCCCCACTCCTACTATTGTCATAATAACAATAAGCTGTTATATTATGAACCACAATATTTGGAACCTAAATACCAAACATCTCATTGAACTTTTACTTCTTGAAATAAATGCAAATACGTAACGCACGCGGAAAAGCTACTTAGTTAACGCAGCCCCTGCGTGACGGACTTTTGGTTTAGTCGTGCTAGGTTTAGTGCTTGTCGGTCTAAAGGTGTCATTGAAAGCGTTTCATAAGTATCACAAGTTTTTCATCATATCAACAAAAAGCTTAGATACACCATCTCCCTCTCCACTTCTGCATCTCTCTTTGACTTTCCACCACTCCGTTATATTAATAGCGTTGGGCATTGTGCTTTAATATAAGGCAGCCTATAAAAGAAATAAGGGTAGATATAGACATATTTCTATAGCTGGCCGAGGAAGGTATTGGCCCCTAACGACCTGAGCTAAGAACCTGTCCAATGGGACCTGCTGGGCAATTACCAGGCCTTTCAGTCACGTCCTTTCTCTGTCATAGTCATACCTCTTAATGTCCTCCGGAGGCTCTTCTAATGAAGTCAACAGTCACTCTTTATGAATAGAAATGTACACTTTTTTATAGCTGAGCCCCTATTTTCTTCTACTGATGGATTTGAATTCTGGTTTGAGGCCCGGCCCGGCCTCACCGCCCTCCTGACATAAATCAATCCAGAATTGATGGCAGCCGAGAGCCAAGTCGACTCCCGTCAAAATAAGAAAATCAAAATGGAATTCGTGGAAAAAAAACTTTGGAGGGAATGAACTTACCAAGGATCGTAACCTGTTTTTTTGGCAGCTTCGAAAATTGCTGAAATGTCGTACACCAGTGAATTACGCATAGGAAATCAGCAACCAGGTTGCGCTCGAGGCAAATAGTAGCGTAGTTTATACAGTTTATCGT
This sequence comes from Riptortus pedestris, assembly GCA_019009955.1. Taxonomy (NCBI): domain Eukaryota; kingdom Metazoa; phylum Arthropoda; class Insecta; order Hemiptera; family Alydidae; genus Riptortus; species Riptortus pedestris. The sequence goes on from CM032230.1 coordinate 52,120,927, forward strand.
TACCTAACACCAAAAAAGTTATAGAACAATACTTCTAGAAAATTAAAATTTAACATACATTGATCAGACTCATAATAATGAACATATTTTGAATTTCACCAGACACGAACTCAATTCGCATTATCCATGGACATTTGCGGATTTTTTTGGGGTAATATTTGTATACAATAATATCTCCATCAAGATTGGTTATATATTTTCGATTCAACACCTATTAACATTTTTTTGAAGTTTCAATTTCCCTTTCACCCAGGGTGAATTCAGCATTACCGAGTAAAGATAATAATTTTGCGTAAAACGGTTAAATATCTAGAAAATACTGATTAATTAAAACCCATCTAATATTAAACGTAAAATTTTACATGATGGCATCACAAACAACATATTCAAGTAGTAAAAGTACAACGATTCTATAAGCTTATTGTTAGTATTATAAGACTAGTAGTCTAGGTTCACTAAATATTGAAAGTCCGTCACGCAGGGGCTGCGTAAACTAAGCAGATTTCCCACGTGAAGATTTACAATAGCGAAATCTGCCTAATAACAGCTGTAGTAGTAAGTAACCTCTAAACCTATTCACGAGAGAGACGAATAATTACAAAAACGGCCGCCAGAGCTCACGAACATAGCCACTGCTGCCGAGCACATGCAGAATACAAATGCAAATATCTCAGTTAATATTCAAGATAGAGAATAAATGTATATAACAATATTTATAGTAAATTTAATTTGCAATAAGATTGATTCTATAATATTTTTCGATACGACGTATAGTAACGGAGATATTTTGAATTTTCAAAAATCCCCCCTCTAAACCCCCCCTCCCACTGGTCCGATTTCAGCCAGTAACGAACTTGATCACTCTTTATACGTAAAACGCTTAAATAGGAAGTTTGGTAACCATGACACAAAAATTGCGACCGCTAGAGCTTCAACAGACAATATATATATATATATATATATATATATATATATAGATATATATATATATATATATATAATTTTGAACGGACCTCATTTTCGTCATCTCCTGGGTAGGATCGATGGACATTTGAGGAAATTTTTCAAAACTCGCGTCATGAGTACGACCTCAGTAGCTGATTTCCCTTAAGGGAAATCTGCTAAAAACCAAGAAATGCGAACATCATTGTTAATATTCGAGATAGTGAAAACATTTATAGAAAATTAAATGTGGAACAGGATTTAGTATTATTTTCATTTATTTAAGTCTGCTTTTTGCAGCTACAATTAATCGGGAGGGGTTATCCTATAGGTTACCACCCTTTTCTAGGTAGGTTGGGATAAATGTTTTTATTTAATGAGTTCGTTACTAAATAAATTCCAATTGTCCACACTCACCACTCTAGGTTTACCATGTGAAATCAAGACCAACTCCTTAACTCAAATGGCTACCTGGAGCCCCAGGAACATGATTTGCTATATAGCAAATTTTGATGCCCCTCCCTGGGCCCAATTTCAGCCGACAAACTCAATCTGCAGGGTCGATATCCATTTGTGGAAATTCTTCAAAAATGGGAACAAGATTACAATATCAATATCCGGCTTCCTTAAACATGCAAAACTTTAGCTTTCCGTATTTAGGTTGCCGAATGGTCAGTTGAGGGGCCCAAGGAGACAGTACTTGAGGCTCAGATGGTGGGAGGAAGGGCCCCCGCAGACTGTGCTCTGGGGGAGATCACGAAGCTAGCAGCTATGGAAGACGGCACGCGATCCCAGGACAGTCCTCGACTGTAAAGAGATCACGGGTCCCAGCTACACGTTCCAGGCTGGAGTCACGATTTCCCACCGCTACCGCTACAATTGGACCATTGCTCCTCGCCCTCCGATTTAATCGCCAATGGGAACGCAATTAATAGGAATATATGGAGTGTGAAACAGATTACCACCTACCCCATAGAAACTCTACCGTTTTACCACCACTCCTCAGCAGTTGGCAACAAGCTTGCTACAAAAAGAGACAGTGCGTGCGTGCGGGTCTGTGTATGAACAGACACCTTTCCAAATAAGTATGAAGACATCAGTACTTTCTTTATAAATACTGCAGGGTGGAAGCTGTCAATTATCACATATTACAACTAAACTAACGACACCACCACAAAGAAAATTTATTTTATTCTTCAGAAACCACTACAAAGAAAATTTATTTAATTCTTCAGAAACCACTACAAAGAAAATTTATTTTATTCTTCAGAAACCACCACAAGAAAAGTGTATTTTATTCTTCAGAAACCACCACGAAGAAAGTTTATTTTATTCTTCGGAAACCACCACAAAGAAAGTTTATTTTATTCTTCAGAAACCACCACAAAGAAAGTTTATTTTATCTTCAGAGACCACCACAAAGAAAGTTTATTTTATCATCAGAGATCACCACAAAGAAAGTTTATTTCATTCTTCAAAAACCACCACAAAGAAAGTTTATTTCATTCTTCAAAAATCACCACAAAGAAAATTTATTTTATTCTTCAGAAACATGCTTTCGGAGGCTACAGCTCCATCATCTGCGAAAGTTAAAGAGTTTTCTGGCCCCGATCACACCGTCTACACGAGAGTATAAATAGTATTTACGACTTTTATTTAATTATCTTGATTTATTTAAATCTAGTACTTTATGTACTTAAGCATAAAAGTTGTTTTTGCAACTAAACGCCATGTTTGGTTATCGTTCCGTGAGGTCGTCCATGTGCCCCAACAACAAGCTAGGAAAGGACCTAACCGTGCGAGTATGCAAGGCACTGCTGTAATTTAATTGGTCAAATGAATGTAAATTTTATTGCACGGTAATTTTAAGATATCTAAAGAGGAAGTAAACTACTTGTGTTCTGCGACTAAGCATTACTTGGAGAGTTATTACTAATTCAACAAAATTCCTTAGTTCATTGCAGTTTATTTGTTCCTTTGTGCGTCATAAGTTATGATAAGCTTAATGTTGCATCAACTATGTGTAAACATTTCCGTTAAGGAATTTATAGTAGATTGTAACGGTATTTTGGAAAACATTTAGTATTGTGAACTGCATGTTATACCAGTTAAACTACGAATTTTTCGTAATAGAAAATTGGAAAGAAAGGCGTCAACAGGCTAAGATCACGAAATATATAACTGGATAATTCTACATATAAGTTAGAAAGAGGGCTTGGCTTATTGAATTAATATTAAAACTCCTTACATTGTATTTTCCATACCATCTCATTCAGTTGAGATTTCAACCTTTAAAGAGTTCATTTTTTTAGTTTTAAATTATTCGATAAAATATCTAGTTTGGTCCGAACAACAATGATTGCGGCTGTTGAATTTTAGATTGATATACTATATTAAAATCTGTAGCCGGAAACCTTCAATACTAGTTGATCATCGCGTAAACTTAGCAAGCACTACCCATATCAGGACCATTATCAATCCTATTAAACATATCGGCCAGCAATGGTGGCCTACAACAGAATTGGCAACAGTATATAGTGGCGGATGGAACCAACCCATTACCAATTTGAAGGTGGGTTCGGTAGACCTATTCTGATGTTTAGGAAAATCGCGTCATGAGTAGGACAACAATTGTTGGTTTTTTTGGAGGGAGGTTGACAAAAAGTTTGTAATTCACTTAGATGTTGTATAGGTGAGAAGCCTCGTTTGCCACGTGCTGGACGAAGTGAAGGGTGACAAAGAAAGGACTAAACGCTGGCAAGGGAGAGCTAACGCCCTGAAATTCGCCTCCGCACCCGCCGACTCCCACGTACCCACGGGACCTGTTCACCTACCTTCTCTCTTCCCTACTCACACCCAGTTTCACCTTTTATAACCAGAAATAGTTGGTTATCCATATACCTGAAAAGGTTATCACAATCAGCAAAAGGGCTAATGTATTGACTCCTTTAGACCGCGAAGCGTGGAACCGAAATTGATGCCATTAAGAGGATCTGTAGATCGTTAAGCAATAATTGAAAAGCCATATGGTCTCGAGCATCAAACTTCCTAATCGGGATAAAGGACCTCTTTACGACATATGGAAGAAACAGGAGGCCATAAGTTTAGAAACCCTTATACACTTAAAGCAGTAATCATTCAATTTCACTGAGCCTTGACATGGAAGTTACATGGCTTAATACGTTCCAGGCATCTCTTAAATTTGTCGCACGAAGTCATAATCATCTTCTTGTTTTTGCTAATGCGGACACTGAATAAAAATTGTCAGGGGGGGGGGGGTGTTGTGTAAACCAAGCAGATTAACCACGACACAAATAACATCAACCCAAATTTTATTTTTCGGAGCCGTAATGAGCATGCGAAGATCGACCACAAGGATCCGTAAATATTTTTTTGTTTAATTTGAACGGAGGACGAAAGGCCAAAACCTATCTGACAGGAAAGTACGAGGTCAAGTCACTATTTTGACGTATTAGTGCTGAGGGTAACACTAGTGACCGAAAATCCCATCTTCATTCAAGTATTTGATCAACTACAGGTTAAAACAGGTTTATTGGAGTAAGTTTTAAGAAACGGGTTTTTTTGGGAGTCTCAGGTTAGCCATGTGAATTAAAGCGTTGGCTTTAATCACACATCGTAAACCTTGAATGGCGAGTTCGATTCCCAAATAAAATACGAATTTATTTAATGACGCGAACATTAAATATAATCCTTAGTCCCACCCTGGCTAGAAAAGGATGGCAACCTGTAGATAACCCGTCCCAATTAGGCATAGTAGCATAAAGAGGACGTTAATAAATCAAAACCAGAATCTACAAAATTAGTAATATTTATTTAATATCTGACTGCTAGAAAGATATAACTATATTGTCTTATTTTAAAGTGTTCGAAATACGTTATATTTGTGAAAATGTTTAGTGGGTTATGCAGTGACAAATAAGTAACTGGGCTTCTAATGTTATTTTTTTGAAATAATCCGTTCAAACTCTGATCCCATGCCTCTAAATTTAGTCATTAACTGTGCATTATTTTATTTACAAGTATATAAATTATGTTTTAGGGGCATTCAAAACTCAAAGGAAAATTGTTTTTCTAGGCTCAATTTACGAACATAACATTTGGCAATGGAATAATTACCCAAAAAAGAAACCTTCATTTGACTACCATTATACACTAGAAGAAATTATGTCATGTATGTATTATGTATGGTGGTTCTATGATTCAGCCGATTTCTAAAACGTACCTCCAATGCCAAATGATCCTACCCAGGAGATGACGAAATAAACCGTTACTTATCTATACATTAAACATCTCAAATTCAATTAACATTTTTATTTCTGTTTACATTGATTTCTTACTACGGGATAAATACAGAAAAGGAGGGGATCAACCAACATGAGCTCATCATATTCTAGTGGGGGGGGGGGATCTCCTTAGTTTTTTTTCGCACCACCATTCTTGAGATGAGAAACATACATCATCTTCGAATTCAGTTAGTTGCGACCTTAAAAATGGCCACGAATATAATTTATGTTAAATAACTTGCAAGATTTTAGAAATTATTAGAGGTTCCAACAGACTGTTACAATGGGTGACCACGGGGAAGGCAATAACGAAAGAATTTTATACACCCCGTTATTATTAAATATATACAGAAATGTTTACTACATTGTATTGAAATAAACCTACTGTTGTATTATATTTATATTATATTAAGTATTTGTTTTTATTATATTAGAAAATTTCCCTGAGGGGCTGCATCTAAGTACATACTGGTTACAAACACTTAACACCTCCGTGAATATTATGTGAATAAATATAAACGGTAATGAGAAATCTTTCATTCAATATTAATAACCTCCTAACGGAAATCGTCTGAATTGTAAACAAAGAGGTCTGTCAACCTTTCAGAGCTGAACAGATAGATAGAAATATTCTTCACAGGAAAGAAAAACAATTACTGAAATATATCACTTCCACCTGCCAGAATACCAACTCTGAAATATATCTGAATATAACGTATTAACTTTATTGAAAACTATTTAGTGTATCTTTAATGTTTTAATTTGTAATGAATCAGAATAATTTTGATCTCAATCACTCAAATTTTAATAATCCAAGAACTAAAGTTGGAGGGTGCCATCAACAGAACGTATTTCCATGTATCTTGTACAATAAAGGTCTTTTGAAAACAATATTTTGTATTTATGCTTCAAATAAAGTGGTTTTTATATATATATATATATATATGTGTGTGTGTGTGTGTGTGTGTGTGTGTGTGTGTGTGTGTGTGTACACAGCGCGAAAACACATTTCACTTAACTAAATTATACATTAAATAAATTTCAAATAAAAGAATAAAAACAATTAGCAATCTACTTTAACACGCTAATAACGTAGAAGACAATTTAAATAAAATCAAAAAATTACAAGTTTTCTGGACGAAAATGAGGTCCGTTCAACAGTTTATATTTATATCCTCAATTTTTGTTTGCTCGTTACTAAACTTGATAACATATGCAAATCTAAAGGACAAGTTCGTTAATGGCTGAAATCGTACTAGAGGGAGGGGAATTAAGAGGGTGGGAATTTTCGAAAATTCGCAATACATTTCATCTTTATCTCGAAATTAACAGAGATAATCGCATTCTTTTATTTTTTAGTATTCATACCTTCAATCCAACAAATGCGATTTTCACTTTGAGTAACTGATTCATTGAAAATTTTATACTATGCTGTTTGCATAGGCGTCTTATTATGGGCAAAATAGAGAGTAGATGGAGACGAGATCCTATATCACCTTCTGTCAACGGGTCATATATTAGTTCGTGGGAAACCTGCTTAGTTTATGTAGCCCTGCGTGACGAACATTTTACTTAGAAATAGAAAATATATGTTATGATGAGATCACTAGTGTGTCACGTGGCATGTTAGAAATAGTTTACGCAGATCTGCTTAGTTTACGTTATTATCAGTCCACGTCAAGAAAGAAACCTTTAGTGGCGGTGAAATCCATGATTAAGTACCCTAATGCGATACGTAAACATGGATATTCTATTAAAAGAAATGGCTAACAATCTGGTGATATTTGGTTCACAAAACATCCCTCCACCTTACAAAAAATAAAATTGGCATGAATCGTTAATTCAAATGACCAATATTTACAAATGTTAACTTGAAAATAAAATATGAAATCAAAATTACATGTTAATAACAAACAAATTGAATATAAAAATTTATCTTAAAAACGTTTTATATACTGTATTCATTACGTCACAATAAAATAAGAAATATTTGCAAAGTATCCCTAAGTATTCCTATTTAAGCCGAAAAACAATTTTCCTTTAAATTTTGAATGACCCTTAAACATAATTAATATAAGTGTAAATAAAATAATGCACAGTTAATGGCAAAATGAAGATATAGGTACAGAGGCTGAACGGATTATTTCAAAAAATTACTATTAGAAGCCCACTTATTTATCACTGCATAACCAACTAAACATTTTCACAAAAATAACTTATATCGCACACTTTAAAATAGGACAATAAAGTTATATTTTTCCATGAGTCAGATATTAAATAAATAGTACTACTTTTTTAGATTTTGACCTTTATTCTTACACTCGTAATTATATTCGCATTCGACCACTATTCGAAGATATATATATCAACATATACAATTAACAAACTATGAAATAAATATAAAAATTGAAAAAAAAAAAACAATACATGATGAAAAAAATGAATTCTTAGTAATACATACATTCTCGTAGTAAATTAAATGCAATAAAACCAATTATCAAATTGAAAGGTATATTTTTCTTAAAAATAGTTCATTCTTTTTTTTATGATTTTTGGAGCAAGAATGGGTATATTGTACCATTTTCGTGTTCATCCCTTCAAATTACGATAACAAAATCACTGGTGGCAATGAACCTCTTGAATAAGACATGTGGATACGAAGATACAATTTCTAAAGGACAGTCTTTAAAATTTCAAGAAATTCGCCAATAACTACTAGCATGTTCCAACTTAGAAAACATAAATTTAAAAATACATACGTTAACAATGAGCAGCGTTTCTACAGGTTTCTTACATATAAATAAATATATTCAAAAAATTATTTATTTTTTTGCAATATTCGTTACAAAAATATAAGTGCAAGGTACTCAAGTTACTCCCGAAAACACTTTTTCACGGAGCTAATAAGTATTACACAGTTATATAGGAAATGGAGGAGTACAGGTACGGACCCCATAAATGATATCGGAGGAAAATTTGAAGTCAACATTTGACATTCCACAACATACGAGATATTTTCACAAAATGACTTATTTCTCAGACTTTAAAGTAAAACAACAGAACTATAATGGTCACGACAAAAATGTATTAATTAACGAAAAATATTAAATTATACATATTTTAGTTTTTATATTGCTGTTTATCTTAAATTCAAAATTATTTTAATTTCAGATCTTTTCTCGTATATTTATTTTTTTATATGCACTAATTTATTTTACAATGTTGTCATGTTTAATAAATATTTCTGACATATTATTTATATAAATTTAAAAAAATGACATTTATGGTTGCAAATCATTTAAATTGATAGTTTCCTTGAAATCAACTGCCACTGGTGTTCTATACCTTAAAAATTCACTTCTTGACTTTTTTTTTGTAGTTACAATCAGGATAAACAATTGTACGCTAGTGGCATATCAAGTATTTGAGTGAGTCTAAATGCCATTAAAAATATGACATATGAAATAAAAAACATTTTATTTTATTAATTATGATTTCCACGATCATCTTTTATTATTTGAATATAGTTCTTAAGTTATTTTTGATGATTTATGTTTAAAAATGTCTCCAGCTTTGAAATAATTCAGTATCACTTGTGACAATTTTTAAAATTTAATTATTTTTAATTTAGGATCTAAAAACATTAGAATCAAAATATCTCATCCAATGAGAGAACATACATATAGTATTTTTTTTTTTGTTAAATCAAAAGAACGTGGTAAATGAATTTTCACATCCTTTTTACAAAGTAAAAGAAGCATTTTCGGTTTTATGATTTTACCTGAATTATCCTGAACATTTGACACTACACAATTTGATGTACGTAAGTACCTACAATTTGATGCACGTAAGTATGTCTCAAAAAGCGGCCAGTCTTAAACTCTTCAAATTTCATATTTGGGATTGTTGTAACATCTAATTGTGCACCTCCCCCGGAAGAAATTAAAGGGGTGGGTTAGAGGAGGACGAAAATAAATAACTGCACGTATCTGTTAGGGATACAAAACATTTGTATAGGGCCTTTTTTGTGTATTACTAAAATACCAATAAATTATGTCACATGGCATTTTTCCAACCGATGAATTGGAACAGAGATATGACGATACGCGTATCATTATCAAATGATATAAATTTAAAAAAGTGCAATCAAACATTTTATTTATTTTATTTAATAGGAGTCCAAGGAAGTCATGCAGAGTTTTTTCAACCTGTGAGACATGAAAATGATAATTTTTGATGACACTCACAGTTGTACGAAATAAAAGCGACTTACCAGCTTAAACCATTTTCCCTGTGCAGTGCAACACTGAAGCCGAACATAGAATCAGCCGCGCCATTGTAGTTGGTGTAGGACTCGACGTCGAGATTGAAGCCGCTTAAAGTCCTTAAGTTGTAGAAGATAAGGGCGAAGGCGAGTGCTCCCGCTAGCTGTGGGAGACCTGCCATGGTAGAGGAGTCTTATCGCGGCACTGGTCCCCGGCAGACTGCCACCAGCCAGCCCCTACCTCTGTCAGCTGTGGAGGGGGCACATCCCTCCATGCACTAGTCCTCATGCACCTCTTATGCACATTCGTCTTCATCCCTCTTTCTATATCAGTCATTTTACACGCGAAACTTAATAATTCCAATGTGTGAATAATTAGTGTAAATTCAAGGCTCGAGGTTTGAGTCCTGAAGACTGCTGCAGCGTGAAACCAGAAGGCCTGAGGCTTGAAGGCCCAAACCTTATAGTCTTAAGAACTGTAGCGAAATGGCTTGAGCCCAGAAGGCTTAAATCTTACATTCTTGTTAACAAGCGAAAAGGCTTGAGCTCTAAATGCTTGATGCTTGAAGGCTCATACCTTATAGGCTTAAGAACTGTAGCGAAAAGGCTTCAGCCCAGAAGGTTTAAACCTTATAATCTTGGTAACTCTATCGAAAAGGCTTGAGCCCTGGAGGCCTAAGGCTTGAAAGCAAAAACCTTATAGTCTTAAGAAATGCAGCGACAAGGAAAGAAAGCTAAAACCTTATAGTCTTGAGAACTGTAGCGAAAAGGCTTGAGTCCTAAATGCCTGAGGATTGAAGACACAAACCTTATAGTCTTAAGAACCGTAGCGACAAGGCTTCAAGAAAGCTAAAACCTTATAGTCTTGAGAACTGTAGCGACAAGGCTTGAGTCCTAAATGCCTGAGGATTGAAGACACAAACCTTATAGTCTTAAGAAATGCAGCGACAAGGAAAGAAAGCTAAAACCTTATAGTCTTGAGAACTGTAGCGAAAAGGCTTGAGTCCTAAATGCCTGAGGATTGAAGACACAAACCTTATAGTCTTAAGAACCGTAGCGAAAAGGCTTGAGCACAGAAGGACAAAATTTCATAATCTTGGTAACTCTAGCAAAAGGGCCTGAGGCCTAAATTCTTGAGGCTCAAACCTTATAATCTTGAAAATTGTAGCGAAAAGGCATGAGAGCTTAACGCCAGAGGTTTGAACGCTCAAACCTTATAGTCTTCCTAACTCTAGCGAAAAGGCTTGAGCCCTGAAGGCCTAAAGCTTGAAAGCAAAAACCTTATAGTCTTGAGGACTGTAGCGAAAAGGCTTGAGTCCCGAGGGTCGAAGCCCAAAAGGCGTAAACCTCATACTCTCGGTAACTCTAGCAAAAAGGCATGAGCGCTTAACGCCAGAGGTTTGAACGCTCAAACCGTATAGTCTTCCTAACTCTAGCGAAAAGGCTTGAGCCCTGAAGGCCTAAAGCTTGAAAGCTCAAACTTTACAGCCTTGAGAACTATAGCAAAAAGGCTTGAGCTGACAAAGCTATTATTCTAAATTAAGGAATTATTAATACAATCCTACACAAAATAAATGTATTTATTTTAACCTAGATCCAGAAATTTGGAAAGCTTGCGCCTTTTCCCCTCATCCAGGATCGGCTAATACATCTTTATTAAGGGTAGATGAATATAATTAAAATTAAGATTAAATTATAAATTTATACAATTTTGGCAAGCATTATACCAGGTCCAACGGTTCCTTTATTAATATAAATAACTATCAAAAGTTAACTGTACTCAGAGTGTCAGGTTGTTCTGAGTTTGCAACCAAATCATAACGCTGGGCAGGTGCTGAGAGGAGCAGGTGTGAGGCACGGTTGACAGATGCGTTCCATTTTAAAAAGATCTTAAGAACGTAGCTCCACAACTTAATAAATTTACATTCAATACTGAAAGCAGATATTGATAGGCCTGTTAGTGAGTCCCCATCCAAAATGAAAGTACAATAAATTTACTGCCACATTTTCTAATGCACTCGTAAAATGTTCAGGTTTATTATCTCATTTATATTTGAAGGATTTTGATTGGTTCAGAGGTGCTACGGTAAACATAATTGGTGGGTGGCTTAATCGGAATCATATACATTCCTTTCAAATATGAAGATCTGAAATTATGAGTTCTTGGTCTACGTTTTCCATTTGTGTAGCAAAGAATTATTCCGGAAGGAGCTCAATCTACCAGTTTTCATAAGAACTCTGGCGATGACATTATCCTTGGGCCAAACTCTCTCTTCAAACTGGAATAACTTAAGCATACAGTATTTAATAATAGCGAAGATGTCACGTTTGTAACACAAGTCCGTTAGTTTGGTGATGAATATGATGTGAAGAGCATTTTTCTTTAGCTTCTTTCTCCCAGGCCTGCAGAGCTCAGCTTTTTTCGATTTAGAGTCTATGGTACACAGTCATCATTATCAATCACCGTTATATATGTAGTTAATTATGCATTAAAGGAAAGACTGGTGCATGGAAGTTCTTCCTGAAGAGCATGGAAGCATCTTGTATCTGTAAACATTTTAAATAAATTGTTGTTATCTTTTGCGTTAGTGCTCTTCATTATAATGTAAAAATGGCGTACAAGTACACTTTTAGTTCGGAGTTACGTTTGGAATAACACTGATTCGATCTATCGAATCTCTTCATCAGGTGAGTGACACATGAGAACTTTCGGCCAGGTGCTAGCCTAGGACACAATTCAGATGAAAGGCAGTTTGTTTGGGTGAAGAATGAAAATCCAAAACATCGTATGGAAAAGAGTCGTGTTACCATTACTCTTGATAGCAGTTTTGCTAAAACTACTCGTACTTTTGTTTTCAGTTAGACTCACCGCGGAGGAAAAATACAACCACGCCATATTCTTGAAAGTTTCTCCCAAAATGTGAACACTTAGGGGACTACCTGTCCAGATACAAACACAAGCTTAAAATCCATACAATGCCAGGGAGCTTGGAAAATCCATGAATGAGTGAGCTTGGACCTGATAAGATTTTGCCTATCACTCCTCTTTTGTGGACATGGGAGCTGAATAATTTACTGTTTCGTGACTGGGCGCCATCAAAAAATCCTTAAGTGAATTAGGAGTTAGTCGAAGAGTAAGGCAGTTGAATGATAAATATCTTGATAAAGAGATAAGAGGGAGTAAGACAAAAAGCCACCATCTGAGGAGATATGTGAACGGTAGTTGACCCTTAGCGGGTCTTATCTATGATAGATCCCTCTTGCTCTTTGTTGGGTCTTCTTCAAATGACTTTATACTCTCATACGATGTAACAAAGGGCTCATTCGGACTCTTTTGTAAACAAGGAAATACGTTGAAAAAAAAAACATCAAATTTTAACATTCTTCCCCTTTAAAATTGAGCAGTAGAGTAATAGATTATCGCAGAGCAAAAGGTGTTTCCTGTTGCCTAGTCAGGTGTTATTCCGCAGTTAAAATGGACACTTATGAATAAATATTTGTAGCAGTTAAATATCAGCACAGATGGCTTGTCAGAAGCATCCACGAACAATGCAAATGCATTCTGCGTTGCAATAAAAAAGTTCATCAAACTGGGGCTGAGTAAACTAAACAGTTTTCCAACGTTCTAAATATGGTGCTGACCTGAAAAGAAATATTCTCCATTTTTCCTGTAATAATTAGTTATTTATTTATTCTATTTTAAGAGTTTCACGACGTAGACGATAATGCTCATTTAAATTTAAAAAAAGAAGAAAGTAAAATAAATTTGTAATTACTAATAAGAAGAATTAAGTGTGACTGCTCACCGATGGTGATTTGCTGGCTACACAGCTAAATCATCAATCAAATAATACTAAAAATAAATAACATAAAATCTTAATGAAATAAAAGTTGAGTTTAAATAAATGTAATAAGTTTGCAACAAAAATTAAGCAAATAAAATAAAGCTATAAAGAAAACAAAAAAGATGACTAAAAAAAAAAAGCAATATCTACAAATAAATATATATATATATATATATATATATATATATATATATATATATATTCAGTCTGTTAGTAAGTGGTTTAAAGAAACAAGTAAATGGTAAAGATCACATTTTGGCTGTTCTTTCTTTTCTGTTAGGAATCCATTTATTAGGAAGTGAATGGCCTATACGAAGTCTTGGAACAATAATTTGGTTTCTCTGTGCAAATGTAATATTTTTTTCGTTCCGTGGATTCGTTTGAGTTTCTTATCTATCCATAACAAGTCTTGTTGCCATTCTCCATGAATAATAGCTTAATAATTACTGATTTTTGCAAGTCTTCTGATGAAAGTCAATGTTAATGTTTTTAGTTGTGAGTTTGGTCTGGTTGTCAATTTCAGCGCTTCGACCAATAATATGGTATACTGGTAGCCACACCATTGTTATATGAGTCTGTAGATTACAGCAAAATGTTCGTTATAATTGGATGAGTTCTGAAGATGCTTTTCAATGAGAGTAAAAACATAATGAGTCAGAGAACATTATTAATTTCCTGTAATAATACGACTATTTAAACAGCTCTTGAAATCTCAGCAGGAACTGAAATATTTAGTGACTCAGGTAAAAGTCAGAGATTATAGGAGATTGAAAACTAAAAAATACATATACTTCAGGTAATACTCCCGGATCTATTCGAGTTATCTTTATTCTAAGTTCAATGGAGTATTAGAGGCTTTTAAGAAGAAACATCAAATAGTCCGTCACGCAGGCCCTGCGTTAACTAAGCAGATTTCCCAGTCGCATCATGTATTTGAATTTATCTCACAACGTAAAACTCCTACGAGAACAATATTTAGTATTTAGGCTTCAAATAAGGTGCTTCATAAATAACAGATTATTATAGAGTATAGGGGTGGGTTTACTGAAGGCTGAAAACTAAAAAGTGGAAATATTTCAGTTAATAATCAAAATAATGGAAAACCATACATAAAAAACTATATTTACAGAACATTTTTCCATAAATTTACAATAAGATTGGTCCTATTCACTTTTTCGATCCGACGTATAATAACAGAGATATTTAGAATTTTCGAAATTCCCCCTCTCACTGGCCTGATTTCTGCCATTAACGGACTTGGTCTTCCTTTTTACATAAAACGAAAAAGAGTTGGGAAACGATACGAAAAAATTGCAACCACTATAGCGTTAACAGACAAATATAAACACACACACACACACACACACACACACACACACACACACATATTTATATATATATATATATATATATATCAGGTAAGAAAAAACGCCTCGTTCACTTCACTGTTCTTTATTCGTTGTTACAGAGCGCTTTCAGAGCATACGCTCCATCAGCAGTGCCCTCTTCACAATGATGTGACAGGAACCAAGGATTCCCTGTGACTCCTGGGATATATATATATATATATATATATATATATATATATATATATATATATATTTAAATATGGAGTATGGTAACGAACAAACAAAAATTGCGACCGCTATCAGCTATTGAGGTCGTACTCATGCCGCGATTTTTGAAAATTTTCTGCAAATGTCCATCGATCCTACCCCCAGGGGATGACGAAAATGAGGTCCGTTCAAAATTATATATATATATATATATATATATATATATATATATACATATATATATATATATATATATTTGTCTGTTAACGCTCTAGCGGTCTCAATTTTTGTTTTTTCGTTACCAAACTCGATATTCAAACGTTTTATGCAAAAAGACAGATCAAGTTCGTTAATGGCTGAAATCGGACCAGTGGGAGGGGTGGTTTAGAGGGGGGATTTTCGAAAATATCTCCGTTACCATACGTCGGATCAAAAAATTGTATTGATCCAATCTTATTGCAAATTAAATTTACTATAAATATTGTTCTATACATTTATTCTCTATCATGAATATTAACCGAGATATTTGCATTTTTAATAAATTTGGGCCGATAAGGGATGACTGTTTCCCGCGAAAAGCTAGTTCGGCCATTTGCCGCAACTGTTCGGCTCTCGTATGGATATTTTCCTATTGTATAACTTCACGTGGGAAATCTGCTTAGTTTACGCAGCCCCTGCGTGACGGACGTTTTTAAAATCCCAATGACAGAATTGGGGCTCAGGTTTGCCAAGTGCTAAACCGTTAACATTAATTTAACATGATAATCCTAGAGTGACGAGTTCGACTCCCACCTAGGCAAGAAGAATTTATTTAGAGACGCCTCATTAAATAAAATCATTAGTCCAACACTTGCTAGAAAATGATGGTAACCTGTAGATAGCCCGTCTAAATTAGCCACAGTAGCAAAAAGTAGACATTAACAGACAACAAAAACAATGGTAGATTTCATTTGATATCTGACTGTATCTCTACTAGCATAAGAAACACTCCTGAGTCATTGCCGTACTTCCACAAGCAGACAACAACGGACAATGGGTAGTTGAGAGTCAGTATTTTATATTGAATAATACAATAATTGTAAATAGGGGGGCTGATAAGAAGGCTACAAGTAAAGTTATGACTGACAGGCATATTAATTTCACGTAATATATGAAGGAGTGGGTGAAGTGTATTATATTAAATGTGAAATAATAAGCCCTCACCAAGAGATCAGCTGTAATTATTCCATTCTTATTTCCATGACTCATGCGCATTAATAATAGCCATACATGCATCAGCTGACAAGCCTTCCCTTCCTCTCACTCTTTGCCCGTCAAGTTTTTTAAACATAAATTGAGACTGATTGAACCGGGACATTTTATTACAGACGAAATTTTGCATTGTAGCAAGAAATATTACAGAAGAGACTACGTCCAACATAATTTATTTATGTATATACAGATAACCGAAATCAGTGAACTGTTTTTCCTAAAAAGGGATCAACAGAAACAATTCCTGCAAATTATAATTTATTCTCATAGGGAAATTATATCATCCTAATAGCCATTATTATTATTCCACAACACTATACTAAATCCGGGGCTCAGGTTAGCCATGAGAGTTAAAGCGTTGACCTTAATCTCACATGTCAAACCTAGAGTGGCGAGTTCGGTTCTCGCCCGGGCAATAGGAATTTATTTAGTGACGGAATTCATTAAATAAAATCCTTAGTTCCACCCTGGCTAGAAAAGGGCGGTAACCTGTAGATAACCCGTCCAATTAGTCTTAGTTGCAAAAAGTGGACGTTAATAAATAATGAAAGTTACTAAATGCATTACTGTATTTACAGTCTTACTAAGTTACCTACACCATTTAGAGATATGTTGCTCCAATTCCCCTTTAGCAACCCAAAAACTCCGTCACTCAGGAGTCGCGTGCTGATATAGCATACTTGTGATCTCATCTCACCACATATTCTCTCTCCAAAAAGGGTAAAAGGGGGTACTGAAGGGTGAAAACAAGAAAGTACTAATAACTCGCTTAATACTTGACTTACGAAAAAATGTTTAAAACAACAATTGCAGGACAACAATAGCTTAACAAGAGTGGTTCTCTAGCATACGGTATTGCGATACGACTCATAACGGAGATATATAGAATTTCTCCCCTCTAACCCTCCCCCCAGCAATTAATTCATATAATCTTTAGTGTGGAATCAAACAGCTAAATAAAAAGTATCATCAAGTATGGCGTAGAAGAAAGAAATCTTTTCGATTCACGACCGCAAATTGTTATTTAATGACGTCATTACACTACGTATTTGCATGTATGGCACACAGTAAGCGTTTAATGAAAACAGTATTTGGCATTTAAGCTTGAATTAACGTAAGTCATGATAAAAAAGCCTATTGCAAAAATCACATGAGTCGGAGTGGGAGGGTTTACTGAAGAAGGCTGAAAAAATGTAAATATTGAAGTCAGAGAATAAATGTATATAGTACATTTAATTTATAATAAGAATGATTCTATGCACTTTTTCGATCCGACTTTAGGTAGGATCGAAGGACATATGAGGAAATTTTTTGAAAATACAATTATGAGTACAAACTCAATAGGTGATTTCCAGGGGGAAATTTGAAAAAAAAAAAAAAAAAAAAAAAAAATTACTTAGTTTTGACATGAGGACAAAGAATTCAGGATAACCAAAGGCGAAAAACAAAAATTAATATATATGGCAATTTCAGTAACAATGATCATTCACCAAGACTAAACAAAATCGGCTGTACTAAACGTTTAGTAAACGGACTAAAACAGAACTAAGGGCGAAAAATTTGCTAAAACTGAGGGAAATTAATAAAATCCGTCTCCCAAGTGTTGCATAAACTAAACAATCTTCTCCCGCGCGCTGATCACGCCATCCCACATTGTACTTTCTATTTCTCCCATAATAAGGAGCTTATTTAAGCAGAACTTGACATTTAAGTGCTGAACAAGCAATGTTTATTGGCACAGCTCCTTAAAGTGAAAGTAATTAACAATGAACAGAAACCTGAGCTAACTATACAAACATAATAAAAAATACAAATAAATCTGTTAATTTTTACGAGTTAGAGAAACATACATAGAAAATAATATTTGTATAATTATAATTAAATAAATTCTTCATTTTTCTTGTAATTATGTAAACAAGCCTTGAAATTTAAGATGGACTAATAAAAGAAAATCTCATAATGAGACTGGGCTTAAAATACTGAAAGCTAGCATAATCCAAATAAATCTATAAATCAGGCAACCTTTGATATGTTGCATTGTGTGAATACGTTCGATGTTTTGATTTATTAACTTTCATCATTGAAAAGAACTGTTAGATTTATAAGTACTGCCAAACGCACAAATCTCTCCTCATTTGGAGTAAGTAGTGTAATAATTGGGTTTTCCAAAATGTCTCGCGGGCCGGTGCACACTGGAGCGAGTGATAGGGCAAGCCGGACATTCATTAATATCTCAGTTTCTACTGGTCATACATACAGACTATGTATCGCTTACTAAGTAGAGATTTGTGATTTGTAGACACATAATATCAACATATGTTTTATAATTTTTTTATTTTTAGCAGATTTCCCTCAAGGGAAATCAGCTATTGAGGTTGTACTCATGACGGAATTTTCGACATTTTTCTTCAAATGTCCACCGATCCTACCTAGTAGATGACGAAAATGAGGTCCGTTCAAAACTGTATATATATATATATATATATATATATATATATATATATATATATATATATATATATATATATATATATGTCTGTTTCCACTCTAGCGGTCGCAATATTTGTTTGTTCTTTACCAAACTCGATATTTAGTCGTTTTATGTAAAAAGAAAGATCATGTTCGT
The DNA here is from genome assembly GCA_019009955.1 of Riptortus pedestris. Taxonomy (NCBI): domain Eukaryota; kingdom Metazoa; phylum Arthropoda; class Insecta; order Hemiptera; family Alydidae; genus Riptortus; species Riptortus pedestris. Next base: position 52,139,715 of record CM032230.1, read on the forward strand.
TAATGGCAGAAATCGGACCAGTGGGACGAGGGTTTAGAGAGGAGGATTTTCTAAAATTTGAAATATTTCCGTTACTACACGTCGGATTGAAAAATTGTATTGAATCAATCTCATTGCAAATTAAATTTACTATAAATATTGTTATATACATTCATTCTCTATCTTGCATATTAACCGAGATATTTGCAATTTTATGAAATCGGATCAGAGTGAGTTTCCCGCCAAAATCTAGGTCGGCCATTTTCTACTCTTCGGCTCTCGTGAAATTTCTCTATTGGGAACTATACTTGGAAATCTGCTTAGTTTACGCAGCCCCTGCGTGACGGACTTTTTTAATAAATTGAAGTTCACAAACGCAATACTAAAATTGTAAACAAAAATATATCTAGAATGAAAATTTAAAAAAAAAAAAAAAATTGATGTATTTAATTTAATAATGAGAATTTGTAAGGTGGAAGAATATTTAACTTTTCTAAAATATCAAATGTTTTTTTTTTTTCAATTAGAAGTTCTTTTACTTCCGAAGATATTGTTTCTAAGTGATCGCTATCGTTGTTAAGTGTTGGCCTTAAATGTGATATTAAAGGGTCTGAATTAATTAACAAATTATTCAGGATATCTCTGTTGGTAGCCGTCCTTGAAAATTTTCTTGAAAAAGATTCTCTGTATGCGTGGAAGTATTTATGGTTAGTCTCCTGAACATCTTCTGTCAGCATACCAATTGGTACAATAGCGTGTTTGACTATTTTACACCGTACGTAGTTGGGAAAGGTCCGCGGGAGGTATAATACGTCTTCCGCACCGAAAGTGTTAACACTAAAAGTAAAATATTTAATGAATAGGCGAGTTTAGGAAAGATCTGACGACGTTGTAAATAAGACAATATACTCCTAAAAGCATGTCAAGTGGTATTTTTTCAAGCAAATTCAAGCGATTTGCGAATTCAATTGAATAAAATTATTTTCAGCTCGATGTAAAAAAAAAAATTAGACGAATTTTATAAACCATTTGTGCCAGTTTTTGATTTGTTATAATACCCTTAATGTGTACTGGAAGCAACAATAATTTATTAAATGAAATAAGAGTTCACGATGAATTTAATAAGCCAAGGCTTTTTTTAACATAGCAATTATAACCAGGCATTATGTAAAAACCATTGCAATTATATGGCTAAAAATTAATCTGCTCAATTGAAAAGGGTTTATGTGGTACTAACAAACAATCAAAATCCCAAATTAAAACTTTTATTTTTTCCCCCAATGTACAACATTACTGAAAGATCGCTCCAGTGTGCGGTGGTTGCCCACATATGCTGTAAATACACAAGGTAGAGACCATGTACAACAGACCGACAAACGAAGAAAATAAATTTATGATGGGATATGTTATGGACTAATAATAACGAAGTTATTTCAAAGATCTACTTGTTTTTGTACTAAACACTTAAAAATCTGGTAACAACCGAACAAAGATTACAACCGTATATAAATTTCAACGGACCTCATTTTCATCATGACCAAGAGGTGGATGACTATCGGTGGAAATTTGAAGAAATTCTTCAATAATTGCGTCAAGAGTACAAGCTGAACAGCAGATTTTCCTTACTGGAAACCAGCTGATAAAATTGTTCCCAAGAATTTAGTTTGTAGTACAAGAAAAAACCCAAATAGAGGTGAAGGGAACTGTTTATTAGAGAGCCAGGTCCTGCTAACTCTGCAATGCACTGTAGATCTTATCTCATCTACATGGGCTCTCTGCCTCGCTAAACTTACTTAATTAAATGTAACTCTATTCTACACAATTTCTCTAATTACTTACAGAAATCTCATTTACATTAATCTTAATTGGACGTTTTTGTGTCATTATTTTTCAAAATATCTTCCTTAATTAATTTCACAGTCTATGTAGGATCCTATATATATATATATAAATATATATATATATATATAAATATATATATATATATATAAATATATATATATATTTAAACATATATGTGTGTGTGTATGTATATATATCAGAAATATGTACATTACGTCTGGGTTAAACTGTATTCAGGTTGTAGCAATGGAGTTAAATCCCCTTATCTGTGAATAGAGATCGGTAATTAGGGGATGACGGAATTCCATTGCAAGCGTGCCTCCAACATCTATAACAAAGCCATTATTCTTACGAAGAGTGAAGCTAACTGTAATGAACAATATGACTACCAGCAGTACGGGGAAGCTTATATACAGAATTAAGTACTACAGATCTCCGAACAAGTAAATATTGGGGTCTATAGAAAATATAATCATTGCTTATGATGTCACATCAAAAATAATTGCATGTACCTAGCATAGTAAAGGTTCGTAGGCAATCCTTACACCCCCACCCCTTAAATTATTATTTAATATTTGAGTAAAATGTTTCATGTTCAATATGGGATGAGTTGGAGCAGGAGTTGCATAAAACGTTTAAATATAGAATTTACCAACGTTCAAATATCAAACAAATATTGCGTCCGCTAGCACGTTAACAGACTATAAGTATTCACGTATGTATACATAAATATACATATGTGAGTGTGTATAGTTTCGAACGCCCATTTTGCCTCAGTTACAAATAAAACCCTCCTTATTGCAGGGGCTTAAGATATAGTGGAGCGTAGGGCTATTATTCGTAGATTTCCCTGAAAATCAGCTATTGAGGTTGTACTCATGACGGGATTTAAGAAAAAACGGTTCAAATGTCCATCGATCCTAACCGAGAGATAAGGAATATGAGGTCTGTTAAGAATTTTATACACATACACACATATATATATATATATATATATATATATATATATATATATATAGATATATATGTGTGCATTGGATTGGGTAATGTTTTATGTTTCATCTTGTTTATAACGGTTTTTCGTGATTATTCCTTAGAAAAAATCTTCGAGAATCATAGTAAAAGGGCACCAAATAAGACATCAGTTTGAGTTTTCAAATTGTATACAGCTCTCTAGCGGCCGAACATTTTGAGATACACATATTTAAACTTTATCCAAAAAAGACCAGTTAAGTTCATTGAAGGCTGAGAATCGGCCCAGGATGTGGGGGGGGGGGGGGTTATAGAGGAGATAAAAGGTGGGAAAATGGTGTATAACCATTCTTGTTGCAAATATAATTTACTAAACCTTTGGTTATTTGCATTTCTTTCGTATGACTTACAGTAAGGATATACACAGGGATCGAAAGGGCGATTTTTTGTGTTTTTAATGGTTTTTCTTTAGAAAGCATTGATCACTTGACCAAATTACATAAAAAAAAATGCTTCACGTTTTCGCTGAATGAGAAGTGTTATGAAAGAGGAATTATAATTTTCCATTTATCTATAAAAATATTCATGAGCCCACGACAATTTCAATGTCTGGAGGTACTCATGACGCGATTTTTGAAAAATTTCCTAAAATATCCTTCGACCCCCAACTCGGAGATAACGAAAATGAGGTGCGCTCAAAATTATAAATGTTTGTCCCATACCGTTCTAGCAGTCGTAAATTTTATTTCTTCGCCAAACTGGGAGTTTGATGTATAACTAAATATCAAGTTCGTTAAAGGCTGAAATCGGACCGGGGGAGGAGGGATTAGAGGGGGAATTAGAAAATTCGAAATATGTTGATAAGTCGGGCCGAAAACGTGTATAGAATCAATCTTATTGCAAATTTAATTCACTATAAATGTTGTTATATACATATCTTATCAATCATGAATATTAACCGAGATATTCTTGGACTTTTTAGTTTTCAGCAGTCAGTAAACACTCCTCATGTCATATTAACAGTGTTCTTATATCAGGAACCACTTTATTAAACCAAATATTGTTTTCATAGAACATTTACTTTGTAAGATATATGCAAATACGTTCTGTTCATCCCCCCCCCCCTTCTTTTCTTCTTGGATTACTAAGATTCGATTTGGGAGGTACATGCAAATATGCGGTGTAATGACATCATCATTAAAGACTTTACGTTCTGAAATTGTTAAACTGATCTATAGTAGATATTTCTATACCCGCAGCATGCAAAATCTAATTAGTTTATGGTCCCTACGTGACGGACTCGTTTTACCTATTACGTCCATGGAGATCGTCACCAGCAAGCTCTTTAGTTTGGATCTTGAAACCGTTAATTAAGTCGGAAATTTAAAATATGAAATTTCGTAATGACAATGTCCCTGAGATAATAAGTAGATGAGTGGAGGTTTTCATACCCCATTAAATATAATACATGTCCGATGATGGTCCATTGTTCCAGTAATAAAATAATGATGGCAAGATGAATCAACAGGTGAGCTGGGGCTGGAATTGAAGACCAGCGCCAGAAGATAAATGGAAATATGAATCAGCCTACCAAATACCACACTGCTTGTGTTGGCCATTTACGTCTCCTCACAAGGACATGCCCACGCATCTTCCCACCACCTAGTACAGCCAATCCATATATGATGGTTATTTATATTTTTCATCATTTTTCCCTCTCTCTTCTCTCTCTCTCTCTCTCTCTCTCTCTCTCTATATATATATATATATATATATATATATATATATATATATATATATGTGTGTGTGTGTGTGTGTGTGTGTGTGTGTGTGTGTGTGTGTGTGTGTATTCATATTCGGTTGGCATTAAACACCTTAGATATTTAGCTGCCTCCAATCTGGACTCGAGGGATCCTGGAACAGACTTTTTACGTAGTGAGTGATCAACTCGTAAAAAAACCCTTTAAACAAAAATGACATGGAATGCGTTGTCTCCATTAAACTATAGGGCCTCCTAATATCCCGGCGACAGGGACGGACAGAGCTCATATCACCAAAGGCCGATTTGTTAATCGACTGTAACTAGGAGAGTCAATGGCCATCGCTATGCCGACGAGCTGTCAGATTAGCGATTTACTCACTAGACTTCCGCCGTTCCACTACTGCTGCGACAACAGAGCTCTCTAGTAGTGAACCGATGTTCTAACTCTGCTGTCACTCATTCAAGTAACAGCCAGTCTCGATGTTGCTAAACTTCGGGTATCTAAAGTTAAACGATCTACCATTGATCTAAAGGCGCTACCATAAATGTATAAAAGGATATGTCCATTTCACTAAACAGTCAGTACAAAGTCATATAAGATTTATGAATGCCCATATTTGTCATAATAAAATACTGTAAATAAAAATATAGAATCACAAACAGCAATATTCCTTTGGTAAAAAACACCTGCTATCGTAAATATCTACGAGAGACAAATGATTGCCTGGATAAGTGATAGAAATGTCACTAACTTTTATTTTTAGTAGATTTCCTTTAGGGGAAGTTGTACTCATGACACAATTTTCAAGAAATTTCATCGCTCTCCTAACTAGGAGATAACGAAAATGAGGTCCATTCAAGTGTATGTATCTGTTATCTCTCAAGCGGTCGACCTTTACCATAGCTGTGATTAAGTGAAAGTAGTAGTAGGGGTCCGAATATGGCTGAATAAAAAAAATCAAATTAGCTTAATAGACTTAGTCTATATACTAAAAAAAAAAAAAAAATAAAAAAAAAATAAAAAAAAAAAAAAAAAAAGTGTACAATAGGAAATTATTCTATGCCCTTCTTAGTTTCCTTTTTGATTCATAATAAATTAGATATTTCGAATTTTTATTTCTTCTCTCTAGGCCCACTCCCTTTTCTAAGCCGGTATCTTTTTACATGATACTCTTAAGTTTTACAAAAACAATTAAAGTTTCGCAACGGCTAAACAAAATTCGCGACCACTATAACATTAACACTCACGCACGCATATGTATGTGTATATTCTTACTTTTGGATGGCACTCATTTCCATCATACCCTAAGGAGGCCCGAATGAAGAAATTATTCAAAAATCATGTCGTGAGTACTCCCTCAATAGCTGATTTCCCCCTGAAGGATAATTTGATAAAAGATGTCGTTAAGGATAATTTGATCCCCTGAAGGAGACTTTGGTAAAAGATGTGAGATAAATGTTGGGTTTCCGGAAATCAGTGAGTATCCTGGAGATGATGCGGAAGTTGCAGTGCCGAGGATGAGTCTGCAGAGGGTGAAAAATGGTTCTTTATTAGTGACTGGCTGTCGATCTGCTCAGTACAAGACTGGCTGTATCATTAGGCCATTAATCAGCCTTCGTATCAAAGGCACATCCTGGCCTAACCTCAACTCAAGGGTCTCAAATAAGAAAAAGGGCATGGGACACTGATAATAAGTAAAAAATAGATCAAATAGATTGATAAGCCTGACTCTAGAACTCAACTATGTTCTCTTGACTAATGGGTTAAAGTTCTCGCTCACAGACCATTTGATCCCTTGAAGGGATATTTGACAGTGCGGAGGCAAGGTGGAAAATCGCGGCATGTAGGGTCTGCCTAATCTAAGCAGAATTGCAACGGGCTGGAAAAATAAAAAGATAACCCCACTTATTCTATTTTTCTTCAATGATAATAACCTATGAAACCAAAATTTGAAATTTAATCCTTCAAGGTGTAATGAAAGTATTGCTCTAAGACCTGAACTGATTTTCTATAAAAGGAATTGAAATTGCTTTCTGTCCAATCACGTGTCGAAGTAGGGTTTTAACGAAAGATAAAAACAACTTTGGTTAATATTCGAGTTACAGAAAAATAAGACACAGCAATTATAGAATTTTGCTCCCTCAAAATCGGTTATAATCATTCACCCCAGCTCAAGATATTTAGAAGGATTTATTTGCCCCATCTTTCGGTCATAAAGATTTTAATCTTCTGTCTACAAGAATTAGTTAGATAACGCATATAGCAAATAAAAAGTATTATTATTATTATTCATATAAGTACACTTTTTGTAATTAAGTCTAATTGGGACGGGTTATCTTCAGGTTACACATCTTTTCTAGCCAGGGTGGTACTACAGATTTGATTTAATGAGTTCACCACTATAAAAATTCCAATTGCCCAGAAGGGAATCGAACCACCCATACTTTAGTAAAAGAATAAAACGAAATGGAACCCAGAGGATAGAATGTTCATTAGTCATATCACATCGCACATCTTTGTCCACGTATTCACATAGTAAGTGGTAGTATTTAACATTGTAATAATAAGTTTAGTGATCTATGAACTAACAGTTAATATCAGATGAGAAAGAGCGGGGTTTAGATGGAATACTGAAAACAGATTACTACGCTAATCATCGAATTAGATAAAATGTACAAAACAACAATCGAAGGCATTGTAAAAACATCGAACGATATCAACTTGATATTTAGTTTAGTTTTAAAGGCTTTCTGCCTTTAGCTATACCCCTACTCCTACTCATTTCACGTAGTATTAAGTCATTTTATCACGAACCGTCTTATTCTAAGCATAAATATACCGTTTTATTTTTAGTTGACCAAAAGGATTTGAGAAGGGACAATACAGAATATATCAATTATTTTGACTAAGATTGAAAAATCATATACAATCTATCTTCTTTTAAATCTATTGTGCAATAAGTGCTGCCTGCACATTTTTCTCTAACAGGAATATTAATCGTGTTACTTGTATGTTTTTTATTGGTTTCAGCCTCGTCAGCAGATTCCCTTTATGAAAAATTAGCACTACACTTTGTAGTTTGTACGAATTTTCTTTTAGGGAAATACAGACTTACACCTCCAATATGTTTCTCAGTCACCCATATCGCGGAAGGTTTAGTACATCCTATGTCTATTTCTCATTGTACAATAACTGTGAGTCCCATCTATTAATTATTACCCTTAATCCCCCAATATCACAATTTCTGGAACTAAGAAAAAAAAATCATTAGAACGTACATTCGTAAAAATGTCCAATACAATAGGCAAGTAGAATGAACATTTCAGGAGAGACTGTAGGTGTAGATGACAAGAGGATAATTCTGGGAGGGAGGGCAGCTGGAGGAAACACCACGTGTCTGGGAGTCAGGTATACTATACTATGATTTACTACAGACACATGGACAGCATGTGCTCCGGGGGTTGTTAGGAGGCCTTCCTTTTTCCCAAGGCACGTCTCCTTCCAAATACAATGCCATCCGGACCCCGGTAAACATTTTAACACTAAGTACATCTGGGGTCTATACCCGGCGCTCCTTTGAACGCCCGGGTAGAGCCTGACTAATTGCTGGGTCCTTCTCCGAACCAACTCTTGAGAGCTGGAAGGCTTCCCATTGAGACATCCAGTCGTTGCCACTAGGACACCCCATTGTTCATATGGACGAAAATGAACTGGAGGGTATTTTGAAGCTGTTGCTGTGCAAACAAATGACATTCATGGAAACACAATAGTTGAGCTACCTGCATGTCCTGAATTGATGAAGTGAAAAGATGGCAAAAAACAACCACTAAAAGCAAAGGCATAGTACATAGTATAACTTATATCAGTTCACTTAAAAAAGAAAAAAATGTTTTTGTTGCTAACTTTAATTTAGCATGTGTGAGTTGTGTTCATCAAGCATTTTATGGGCTTAGGTGGGTATAGCAATATTAAAAAAATAAATAAAAAAGAAACAGTTTTCTCTCATTACGAGTCTTTTAAAGAGTAATGATTGCCTGTACACACACCCTTTAGTCAGTGTCACGCAAGCCAAGGTTTGGAACTTCATAAAAACATCTCCACTCATAATTAGTTCATTAAGGGCTCCGTAGTTGAGGAGGTAAGATCGATTTTTTCTTCTTCTAAAATGATTCGTGTAAACTTATTTCAGCTTAATTATATTTCAAGTCCTATCTGCATAGGTTTCCTATTACAGAAAAAGTGGAGAATAGATGGCACCGAACAGAAGCGTGTCTAGCTTGTGGGAAATTGCTTAGTGTACGCAGCACCTAGACGTAGTTTTAGAGAAGAGGAAGCTACAGTGCATGGGTCATACAGCAACAGTCTAGTCTTGGACTCCTACACCACATAGGTTCTTGAATTAATAGGAATGTTGCTATGTTTCGAAAGCGACATTTTTACTATTTATTAAGCGAAAATGACATTCGGTATAGAGAGATATTTTGAACACTAAAAGCCTAATTATCATTTTAAACCTTACTTGTATGATGGCATTAGTTGGTTTGCCATTGATAATTAAAACTTTTTTTTTGGCTAATTAAAACAACGATGAAGTAATACTGACGTGTTTCAGTTATACTCGTACAACGAAGGATAGAGTCTACCAATTTCCTAAGCGATTTTTACGTGCAGTAAAGAAATAGTACCATATAGCTGAATTATTGATAGTCCAAATAAGTATATGAACTAACCATGAGCCGAATGTCCAAACTATAGCTTGTATGACAGAGGAGAAAGGTCAGGGCATCTACGATCTTAACAACAATGCAGGACATCGAAACATAATGGATGTGAAGACACAGCCCCGTCATGCCATTCGCGTGGGAAAGCTCATCAAGATCTCGCAGATTAGACTAATCGGTCACGGGAAATCACTGCCCTCTAATCGTTATTACCAGCTGAATATTTAATAATCTAATAATCCATGGAGTGGTCATGAGAGTCAGTTACCGCCAATCCTGCCTACAGCCAAGCATTGGGTTATTTGGAGCTCCGGAACCCTAGTTTCAGGAACGGTAGGACAATACTTCTGATAAATTAGCGGAATTTGTATTTTAAACTAGACACAATATTCGATATAGATAAGATTCTCACTCACTCTCTCTATATATACATTTTATAAAGTTACATCTTCAGTAAATGGCATTTTATTCCGGCAACCTAGTGGTAACAAGCTCATAATAACCAGTTGTAGAAATCCAAAACTTTAACTAACAATAGTTCCCATAGAAGACATATAAAGATGAACCATTGTCATTATAATCACTCATTAAAAAAATAATAAAAGTAAAAAAATACCTGTTTCTAAACGTTCGTCACCAATTGGCTGCGTAAACTAAGAAGTACTGGTATGGCCATCTAGCGAACAATATTCACCATATATTTTCTAATTCTAAAAAAATAATCCGATGAGTAAAAATTCCCAGAAAGTACGATTAACCTGCCTAATTCATTTATTCATTAGCACCCGCAATTAGACGATATGGCCCAAACTTCAACTATGTAAAATGAAAACAAAATTAGAGAAAAATAAGTAAAAACTGAACCCAACAAGTAAAAATAAAAACAAGTAATAAACAGGACCAATAAAATTATATACAATAAATAAAGACTAAATACAAGTAATAAAGACAACCAATAAATATTAATAAGAAGTAATAAACGTAAGAAATATACATTAACACTAGAGACACGAATTTAAAACAAATAAATTACGTTATTCGTATGTACTAGAATATTTTTATTATTTAAAAATTATACTAAATTTCTCACTAACTCAAAATAAAAAACAGGGAGAAGTTAAACTTTCTAATACAAATTCAATTTTTTAAGATGATTCAGTATATTGTTAATACATGTACTCCTACCTTTAAGACGATTGTACAAGTTATATGGAGAAGTATTCAATGATCCTGTAGTTAGCTTGCCTAATATTTGGATTACAAAAAAACAATGTATAGAACAACAAGTGTATCAATAGTTAAACAAGATTAGTTTAATAACATTTTGTTTTATGGAATCCCCCCCCATACTCTTGGTCCAATTTCAGCCTTTAACTTCAGTGTAAATATCCAGTGTCGTATAGATCAAGTAAAAATTTCGGTATAAGAACATAAAATCTTAATTAATGACGTCATCGCAAAACTTATTTCAGACAACAAAACTTCAATTAAAAGAACATTTAGTATTTAAACTCTAAATAAAATAATTCATGATATAACACTTTATTGTAAATACATGCATGAGTAGAAGTGGTGGTTTACTGAAGTCAGAAAACAAACAATCCAAATAACTCCAATTACAATTAAAATGCTACATAACATTATTTATAGATAGTTAAATTTGCAATACGGTTGATTCTATACAAGTTTTCTATCAGACGTGTAATACCAGAATATTTCCAATTTTCAAAATCCGTCTGCCGTGTACGATTTAGACGAACTGGATATAGAGTTTAACATAAAACCCTTATCAACTTTGGTAACAATAACACAAATACACACATATATATGTATATTTATCATTTTCGTCATCGCCTAAGTAGGATTGATGGGCAATTTACTTTTAGGCCTGATGATTAATGATGCTTTATAGTCTTAAAATTTATATTTCTTTTTTAGAAATGGGTGCCACTGCATTCGTATTTGGAATTATCAAAAACTACTTTGCAAATGGCTCATTACATGGTTTGAGATTTATTGCTGAAGATGGTCGCCACTGGAGCGAAAGGTAGAAAATATTAAACCCATTTTTAGGTTATTAAAAATATATTATAAAGATGCCTTTTACCAATTTGTAATATTCTTGTATAATATTTTATGAGAGTTTATTTGCATATCTTTGTATTTTATTTTTATATAATTGTTGCAAGATGTTTGCTGCTATTTGGTATTTTGAATTGTGCGTTCTTTCAAATAAATAAGAGACAATTCGGCATTGTCACATCACAGAAGCATGAGGTGCAAGAATCAAGTGCATTAAAGGGGGTGTCGGGAGAGGGATCTAGAATATTTTCAACAGCATGCGTTTACAGAGATACGACTTACAGTCCGTTATAGGACGGATAAGCCTAAAATTTGTTATATTCACCTTTCTCCAAACTACCCCTCCCGGATTTCGAACATAGGGGGAGGTACACAACTAAGCGCTGCAGTAGTTCTAAATCTGAAATTTCAATACATCTATTGAGCCATGAAAGAGACGAACAGCCCAAACTAGTCAAAATGGGTAACCTCCCTTCTCGGATTTCCACAAATAGGGAGGTTCACAACTGAACTCCTGGGGAGTTGCAGCAGTCCTAAATCTAATATGTCAATATATCCTCAATCTAGTCGCATTTGATTTTGCAAAATAAGTACAGCCGAAACCAGTCTAATGAGTCCAGGATTACGAACAATTCGGGAGGTACAAAACTAAAAGATACAACAGACTTAAAACGGAAACTTCAATGTCCTCAGGCTGATTGCCTTTGAGTTAGGGAAGAGACGTACAGCTAAAACTAGTCAAAATGGGTAATCTCTCCTCTCGGATTTCGCACAATTAGGGAGGCGCAAAACTAAGCTCCTGGGGAGATGTTGCAGCAGTCCTAAATTTGAAATTTCAGTATATCGTCAAGCTAGTCGCAATTCAGTTTGCAACATAAGTACAGCCAAAACCAGACGAAATGTGTAACCTCCCGGATTACGAACAAACGCCGAAGTGCTAAACTAAAAGTTAGGCAGGCTTAAAACGGAAACTTCCTCATCAGGCTCATCGCTTTGAGCCGGCACAACCCAAAATAGTCCAAATTGGTAACCTCACCATCTCCGAATTGGAACAAAAGGGGAAGGTGCAGTAGTCTCAAATCATTGGCAGTAGTCTCAATATTCTCAGGCTAATCACCTTTGAGTTAAGGGAGAAAGATACAGCCCAAAATAGTCCAAATTGGTGACCTCACCCACCCGGATTTCGAACAAATGGGAAGTTACAGCTGTACAAAATCAGAAATTTCAATATTCCCAGGCTAGTCCCTTCTGAGGAATGCAAGATAGGTACAGACAAAACTACTCAAAAGGGGCCATGGATATTCAAAACGGATAATTCTATTAAAATGGAATAAGGAATGTAACAAAACTTAGTTGATCATCAGTGTAGAATATATAACGTGCACTCTTATGGAGAATAAAGTATTACTTTCTTTGAAGTGAAAAATAGGTATCAGCCTTTATTTTTTATGTCAGTAGAAAATGCTTGGAGCAGTTATATTGCCATTCCGGCTGGTTTAACTCAGGCCCATAGACAGGTGGGGGAATTATCTGGACTGATCAGCGAAGCGCGCTAACTGCCAGAACCGGGGGCATTCGCATGAGCTGCCTTTATTTCTCATCAGCTATTCAGAAGGTCACTTTTATCAGATAGCTGCCATCTCGGATGGCTGCATTGATTTGTGAAAAACCTCTTTCTCCTCTCCCAGCAGCTCTAGTCACGCACTCCTCGTCTGATATACAGAGGACTCACTCATAGATAGCCCCCTTACCGACTACTATCGGCGCCCAAGGTAAGTATAAGATAGGTACGTTAAGGCTCCAATAATATATTATTAAATAAATATTGAACTACGCAGCAATGATCATGGTTTAAAGGTGGCGTGTTGTAGTTGCAATCGTAGGGTTTTAGCAGATTTCCTTCGAGGGAAATCTGCTATTGATGTTGTACTCATGACGCGATTTTCGAAAACTTTCCTCAAATGTTCAACGATCTACCAAAGAGATGACGAAATGAGGTCAGTTCAAAATCTATACATATAAAAATAAATGTTTGTTTGTATGTCCTTTATAGAATCGTAAACAGCTGAACCGAATTATATGAAACTTGGTATTACTACTAAAACAGGTTAGGTTTCTGGCTATATTAATATTCTCTGAGACAAACAGGAGTGGGGGTCATAAGAGAGGCCTGAAATTAAAAATAGCGATATTTCGTCTCGTATTGGTTTTTTGGCAAATATGCATATAACAAAAGTTGTTTATTTTGTTATTTAGAGTAACGTTTGTAATATACACTTTTGTCGTATACCGAAGTATAAATTGAGTTATACGTTAAAACAATAGTAGGAGTCAACAATTATATATGGCACAAAATACTCAACCGAACTAAACGAAACTCCGTATGTGATTTGGCATTAACACCTCCCTGATTATAAGCTATATTAAAATTTTGAGGTACGAACAGGAGGTCTGAATAATAGCGATATTTTGTTTCCTATTGCTTTTTCGGCAAATAAGCACATAACAAAAGTTTTTATTTTGTTATTTAATGTAACTTTTGATACATGCACTTTTTCCGTATAACGAAATATAAATGAGGTAAACACGAAAAACTATAGAAGGGGGTCAACAATGTTATAGGACACGAAAGACTAAATCGAAATCAACAAAACTCCATATTTTTGACTATAAGCTATATTAACATTTTCAGGAAAGAACAGGAGTGGGAGTTGTTAGGGAGGCATGAAATGAAAAATTGTCATATTTCGTTTCCTATTGTTTTTTTTGGCGAACATGCACATGACAAAAAATGTTTAATTTGATATTTAGAGTAACTTTTTATATACATTATATATATATATATATATATATATATATATATATATTGTATACATCTTTATCGTAATTTAGTATTTTAGTTGGTGGCACTCGTACCGAACCAGTATGCATCACGAAATTTTGAAATCTGCTAGAAGAAACCTTATCTATAACGCTGAGGATATTGAACTGAATGTTGATATGCGCGCGCGCGTGTGTGTGTATATATATATTGATGGTAGTTGAGAGGGAGACTTTTATTATTAGAAAATAAAACTTTAAAATATATTTGGATTGGATACACGAACATTCTTGAATTTTAAGTAATGAAATAGCTGATTGAGCCACTAAATCAGCTTCCTACTTGCCTGAAATCTCAGAATGTTATTCATAAAAGTCTACAACACTTGTTACAAACTGACAGAATTAACAAATGACAACTTCATTGGACAAGAACAACTAAAGGACAGCATTTAAAGACCATATACCAGGTGGCAATGAAACATGTACTGAAATAAATGACTTCTCATAGGGTTACTACAACGAGAAAAAACAAAAAATAAATAAAAGGATATGACGTAATTAATTTAAAACCCCAGGAAGTTACAGCTATTATTTGCACAATTAGATATAAATAATAATTAGAATCAATCACACTTAACATTCAATGTCAAGTGAAGTACACTTATCTGCTCTCTTAGTAATGAACAGATAACTCAGAAAGCAGTTAGAAGAAACGAGCTTTCATCACCGGAAGGTGGAAAATCGTCATTTAGACAAACAAAATGAAATCTTATAAACAAATTAAGTTGGCATTGATCATACTTTCCTACTCATTTTTTTTTTAAGATATTACTACCCATGAGTCGTTGAACTCGATGCATGAGACTAAGCAAATTCGACTTGAGGAACTTTAAAGGAAAGACCTGCAGTGTAATATGACTTTAAGCAGATTTCCCTTAACAGAATTCAGCATTGACATTTTGCTCATGGCTCATGTTGGATAACTCACTTAATGGAAAAAAATGTGTAGAACATCAATAGTGTAACAAGATGCCATGTTTTTGGTTTCATACTATAACATTTTTCGATCCGACTTGTAGTAGCGTAGATATTTTCAATTTTCAAATTTCCCTGTTACTTACCCCCCCCCTCCCCCTATTCCGATTTGAGTCATTAACTAATACGATCTTTAGTGTTGAATTAAACAGTTAAATGTCGAGTATGGTATAAAATAAATAAATATTTACGAGGTAAACATAACATCTTAAATGATAATGTCATCACAAAGCGTATTTGCATGTACATCACAGAGTAAAAGTTAAATGAAATCAATTTTAAGTATTTAAGATTAGAATAAAGTGGATTATTGTTAATACCACATGAGTAGGAGTGGTGGTTCACTGAATGCTGAAAACTAAAAGAATCTAAATATATCGGTTAAAATTCAAAATAGAGAAAATATGTATATAATAATAGTTATAGGTAATTCAATTTACAACAAGATTAGTTCTGTAAAATTAGTCGATCCAGCTTATAATAACAGAGATATTTCAAATTTTCAAAGTCCACCCTCTAATTTTGAACTTAATTTGTCATCTACAATACAAGGTATGATCGATGGACATTTGAGAGTGAGTTTACAGAGGTGAAATCAAATGTTCATAATACCTCCTCTACTATAAATCAGATCAAGGATAGTTATATAATCAATCTTGTTGCAAATATATTTGTTGTATGAAATTTTTATTTATGTATTTCGATTATTATTGAGTTATTAATGTGTGTGTTTTTTAGTCTTCAATAACACCCTAATTCTACTTGTCAGTTTAACAATAATCAAATATATCTTGAAACAACTTATTCCAATTTTAAATACCAATTTAAGTTTTAAAGGTAATTTACCTTTATTATATCAAGTACACGTAAATATGTTGGATGTAACTTCATAAATTGACATTTTATGTTCTAGACACCTTGATTTTTATTTTGCCAATACCATACTGTATATTTAAATGAGTCATGCAGAAATAAAGATCATATAAATTAATTGTTTAATAGAACCAGAAAGAGAGAGGAATTGAAAATAACTCCCATAATATGAGCCAGGTCAAAAAATGTTTAAAATACCAATCTTCTTTTCATCTAATGTTCTATTGTACGACTGATGTCCAATTCATATTTTTCCAATATATAAGACCGATATTAATTGAGTTATGTATATTTTTGGTTTCATCCTTCATGAAAATCCAATTTTTTTCTAATCCAACTATTACTTTCAGTAACTTAATTACTAATGTTCAGCTTAAACTTAAATTCCTGTTTAATTACACAACTTTTTATTATTATTATTTATTTATTTATTAACGTCAACTTTTTGCAACTTAGGTTAATCAGGACGGGTTATCTACAGGTTACCACCCTTTTCTAGCCAGGGTGGGATTTTAGGACATTATTTAATGAATTTACGCAACTTACTATAAAAAAATAAAAAAATAGAGAGTAGGTAGTAAAATGATATTATCAATGTGTCATCCCAAATCATTGGAAATCTGCTTAGTTTATGCAGCCCCTACATGAAGGATTTTTCATTTTAAGCTATTATATCACTAAAAATCTCATGACCAGCTTAAATTTGAAGCCTTTTTTACAAATTGTTAGAGAAGGGTGAAATTGAGAGAATATATTGTGGGATTTTCTAGTAATTGTGGAATGAACATAATTAACTCAACCCAAGAGTTATGGACATTTATTTACTGCAAATGATTTTCTCTCTATTAAGGGATTATTGAGTAAGCTTATCAGATGAATGAGGAAAATTCTGGGTAGAATTTGTTCTAATGTCAAATTAAATTTTGGCATCTCTGAAGGCTTTCAGGTTACCAGTGGTGTTTAACGAGGCTACCCACTATTTACCAGTAATGCTTTACCTCACCACTCTGGAAGTGGAAATCCAAAATGTAAACGGCAAACTGTAGTCGTGCGATGTAACAACTTGTGAAAGCAATTGATGTCAAATATCCCAGCATTGGCTAGTTTCAATAAATAAGAATGAAAAATAAATATATGCCAATAAACAAAAAAATAATATAAAAATTATGATTTCTTCGGAAAGAAGCAATTCAAAAATTAGGACTGGAGTCATTCTCAAAAATAGTTCTTTTATTTTCTCTAGTTTCTCAAGAAAAATATTACCATTTCTAA
Organism: Riptortus pedestris; assembly: GCA_019009955.1. Classification (NCBI taxonomy): domain Eukaryota; kingdom Metazoa; phylum Arthropoda; class Insecta; order Hemiptera; family Alydidae; genus Riptortus; species Riptortus pedestris. Next base: position 52,157,077 of record CM032230.1, read on the forward strand.
AGAGATTTAAGATTGGAAGTTACTTTCTCTCCTCAATGAAGTAGCTTTCATTTTTTTATAGAGCTATTTTATTACCAATTTCTTTAAAACTTTGTCTGATAGTCCGAGTTCTTCAGGTATTGTATGAATTTCAAGATGACTAGGAGCATCTTTTGGTTTAGAATTGTCCAGGATATTTCCATCTATTTTTCTTCAGCAGTTACATCTACTTTATTCAGTAATAGTTCAATAATTAATTATTGATAATAATTGCTTCTATGTAACCTAAGATGTCTTCAAAGTAGGATATTCATTTTAAACAGTTAAAACAAAAATATAAGATCCACATAAGATGTTTACTCAATAGTTAATGGAGGCTGCCAGCTTTTAAAATAACTTATTTATTTATTAATGCCCACTTTATGCGTTGACTTTAATCTCACATGGTAAACCTAGAGTGGGGAGTTCGATTCCCGCCTGGGCAATAGGAATTTATTTAGTTTCAAAATTCATTAAATAAAATACTTAGTCCCACCCTGGCTAGAAAAGGGTGGTAACCAGTAGATAACCCGTCCAATTAGCCTTAGTTACATAAAGTGGACATTAATAAATAATTAATTAATATACTGCTTAAAGCTAATTGGGACGTGTGTAACTCATTACCAATCAGACTTTGTCTTGATCCCTGCTTGCGACTACAATTCATAGCATACACTGGCTTATCTTCTATATTTTATCCTTTCCTTCCTCCAATTCAAATATAGCTCTGGATCTTTAGTTTCCATGATTATTTCCTCTTTTATTTAGTTTCATCATGGAATCCCCATCATTTTAGACTAACTACAGGGAACTACTACTTATTTGCTTCCTCTAAACCTTAATAACTTGATTATTATTTACTTACCTGATTCTCTTCTCCGTTCACCAAAAAGAGATCTTGTGGAGTTTAGAAACTGTAATAAGCAGATATAGCTGCCGACCACTCTGAATGGCCTAAGATAGTGATCTAAGTCTAGTAGTAAGTGGAAGAATGAATTATCTACCTTTTTTTGCAACCTTTTCTACCCATGGTTGTATTACGAATATTACAGTTTGTCCTGCACTAAAAGCGAATAAGAACCTATTCACATGAAGTACTAAAAATTAATGACAAAAAATAATTGTATACGTAATTTATTTAAATGCTAAATACATTTTATTTTTGTTAAAGGTTACTATGGGTAATTCTATGCATACTATCTTGGATTGGATCGACAATGCTCATTATGGCTTCATGGGATGCCTTTCAAAATAATGCTGTTAGCTTTGTTGTTGAAACTACCTACCTTCATGTGAACACTTCTTTTCCAAGTGTTTCTGTTTGTGAAGATGAAAATAATATGGCCAGTGTATATGAAGCATCTCAGGAGTAAGTTATCACACTCTGATTGAACATACTTTAGAAGACAATTTGACATTATGCACTGAACTGTGTAAATTTTTAGCAGATTTTCATTAAGGGAAATCAACTATTGAGGTTGTTATCAAAACATGATTTTTGGAAAATTGTCTTAAATGTCCATTGATCCTATCAAGGAGATGACGAAAATGAGGTCCATCCAAAATTTTATATGTATATATACTACTTTGTTAACTTTTAGCGGTTCCAATTTCTGTTTGATCATTACCAAACTAAATATATATAAACATTCAATGTAAAAGTAAAGATCAAGCTCATTAACGGCGGAAATCAGATCAGGTGGAGAGGGGAGAGAAAATACAAAATTCAAAATATCTACATTACTATGAGTCAGATTGAAAAATACAGCATAACAAATTTTTTGAAAATTTAATTTTCTATAAATGTCGTTCTATACAATTTTACCGAGAATTTTGCATTTAGTAATTCTCAGCTCATAATAAACCCCCACTTTTCGACATCACACTTAAGCAATAAACGTATACTGATATATTAAAAACATCAGAAATGTCTTATTCCAAAAATAAATACCAAATATTGTTTTCAACAGAGTTTTTATAGATGTGATAAATGCAAGCACATTGTGTGGTGACATCATCAATTAATATTTTATTTCTTGGGTCGAAAATGACAATGAATATGTATTTATGTTATCACTAGCTCAGATACCCGGCTTCGCCCGGGAATTGATTTAGGGTGAATGGTGATGGTATTTTTTTGGCAAGGCCTTACGTTGCACAATATATTGACATTTACCCGTCCCAGTGTTTAGGGTTAATACCCGTTGTTGGCATTTGTTAATAATAAAATTAATTTTTTATGTAAGTCTTCATTGTCCTCCAAATTGTCATATTTCCCGTCTCCTGTGCATTATGCATAGATTTCAGTTATTAAGGACAAAATTTCAGGCCTCCCTTATAACCCCCACTCCAGTTCTAACCTAAAAATTTTAATATAGCTTATAATCATGGAAGAATTAATGCTAATTGACGTGAACAGTTTTTTTAAGTTCGGTTTAATGATTAGCGACAAATGAAATAGATGACTCCCGCTTTAGTTTATAGTGTATATCTCGTTTATACTTTGTTAAAAGACAAAAATGAATATGACAAAAGTTACTCTAATTATCAAAGTAAACAACTTTTGTTATTTTCATATTTGCCGAAAAAACAATAGGAAACGAAATATTGCTATTTTTAATCTCAGCCCTCCCTTATATCCCCCACTCCTGTTCGTCTCAGAGGATATTAAAATAGCCTAAAGTCTAAGTTGGATTAGTAGTAATATACATACCAAGTTTCATAAAATTCGGTTCAGCCGTTTATGCGTGAAAAGGTAACAAACAAACAAACAGACACCAAAGAAACAAAATGCAGTTATGGTGTCTATGACATGTGAAACGAAAAGTTATCGTGAAATTTCGCGAAAAAAATCAATGTTCAGACAGAGGTTACAATTTTATATATATATATATATATATATATATATATATATATATATATAATATATATATATAGATTAGTAATTGTATATATTTCTTGTTGATTTTATTTATCTTGAATGTATTTCAATATTAATTATCTTATTCATTTTTATGTAATGTTTATGAGCACAATAAACGACATTCTATTCTACTACTTTTTAGTAACTATTAATACTCACTTACTTTCAGATTATTTGGAGAAGATCACGACTGTAACTTAGACGAAGTTCTTAAAGAGCTAACATACTTCAGAGGTACAGCCTATTATATCAAAGAATTCTGTTTTTCTGGAGACATAGAATGCCCAAAGAGCAATTTCAGCTTTCTTTCTGACAAGGTAGTTGCTTTGTTAGAATATTCTCAATTAAAGTAGAAATTATGTAATGACTGATACGATGATGATGGTAGTTGCTTTGATGATGTAATGACTGATATGATGATGATGATGATGGTAGTTGCTTTGTTAGAATATTCTCAATTAAAGTAGAAATTATGAAATCAATGACTGATATATTTCAACTTTTGGATTAGCTTTTTATCAATTAAGAATTGGCGATTTTTCAGTGTCGTTCATTACCTTTATCAAGGCTTAAACAAAAAAAAATAAATATATATATATATATATATATATATATATATATATATATATATATATATATAATTTTGCCCCAGAGATATTATGGCATTGCCCCCTCCTCTCACGTACATGTAAGCAGAGCAAGACTGGACTGGGTAAATTAAAGTTGAAGTCTGCATAGTCCTACTGGCTAATACCTATAATTAGTCAGCTTATGCAGACTACAGGCTATGGAAGGATGGCTATCTAACAAGCCGGCCTTGAGGGGATTTTTTTCATTTTATGCGATTATTTGTATGAATTGAATTTTCCTCAAGAAGCTTTTAATACTGGGTGGTCTGGTACAGTAGACAATGTCCAAGTGGCACTCTTATTCTCTTGTTCGTTCCTGTGAAAATCAGGTTCACTTGATCATGGAATCAATTACCAGGTGTAGTCGGGAAGATACATTATGGCACTGACATTTGGTAGATTTTTTTTAAAATCACAGACAATATTAATAATTGACAATAAAGTTGTCATTGGTAAGAAACAATACCATGAAATCCAGTGTGTCAAACATATAGAAGTCATGTAAACTAAGACAATGCAATAGGATTTGAAATTCAAGCAGAACACAAAATGAATATGTATAGAATGTTTTTATACTGAGAAGAAATAGAGTCTCTAGACAGATACGGAAAGTAAATTCAAAATTTTTATTTTGTAAACTCATGTAGTCCTTACTTTTAGAATATGATAGTATCTTCCATCAAAGATAATTTTCTCTAATAAAATTGTATTTTACAGGTTCGCAGTCCATGTGAAAACATTTTTTCAAAATGCACATGGAGAGGAGTTGAATTTGACTGCTGTGAACATTTTCTACCCCTTCCGACCGAAATTGGCACGTGTTTCTCTTTTAGTATAGCAAATGAAAAGTAAAAAGATATATAATTTTTTGTAGTTTTAACAAAACCTAATTACTAATTTTGAAGACTATTTTAGGCAGTGATGGTTGCAAAGTCAAAGCAGAAGAAATGGATATTACCTAGTCTAAAAAAGATCTGTTTCAGAATAAATTCATAGCACTAGGAACTGTAAGAATACATATATAGGCAGGGCAGGAAACAAATTATAGATTCAGTTCAAGGTATGCCATTTTGAAAGAGAAGAAAGGATGGGTTCTTATGCCTTGTTTTAACTCAAAGTTGTTTGAAATCAAAGAGACCCCTTACATTCAGTGGCAATCCAACTCTTTTAGTTGCTTGTTTAATGTTCAACTTATGAAAATATCTCAGTAAATTCCTTGTTTTTAATAAAACTTTTTATAGATCAGAAAAATGAATTAACTAACTTTGTTGTTGATATTCAGGTATTTTATAATATATGTGTTAAGGCATCTGTCATATAAGAAAAATGTATGTACTGTTTTTGCCAAAAAGTCTGTCTTCAGGAGTTGATTCTTAAACCTTCTTCAGCATGTAATAAAATGGTTGTACTTCCATTTTAAGAAATCAGTTAATAATTTTGCTATGCAAACTAGATGTTATAGTCTTTATTTTAAACATAACGATTCAAGTTGCCCAACAGTAGTAAATCCTACCATTAGGAGTTTAGAGTGTGAATGGATCTATTATCTGAGTTTCCAAATTAATGGTAGTGGGTTAAATATTACAATAATATAATGAAACAAAGAAAATTCAGTGTTCCACTTTAGGAAATGTTTTCAATAATTTTAACGGATCAATTAGTTTTAGTAAGAGCTGAGTATGAGACAAAATATTACTGAGTCCATTGATAGCTGTTTTTGGAGTCAATGATTCTCTTACTCGTCCTTTCTTTTCGTATACAAACAGGTCATTTGCATCAATATGCCCAATAATCCTGTTAGTTAAAATGATTGTTGAAAATCCAAATAAGGCTATTTGAGTCAACATCTTTGAATATTTCTTTACCTGTGTGTGATCTGTAGTACTTCTCTTTCATGTCTCATCCATGGCTATAGTTCATCCCGCAATATCTAAATGGTTCACTTCCTATACAAGTTTAATTTCAGCCAGGTATCCCTTGCTTTCCTGTACCAAACTTCCCTAAAAAGAATAGAATTGCCTTTTAATTATAATACCCATTTCTTTTCAATTAATAAAGATTTCATTTTGGTTTGATATTTTACAACTTTCAGGATGAGAGAGAAAAAAGGTTTACCATACCTTTCACTGCTATCAAACAGGCAAACACCATTAGGATCTCTGTCAATTGCCTTAAATATATCTAGCAAGGTGAGGCACTCTCAAAATTAGCATGATTTAAAAAAATGACTGGTTTTCCAAATAGTTAATTATATGATTTCTCAGATATATTTACACCCAGAAGATGATGTGCCTTTTTATAACACAATGAACACTGATGTCTTAGGAGCAACAATAAATGCTGCAAAGTCGTACGGAATTTCCATTATAGATATAGAAAATGGTCCTGAAGTGAGAGATCTAAGTGTTCATCAGAGACAGTGCCGATTTCCAGACGAGAATTATCTTCAGGTACCTAAAAGTTGATCTTTACTGACGAAATCATAAATATTGATTATCAAGGTCTTCAAATAATCATAATCAGTAAGCAACCTTTCAATGAATATTTAATTACGAATTGTAAGAAAACAGAAACAAGCCAAGAAGATGAGAGCCATTATTTAATTCCCGCTAAGACTACTGCACAGCAGCCATTTTATTTAACATAGTCGACCCTTACAATAACTTAATTATTATTAGTTTTATTTTTATTAGTACTATTATTGTTTTATTTGTTATAAGTTATCTTTTCCACTTATTCAAATAAATGATTGAAACAAAAATAGAGGTTTAAGGGAACTAGCTACACAATTAAACCTAGAAAGGCGGAAATTCTTGAAGTAGGAACTCGGAGAAAATCTGATGTCTTCAGAATGTGCTCTCTACCATCTAAGTTATACATATTTTTAATTATCATTAAATTAAACAAATGTATGCAAAACTAATTATTTTTCATTAAAATTCTAAATTTATATAATCTGAATATTACAATTCCGATAGTGATACTGCAGTCCCGATTAAGACTCCTTGTAAGTTCATTCTTTATATATATATATATATATAACCCCCCCCCCCGGTATATAATTTGTATACCGTTTATAAACGGTATACAAATTATAAAGTAAAAGGAGAATTATAAATAAAAAACAATGGCTTCCCTGTCCATGAAATTCCTGTAGGAGGCTTTAGTAGGGGGGGGGGGGGGGGGAGAGAGGTTTAATTATTCGTTTTGTCAAATTTCCTCCCCCTTTTCTCAATAAGCAGATTCCGACGTGCTGGAATGGCACATGCCCACCAAATATTTGATATCTTCTCACCATATGTACGTTATCCCTTCACACCATATATATATACTAGCTCAGATACCCGGCTTCGCTCGGGAATTTATTTGAGGCTGAATGTTAATGCTATTTTTTTGGCAAGGCTTTACTTTGCACAATATTTTGACATTTACCCGTCCCAGTGTTTAGGGTTAACACTCGTTGTTTCTGTGGATTTGTTAATATTAAAATTAATTTTTTATGTATGACTTCACTGTCCTCCATATTGTAATATTTCCCGTTTCCTGTGCATTATGCATAGATTTGAATTATTAAGGACTAAATATTAACATACATTTGAATTAATTTTTCCAGGTGAGGTACCTGGTGGTTCATATAACTTTTGTTATGTGCATATTTGCCGAAACTACAATAGGAAACGAAATATCAATATTTTTAATTTCAGGCCTCCCTTATAACCCCCAATCCTGGGGTTATATATATCTTCTATCTATATATATATAAAATTGTAACCTCTGTCTGTACATTGATTTTTTTCGCGAAATTTCACGATAACTTTTCGTTTCACATGTCACAGACACCATAACTGCATTTTGTTTCTTTGGTGTCTGTTTGTTTGTTTATTTGTTTGTTACCTTTTCACGCATAAACGGCTGAACCGAATTTTATGAAACTTGGTATGTATATTACTACTAACTCAACTTAGACTTTAGGCTATATTAATATCCTTTGAGGCGAACAGGAGTGGGGGTTATAAGGGAAGCGCGAAATTAAAAATAGCGATATTTCGTTTCCTATTGGTTTTTCGGCAGATGTGAACATAACAAAAGTTGTTTATTTTGTTATTTAGAGTAATTTTTGTTATATACACTTTTTTCGTATACCGAATTATAAACGAGATATACGCTAAAACCTACAGCGGAAGTGAACAATTTTTTTGGGATAAAAGGCTCAACCGAACTAAATGAAAAACTAGGTATGTGTATTAGCACAAACGCCTTCTTTATAATAAGCCATACTAACATTTCTAGGGACGGGCAGGAGTGGGGGTTATAAGGAAGGCCTGACATTAAAAATAGTGATGTTTCGTTTCCTACTGGGGTTTCGGCAAATATGCACATAACAAAAATTGTTTATTTTGTTATTTTGAGAAATTTGCTCAACAATTCTTTTCACTATGATCTACCAGGTACCTCACCTGGAAAAATTAATTCAAATTATAATATATTATTATAATATTTTATCCTTAATAATTTAAATCTATGCATGGTAATTCTGAGCTATTATCCGGTTAACTTCAATTCCCTCCATACTGTAATATTACATTAGTGTAGTGCTGAATATTAATATTCAGTCCTAATTATGTGTCGGAAAACGAAAATATATTAATAAACTTAATTTAGTAGTCGTCTGGCTCACTATCGGTATCTGGCTCATGAACGACGCGAGATAAATTTTGTAACACTAAAATTTCCAAAATACGCCATCGGTGGTTAAAACCGAGGGTGGGGGTTATTACATTAGTGTAGTGCTGAATATTAATATTCAGTCCTAATTATGTGTCGGAAAACGAAAATCTATTAATAAACTTAATTTAGTAGTCTTATGGATCACTATCGGTATCTGGCTCATGAACGACGCGAGGTTGCTCGTCCTCGCCATTGTAGATCTGACCAATCGCCCTAAAAATGTGATGTACTCTTGTTTTATACTAAAGTTAGAACAAGAAAACCCCCACCCTCGGTTTTAACCACCGATGGCGTATTTTGGAAATTTTAGTGTTACAAAATTTATCTCGCGTCGTTCATGAGTCAGACGACTACTAAATTAAGTTTATTAATATATTTTCGTTTTCCGACACATAATTAGGACTGAATATTAATATTCAGCACTACACTAATGTAATATTACAGTATGGAGGGAATTGAAGTTAACCGGATAATAGCTCAGAATTACCATTTAAATCTATGCATAATGCACAGGAAACGAAAAATACGACAATATGGAGGACAGTGAAGTCTTACATAAAAAATTAATTTTATTATTAACAAATCCACAGAATCAACGGGTCTTAACCCTAAATACTGGGAAGGGTAAATGTCAAAATATTGTGCAAAGTAAAGCCATGCCAAAAAATACCATCACCATCCAGACTCAAATGAATTCCCGGGCGAAGCCGGGTATCTGAGATAGTATATATATATATATATATATATATATATATATATATATATATATATATATATATATGAACTCTTTTCGCCATATACTTTCTATTTCTAAGTAAAACTCCATTGAGTAGATGTGGTGTTTGCTAAAGGCTGAAAACAATTACAGACTGAATAACTTACTAAATATATGATCTACTAAAAAAGGGATAAAATTATAATTGTAGAACACCAATAGCTTAATAAGATTGGTTCTATAATATTTTCCATGCGACTCATAATATGTTATGTTATGTTCTATGGGAGATTCTTTGAATATTCGAATCCCCCCCCCACTCTATACCCCCTTATTTTTAGTCCCTTTTCAGTCATTAACGACTATGCACAAAAGTTTTGCATGAAACAGTGAAATATCCAGAATGGTATATAAACATGGAAATAAACATTTCGAGATAAGAGCGTAAATTCTTAATTGATGACTTCATAACTACGTATTTGCATTTATATCACAAAGTAAAAGGTTAGTGAAAATAATATTTGGTATTTAATCTTTGAATAAAGTGGTAATTAATAACACAATTTTTAATATGGCACTAGTAGGGGGTATACTGAAGGCTAAAAACTAAAAAATCCTAAAAATATATTTACAGGCCACTTCCTCACACACAATACACAAATAAATGCATATATAGATAGATATAACAAATTCATTTATTAATATTCATATTTTGTTTCCATTGTCAGTCATCAGACAAGTATAGCTACAGTGCCTGTGTGGTAGATTGTAGAAGGAAGGAACAACTAAGAATCTGCAATTGTACATCTCACCTCATGCCAAAATCAAGTAAATATGTTAATATATGGAATAATTTATATTTCAATAAATATGTAACTATCTCTGTCACACCTTATCTTTATTTTAATATTAAAAAAAAAAAAAACACCATCAGTATGAAACTATCGAAAAATAAATAAATAAACATGAGCAAAAACACAGCTGCCTTTGTACCATTTGCTACAGTAGCTAATCTTTTGTGAACATAGCCATTTTCGTGTGTGAACATTGAGATCAAACTTTGAGTACTTTACAAATATCATTAACGAGAATTTATAATTATATTCATATTTTATTAATTCTATGGCATAGAAACCAATAATAAAAGTTTTTTTGTTTTCTATTTTAGTTCACGTAGTTTCTTTTGCACTGACAAACGTGTTTCATGTTTTCTTTACTTCTTCAGGCCCCTAAGCTAACTTCCCTTTTCGGAGTTAGACTAGATTCATTTTGACTGCAACTGAATAGAAGAATTGGACCCACTAACTCATCTAAAGAAATATGTTAGAAACAAATAAAACCAGTTGTAATGAATGCAGACTCCGATGCAATTCTAGAACAAATATAGTAGATTTCATGGAGAAAGAAAGAATAATTAATTTATACAATTTAAAAAAATGTCGCATCACTTTTTCTTTTTTAAATAAGAACAACAAAGAACCTAGCATCATGCTTCCAATAATGGATACAAGGAGCGTTTTTTTATATAGATTAAATAGTAAGAGCCTGACATTTTAGTGAGAGTAAGCCAAAACCAGAATCAAATAGAGTCCAAAGATAGACAGAATAGAGTTAACTGCTTTAATTTTATCTTTATTTCGCATTTGAAGATAATCTTGTGTAAAAAAATTGAGTAAAATCGGATTTAAAACGACCTTCAGTCAAATAAACACTATCTAAAAGCCATGTTACCAAAGATCTAAGATAGAGTTGATATACTAGATATGTCGAGAGTGTATCCAATAGTTGGTGTGTGTTGTGGCTTGTACATGGGGCAAAGTGGTCGCGAGATAACAACCAGGTTAGAGGAACACATCACTCATGAGAAGGAGTTTCATTCCGCAGCCGAAAAGGAGAATCACAATGCCTAGTGTTCACTACGTCAAGCCAAAAAGTACTCTCATTAAAGTTCAAATCATGTTCACAATGCTTCAATTGATTCTCACAAAATATTCAGTGCATTCTAATGATCCTTTGAGTGTTTCCAAAAAAAGGGATTACAATGTGTGAGATTCCTTCCATGAAGCATTCCATATCATCAATTTTCAGAAAGTTTCATTTTTTACTCTGTAGGTCCAGAAGAAAATTGTGACATCAATGGTATCCTTTGTCTCAACAATAATTACGGGAGTCTTGGAGTTCAGAAGACAAGATGGAGCAGAAAGGAAGGACTTGCATGTGACTGCTTGCCTGGGTGCAGTGATCCTGAGTATAGTATTATTACAGCCAGCAATTCCTTGTAAGTTGTATGTATTTAGACTCCCTTAGAGCCATTATGCAACATGCACAGAATAAAATTATTTATTTCACTCTTGTTGAGAAATAACTCCAATTAGCATACCGACATGCTCTAAGAACAATGGTAGCAAAGTTAGACCGTTTGTCCACTCTTTTAGTGACTTAAACCACTCAATACTGCTCGGAGGTGTTCAATGGACTACAATGAGGTTTTATATTTTGTACATTGCCACAAATAGTCACTGTAGACTAAGAGAGAACCGAAATTTTTAAGTTGGAGGGGTGGGGGTATACTTCGACACCAATACATGTATTCATAAATAACTTCTTTAAAATAGGCTTCATAAAAAAAGTATGCCAAATTATATTTAGAATATATGTTTCGGCCTTATAATGATTTTTTGATTTATTAATATTTCATGAGAATGGTTCCATAGAATTGAAAAATCTTTTGCTTGTATTAAGAGAGCACATATTGTCAATATATATTTAATACGTTACTACCCCTTTCAGGAATGGGGGCTTATTTCGAAGTCAAAAACAATTTTATCTTATAACAATTTTACCGACATTCATGGGTAACAGGTATTTTGCACATAAATACATCAATTATCGTGTTTCACGTTTTTAAGAAAAGAATGGTTTTAAGAATTATGAGACTGTATTAGGTGCAGAAGCGAATTTAACCTTCAATTTAGAAAGAAACCATTTTTCCAGGTTCTTTATCTCAAATTTCCAACTACTTCCTGCTTTTGTTACAGATTTCTCTGTTATTGCAATAGAAAGAATTAGCCAAATCTTATACCATTTTCGTACCAATAACATAATGATGTCATTACTATTACACACATGATAAAATTACTCTAATGTGTTGAAAATGAATCATTCATTGTCATCACATTAGAGTCTATATATTCCGACAGGAAACATTTATTACTTCTATACTTCCAACGGACGGGTAACGCAGCTCTTACCTTATAATGCATTTAAATAGGAGACAAAATTAGTTGCTCAATGAAAAAGCATTATATAGGAAGAACATGTTTTTTTTTCTTTTTTCATTCTTCAACTTCTCATGAGATCCACCATTTTTTAGAGCTCTTAAGTTCTTTTGACATTTTTCAAAATGAGATATTTATTCGATGAATAAAATATACCTATATTTTTCATGTGAACAGTAGTTTATTAATAAATAAATGTTATTTATTGACGTCCACGTGCAACTAAGGCTTATCACAGATTATAATATATAATTATTGCCCTTTTCTTGCATTTAGTCAAATATCGGATATATATATACTAAAATTGGAAGATGCTCATTATCCAAATCAGATGTGACTTTTTTTATTATAGAATTACACCTACAGACGGGTTCTAATTGATCTAGAGGCTGTGAGACCATTTATATTTATGTATTTGAATATATTTAAATAGATGAGGTTTTTTGCCTGCATTTTGTATTCAATTAGTCAATTATTTAATCAACTTCCAGTATTTCAGAAAATGAGTCAAGAGTGGACATATTTTTAGACAGGCTTCCCAGTGAAAGATATAAAAGGAATGTTGTCAGAAGCCGCTTGGATCTCGTAGGTAATGTATTTATTCTTTTAGGATATATATGTAGTTCCGTCCCCCCCCCCCTCCCGGCTAAATTCATTTATTTATTTATATCTCAGTACTATAATCAGGTCTAAATAACGTGAAGATAAATGAATGAATTCAGCCTTTATTATAAAGTGAAATTAATAGTTTACAAACATTAATATATACTTGATTATTAGGTACAAAATACTATGCTAATAAACAACATTGCTTACTTACTAAGAATTTAGGTAACCCATCAACAACCAACAATTGGTGGTTCACTCTTTATAGGCCTTCCCCGAAGGGAGTATGGCCTAACTTGGCGGAGTGACCAACTGTATTTGGGAAGTGGAGTTGGGCATTAGTGAGAGCCACTTTATAGCAGATTTCCCTTAAAGGAAATTAGCTATTGAGGTTGTACTCATGACTCTGTTTTTTTTAAAAAAAAACCTCAAATGTCCATCGATTCTACCCAGGAGATAACGAAATTGAGGTCCGTTAAAACTGTATATATATATATATATATATATATCTATATATATATATATTTATATATATATATATATATATATATGTCTGTTGACGCTTTTTGTCGGATCGTTACCAAACTCGATATTTAAACGTTTTATGTAAAAACGGACATCAAGTTTGTTCAGATCATATTTGTTATTGACTGAAATCGGGCCTGAAACAGTGAGGGTTTAGAGAAGGGGGAATATAAAACCAATTTTCTTAAACTATTGATGCCCAACAATTAATATTTTATGCATTTTTTTTCTTAACTCAAGTTAATTATAGGTAATTAGACGAGTTATTCTCCTTTCTTGTTTTCTGCCTTAGTAACCCCCCCCCCCACCATACTCATAGTTTTTTCATATTAATATAGAATATGTGGTGAGATGAGATCAGTAGCGTCCTATACCAGCACTTGGGAAATCTGCTTAGTTTACGCAACCCTGCGTGGCGGACTTTTTCATGAGTCAGATGCGCAAGTTTTATTTAACCAATTTGTTGAGCTTATTAATTAGATAAGCCTTTAGCTCTGTTCAAAAACTCCAGAAACTGCTGTTTTTAACAGTTTAGAATTTGAAAAATATATTTTCATATAGTATGCCAACCTTTCGAAGTAACATTGTAAAGTGTATTTGTTTCAATAATATCGTCAATCTATTATTTTCAGTTTCAATGGGAGGAGCGGCAGGACTGTTCGTTGGTGCCAGCCTGTTGAGCTTCGTTGAAATTTTTTATTTCATTATTTTTCGTTCGCAAAACAATGACAGCAATGAGGAAGAATCCATTCCAGAGGAAGCTAGCAGAAATATAAATAACAACACTATTTTAGGAAGTAACAGAATCATTGTTAAAAAAGCCAATAAAGAAATATTGAAGACAGATGCTATTGGGGTTTACAAATATAATATGAAGAAACTAGAAAAAATTCCTCCTGTTATACCAAAAAATATTTCTTACTCTGATGTATATCTTCCGTAATATTTTATTCGTGATAGTTGTAATTTTTATATTTATTTGCTTGTAAAGTTGTTATCTTTATTAGACCTTTAGTATATATTTATTACTCTGTATTACATTATATTTAGGATACCTGTAATATTGCTGCACCTATAGCTTTTCCTGCAGCTTTTATGAAAAATATTCATGGTGTTTTGCTAGGCTTCACACCATACTACCAGACAATACCTACTTGTCAGCACTATCTCTCATTACAATAAAATGTTTCCATTATGTGTTATTAATGAGACTTCATACCCCCATGCAATATGAAATCATTTAGGTAAAGAAACTAATATCTCTGTTCACCCTTCAGTATGTAAATCCATAGACCCAGGAATGATGATGAAACGGCCTAATTGATTCCTAGGACATAAGTTATCTTTGATGCAGAAATGAGAGCTCACGATACCTACATGCACTAATATCTAATACAAGCTAAGGTACCCGGCTTCGCCCAGAAAATCATTGGAGGCTGAATATTGAGGGTATTTTTAAAGCAAGGCTTCAATGTGTACAATTATACTTCCTGTCTGGGCGTATTATTTTCCCATAAGGAACAGGTAACTGTAGGGCACTTATAGAAAATAAATTTCAGTTTAAAAGAGTAAATGAAAATGAGTTCCTAATCAATCTCTCTCAACTGTTTGGCACACCGTGAATAATTCCAATCATAATCATGGATAGCATTTATTATAATTAAACTGTATCTATAATGCACATATTTTCTGTCAAATCCACTCCGAGCACACATAGTTTAGTAGAAAGAAATTCCAATAGTACATTTAACAGGAAATAAGTTAACACAATTGACTGTGTTATCCTCCGTGCAACTTCCTCTTCCGCTTGAGGGTTATCACCATTGCTTTACTTAAACTAATTATTCAAAGCATTAAACAATTGGAATTTTCTAATAATTAATTTTCCCGGTAGAAATAAATAAGAGGGGTAACCTAAAAATAATTGAATTTATTTTCAAAATGCGAGGCGAGGAGGAAGATCGTAGTCCTCCAAGCAGCCTACATAATACTTTAAACAATCAAATCGAGTTTATACGCATTTGTCTTTTGTCATAATTACACTATCAAGTAATGTTTAATAGTTATGTATAGCTTTTTTTATAAATATTCGAATATGCATATGTTTTTGGGCGACCAACCCATCCACATCATCTCCGACACCATCATAGTGTCACATGGTCTTTCTCCTTTCTTGCTTCTCGTGTTTTTCTATTATAAATAATTCGTTAAGAAATTGGGTCAGCGCATTTGACCTATAAATTACTTTATTTAAAATTTAAATTTTCCGTTTTAAAAATATCCGAAAGTTAATATGAACCTCAGAAATAGTGGTATTTTTAGTTCGTAAATTAAAATATTATTTATATTCATGGCTGAGGTTAGCCATGTGAGTTAAAGTGTTGGCCTTCTCACATGGTAAACCTAGAGTGGCGAGTTCGATTCTCGCCTGGGCAATAGGAATTTATTTGGTGGCGGACTCATTAAAGAAAATCCTTATTCCCACTCTGGCTAGAAAAGGGTGGTAACCTGTAAATAACCAGTCCCAATCAGTCTCAGTAACGGAAAGTGGACGTTAATAACATTTTCTTCACAAAAGGGGATATAATAGTTTGAAAGCAATCGCAATGTGCCGTAGATTCACCAGAACAAGTTGGACTAAAAACAAATCCAACGTGGATGTTCTAAAGGAGATGGGAGAAAGTAAAAGTAAGGAAGGTGAAATTTCGTGGGCATATCATAAGGCACTAAGATTTCATCACAAATGAATTTGAAGTTATGGCCATTGGTCTTAGGTAAGAAGGAGGCCAATAAAATCCTGTTTTTAAGACCTCAAACATCTTATGGAAAATGAAAGACCAGGCAGGCCCTGCCACACAGCTTTGGTAGGAGTGTAAGTAGTGAGATTAGCTCTTTCCCTCTGTGGCTAAATAAAAAGTCCTCGCAGCCATTATGTTCTTTCAGAAGCTGTTCTTTTCACATTCGAAGTTTTACTTGGAGAAAGAAAGGACTTCCAATTCTTCACAATTTTTTTATTTCAGCCCTAAGCGCTTTCGAAGACTATTGTCTCCATCTTCAGAGCTGCACATGAAAAACAATGACATCAATAAAATCTCTATACATTACAAATTTGTTTTTCATATGTAGCTCTGAAGATGGAGACAATAGACTTCGAAAGCGCTTAGCGCTGAAACTTAAAAAAATTGTGAAGAATTGGACTTCTTTTTCTCTCTCCAAGTACACAATATTCTTCACTTCCAACAACACTGCTGTGAAATTCCGTGTTTTCTTTAATCAGCATTATGTATGTAGATAACCTTTCAACCTCTTTGGATTTACCACAATGACTTTGTAAAACCATACCTGCATGTGTGCAACCTTCTACAATGGGTTGCATACGATGCTGGGATATTTATTTTTTACTGAACTATGAATAGATACTTGATTTATTTTTCCTATATTGGAACACAATTTAGGTAGTTCAATTTATTAAATGTCGCAACTGCTATTACATTTCAGTGTTAACTAATTTTACTTTCTTTATTAGAGGAGTCCAAAAACAAAATGTAAAAGGAGTACCACTTCATCCTATGCAGACAGTTCAGAGTTTATTTGAAATAGCACTACAGAATTTACAGAAGAAACCTTTAAATAAGCCAATTCTCTATACTGCTAGCAGGTAAATGCATAGTATTTTAATGCCAGTAATACTCCTGAATTATGTACCCTTATATATTTTGAAATAGTATAGTGATAGAAAACATTGTATTAGCAGTATAGTACTGACATCTGTTTTCAGCCAAAATAAACTTTTTATTGATCAATATATTTCTGTAAGATAGTTGTTTAAACAAAATATTTAACATAACTTTTAAAAAAAAAGTTCCTCCAGAATTGAACAAATTTGTTAGTTTTTTCCATAATGCATGTATTCTGATTGTGGATAATAGACAAACTCGTCTGTAATCCTGACCTGTTAATAATATGAAAAGCACACACTTTCTGGCTATCTAAATTAAATTACAAATTCCTAATTGTTTTACAGAGTGATCTATAGATGTCAGTCAGTATGTACCCTTTATTTGAAAAGTAATAATATTTTTTTTTGTGAAAATGATAGCTTTGATATATTTGAAAAATTATAACTCACTGAATCATATAATCGTTAGCTTTCCTGAGTTCCTTTCTATTAGATTTATTATAATTTAACCTTTGAAAAAAAAAACATGTCATGATAGAATTTTTACTAGTTATTAGGTGTTGCAATCAACAGGTCAATTCTGCTAGCTGCCTTAGGTATGTGGCTGAGAAAACATTGGACAATTTGCTAAGACTTACATCCCAGCCTTTATTATATTTTGGCATATTTTTTACTACATTTTTAATTTTTTTTCTTTATGATTATTTGCAGGACTGACTCTGGGGTCCATGCTTTTTGTAATGCAGCTCATGTAGACTTGGAATTTCAGGATAAGCCACAGTCTGTATATAAGCTAATTCATTCTCTGAACAAATTTTTTATAACAAGACAGCTTGATGTTCGGTAAAATATTTTCTATTCTTTATTACTCTTATGTTTGTATTTTTTAATTAAATCGGAAATGAAAATGCTAAAACATTTTTATTCTGAGTTATTTTGGCCCATCACTGTGATTATAACTTCCAAAATTGTTTGGATAGAAAATAAATAAAAGTATCCTTTATTATGGCAACACGTTTGAAAACCAATATAGAAAGCACCCCTTATTATATATATTGGTAAGTAAATCACAGATATCTGCTGAAATATTGGAAAAAATATTAAAAACAAAATAAACAGTCAAAGATGAAAATTAAACCATAGGTTTTGAAAAATATGAAATTTTAATTGGATCTGCTATTTGAAAAAAATATAGATAAAAATTTCAAAAAAAAAAAAAATGTACTAAAAGCTAAAAAATAATTCTAGGTCCTAGTCGTCACCACTTTCCTCATCAATGTAGAGCATTAATCAGGCAAATAAATAAAATCAAAGAGTGTGTGAAATAACTGAGATAGTTTTTGATCTCTCTCCCCTCTAGGGGTTCTAGTCTTATTTCAGACATTAGTGAACTTGATTTTTAAAAAATGTCTAAATTCGGCTTTGGTATTGGTCAAACAAAAATTGTGACCGCTAGAGCCCATACCCATTATATTGAAGCAAATATGAAATCTGGCATGTGGTGACGGCTATCTTTGATTTAAAATTTGTCATATTGTACAGGATCCTACTATTGGAGCCCTTTCATTTGAATCCCACATTGAGGAAGTTGTGAAGAAAAAATGTGTAAGCCGCCATTTTTTTGCTAGCCATATTCGATTTGCATTTTTTATAGTGTACTCTATTCTACTAGTCAGCCCTTACATTTCATACCCACATTAAGGTAGCTGTGGAAAAAAAAGTATGACCTCCATTTTGTTGTGGCGACCATCTTGGATTTACAAAGATACTGAGTATATTAAATTGTATTGTCATCAGAACTAAAGGTGTGTTACCAAATATCAGGTCAATCGGTGAGCAGAAAAGGGTCAAATTTCAACTAATAAGTTCAACCCAAATAAATAAATAAACAGGCTAAATAACACTGTTTACGAAACTTATTTACTAGTTGATGAATTAGCATAGTTTATCTATTATGTATGTTATTTTTAATAAAATTTATATAATAAACAGTTTTAACAGTATTATTTTGAAGAAGAAAAAAATATGAGAAATTAAAAAAAAAACATTTTTTTGACCCAACAGCTCAAAAAGGCCACCCAATTGGTGGGAGGTGCAGTACTTGGCTTGATGGATTCCCTGCAGTATTATGGTGGCATTACCGACCACTTCTTTATTCAAGTAGTTACTCAGTTCCCCCATGCTCACAGGGTAATGGGTAGAACTGCAATCTCAAAACCCAGTGAATAAAATGTAGATTGGAATCTGAGTGTGGGAACTCTACACCTCTAGTATGGGAGTGTAGTGAATTACCCATTATTTCCCTGCTGCTTCCCATTCGTAAATATGAACCCTGGTAAATAATACATTTCTCGCTCTATAAAGCAACATGACAACTTTGCATTAAGTTTGGTGGCTATGATAGAGAATGGTTAAATTCTAGCAGAAAGACACAATTTTTTCCCCCCAATTATAAAAGTATAGTACATACTAATGGTGTACCCCTCTTTGAGCAATACAAAGGAACGTACCCTTTGATGAACCCCCTTGAATCGCTTCTTAAATTGCTTGAAATGCAGCCATATTGAATCAATGAATACACACTCCTTTTCTTCCTTAAAATATTGTTTTATTTAATTCCCCAATGTGTTTCAAGCTCAATAGCTCCTTTTCAAGGGGTTCCTTTTTATCTACACCTCACTTTTATGTCCACCATCTACTTGCTACACCAGCATTGTCAATTTTTTTAGAGCTTAAAAATTTTAAATGTGTTTATTAATTGTAAAATAAAATAATTGCAAATAAACGGGTAAAGCTAACTGAAACCATTCTTAAAGTATTATAAAAATATCCGTGCTATTATTGATAGTTGTTATATACTTATGTATTCAATTTATAGTATATATTTCTTGTATAATATTTCCTTATGCCTATTATATTTTTACAGAAAGCATTCAAGTTTTCTTTAAATATATGGAACATGTTAAAAATTAAAAGCCAATAATTAAAAAAAACTTTTTTCCGGAATTGTACATGTTACCATATACGCATACAAATACATACACACATTTTTTTAAAAAAAAGATTCTAAAATAATTAATTTTGTTTCAGAGTGTTGAATATACAAGTAGTTCCTCCTTCCTTCAGTGCTCGGCATTCGGTTATTAGAAAACGTTATCTTTACCGATTTGCTACTCTCAAACCTGATGTTTTGACACATCTTCCATTAAGACGTACTATCATCCCTATTCCTATAGTTGAAAAAGATAGATGCTATTTCATTCCGTAAGTAATTTATAAATACTAAATTATGTAGACTATCTTCACGCTTAATGCTTTGTATGTGTTCGTGTGCTTATGTATGTATGCATGTATGTTTATCCTAGAAGACATTTTATATTTGGTGAGTAACTTTTCCTAGACCACTTTGCACTTAGAGCAACATAGATTTTAAGGTCTGCCTTACAGGGGATGCTTAAATTAAGCAGATTTACCAAGTGCATATACGACACACTACTGATCTCATCTCATCATATAGTCTCTATTTCAAAATAGAAATCCGATGAGTAGAATTGGGGGTTCTTTGAAGACAAAAATGTACAAACAATTTGCTTAATGTTTGAGTTAAAACAAATGAATATAACAAAAATTGTAGAAAAATACTAGTTTAACAAGATTTGTTCTAAAACATTTTTCGATCCAGCTCATAATAATGGAGGTATTTTGAATTTTCGAATTCCCCCTCCCTCTGAACCCCCTCCCCCTACTCCATGTCTGATTTCAGTCATTATCGAATGTAATCTTGAGTGAAATGTTTAAATATCAAGATATTTATAGATAAGTAAAATGTGAATTGATGACATAATGTCATAAGATATTTCTATGTATCCTATCTAGTAAAGATCTGTTGAAGACATTATTTGGTACATAATTTTCGAATAGTGTTTAATGATATAATGGCTTATTGTTAACATGATATGAGTAGGTAAAGATTTACCGAATGCTGAAAACTGAAAATCTGCTAAAAGCAGCTGATCCAAAAAGAAAATTAAAAAAAAAAGTATTTATATTATAATACTGTAATATTTATTCAAATTCTAGTAACCTTAGCAACAAGATTTGTCTGCATACTGTATTATTATTAGCAATCCATTTCCCATCTCTAGTTATCAGTTACTTCAGAAAAATATCAATTTCTTGATGTTTCATGAGCGTAAAGAATATGCTTAGTATATCATAAAATGAGGTTTCTAGGGGTGACCCAAAATCAAGCTTACTCGCTTATCCAGTCTTCTGAAGGTAGCTACTCACTCATATATCCCATGGTTGAGAGATGGATATTCAATGTCTTCTGCTTTGTAATGCTATTTTGGCCTAAGTAATTGCTTTACTTTGTCTTTGTCAACCTGGAAAGGTCTGCCTGACTAAGGACCATCTGTGAGATTATATAAAAACATCCAGATGTAATTTCACGAATGATCATTGGCATTGTCATGCTTATAAGGCATCTTAACTCTAAATTTCATTTAACTTTTCACCGGCTTTGCATTCACTCTTTTCTTTTCTTTTTTTGTGGTGTGAACTCTTCCCTTTGGGAAAGTAAAAAAAGTAAAACATGATTAAAATGCAATGCTTGGTTTTGTCCCTTCAAACCTTTGTCAAACAATTAAAACTCCGGCCTGGGCAATAGGAATTTATTTATTGACAAACTCATTAAATCTTTACTCCCACCCTGGCTAGAAAAGAGTGGTAACTTGTAGGATAAACCGTCCCAATTAGCCTTCTTAGGAAAAAGTGGACGTTAATAAATAACAACAAACCATTAAAAAATAAAAAGAATGGAACACTCTAATTAAAAATTTGAATACCTGTTATATTATGAGACAGATAGAAAAACTGTATATGATCAATCTTGATGGAAATTTAATTGGTTGTAAATGTTGCTTTACTCATTCATAACCCATGTTTCTAGTCATATCATATTAGCAGCATTTAAGCTCATATAACATGGACCATCATATTACAAGCTTAAACACCAATTATTGTTTTTACTGTGTGAGATGTATGCATATAAGTTGTGTGATGACATCATCAATTAAGATTTTACATTATTGACTCAAAATACTTCTTTCATCTGTACCACTCACCATATTTAACTGTTTTGTTCAACATGAAAGATTATATTCATTAATGACTGAAATTGGAATAGGGGGTTTAGAAAATAATATTCATAACACCTCTGTAACTATGAGTCTAACCAAAAAATGTTATTGAACCAATCTTGTTAAACATTTAAGTTTCTACAATTTTTCTTCAATACACTTTTTCTCTATCTCTAATATTAACTGAGATATTTGTATTTTTAATTTTCAGCCTGGAGCAAGCCGACCAATCTATGAGGTATTGACCCATTAATCACATGGGATAAATTTAAAGATCTTTTCAAGGTACAGAAAAAAGACCTTTTAAAAATTTGTTGATCTCTAATATATATCGAGAAATTTGGATTTATTATTTTTGGAATCCTCTAGACACTCCTCTCAATTTCCATCAAAAAGGGAGCTGCACAACTAGATGTTATATTCCCTACAACAATCCCTTATATGAAATTTCAACATTCTAAAGCTACCCATTTTTGAGCATCCATCATCATGCCGAAGCTAGTCCTGAAAAGAGGGTTCATGGAGTGCCAAAACAAATAACTTTTAAAATTTGAAAACTGAAAATTTTGTTTAAACAAATTTTTACATTGTATATGCAGGCAAAATCAATAGTAATATGACAACTTTGTATCCTTGCACCTTCAGTTTGGGTCGCATCTACATACATTTTCTACAATAATTAGGTCGTATTTGGAAAATGAACAAACTATTTTTTCTTTTGATTTTCATTATTTTAAGGAGATTGAGGGATTAGATCAGTACATTAATTATCTGGCAAAAATGGGATTGGTTTGCCTTTTCCCCATACTTAGTTTTCGAAATGGATCAAGATGCATATGTATTTCCATAGTTTTTTCTTTTTCCAGGAAGTCTGAGTTCAATTTTCCCCTGGTTCAGGATGCCACAAAACTTTTTATTGGAAATAAGGACTTCAGAGCATTCATGGGCAAGCCTTCCCAACGAGAAGATGTAAATACTGAGAGATACATCGATGAACTGACTTTGAGCCCGGGAAGTCCTTTTATTGAATCTCAAGAAAGCGGTTATTATGATTTTTGGAATGTCACATGCACAGGAAAATCATTCCTTTACCGTCAGGTAGTCTGGATTTATTTTGGATCGCAATATTTTAGATAAATTATAGAAAATAAGTTATTATGATTCAAATGTGGATCTCTTATATGTTTTAAAAATTGATTATTAAGCGAGTTACTTCCATTTTTACTTCCTTGTACAAAGCAAAGGAAGTGTTTTCATATTTCAATTTCTCTAAGTCCCCCTCTCATTATTGTCTGATTCCGACTATTAACAAATTTTATCTTTTGCCTTATATGAATCATTTAAATATTGAATATGTTATTGATCAAATTAATATTGAGCTCTGTAGAAAAAATAATCTTTATTGATAGCATCACATGGAAGATATTTACATGTATCGTACTAATAAAAGTTCGATGAAAACCATTTTTTGTGATAGATCAGCTAATAATCAATATGAGGAGTAGGATTTTGATTTGCCTCCCTTTAAGGCCCCCCTCTCTCTCTCGCGCGCGCGTTCCAGTTCAATTTCAGCAATTAACAAAATTTATCTTTAGTTTTACAAAAAACTGAAATATTAAGTTGTTAATGATTAAGCAAAAATTGTAACGGCTAGAGCAGTGTTAGACTATTATATGTATTTATATATAAAATTTTGAACGGACCTAATTTTCATGATCTCCTAGCTAAGACTTTGGAAAAAATATGTTGATAATTATTATTGTCATACCTCTCGGTGGAGACCGTCGTCGTTGGCTGATGGTTGAGTACCGCTGGCAAGCGCTTTCGATGCGATGGCATCATCTTCAAGCCTGTTGATAGTGTACTGAGTTGCTTGTCCGTCAGTCAGTGGGTTTTAACATCTTTTCACCTAATTAGAAGGTTACGTTTAGTCCAGATCTGTTTACTTACCATTAAGATCTGTCACACGAGGGATGTTGATGTTCAGGTAAATTGTTTTCGTGTAGTGGGTTGTTTACGTTTGAATCGAGATCTGTTTACTTACCACTCAGATCTGTCAACGGGTGTGTTAGTGTTCAGGTAAATTGTTATGTGTGGTGGATTGTTAACGTTTTATTAGATCTGTTTACTTACCATTCAGATCTGTCAAACGAGGTGCGTTTAGACTAGTGTTCAGGTAAATTGTTATCGTGTAGTGGGTCATTGTCCTCATCCGTATGGGTGTTTACATTTCTAGTGTTAATGTATAAGGTGGTATGGTGTAATACATATGATATGTAGATACGGGTATAATGTAATATTTGTGTCATTGTTATTATACATTAAAAATTATGTATCATAGAAAAATGAATAAATAAATGATTAAGTACTATATGGAACTACCTGCGTCGTCGCTTTACCTGTTGGTAATCCTGGGTGATTCCGTCTGTTGGCGTCTTCCGTTTATTATTCCTTTTAAGAAGTTGTAGTGGTCTGAAGATCGTGTCCGAGCTAGTGTTGAGCTGTTCATTGATGATGTCTCCGTTGAATGTCCGTTGTTTGTATATCTCCATATTCTCTAGTATATCCAATCGTCGGCCTTTCGTTTGTCGGTGTAGAAGTTTCATGCTGTCGGCTATACTCGTCGGGTCGTGGCAAAGGTCGTTCAGGTGGTTGGCGAAATTGGAATCTCGTTTGTTAAGTCTGAACGAGCGGATATGTTCGGTGTATCGCGTTTTCAATCTCCTTCCAGTTTGTCCAATGTATGTGTTGTTACAGCTGCACGTAAGTTTATATACTCCGTTCATATTGAAGATGTCCTTGTTCTCGATGTCATTTATGAGCTTCTGCCGTAGGTTGTTGTTGGTTCTGAACGTAGTGTGAAGTCCTTCTTTCCGAAGTGCGTTTGTGATTTTATATGTATCAGGACCCGTGTATGTGATTGCGTGGCGTTTGGTGATTGGTTCAGCCGAAGTGCTCGCGTCTTGCTTGGCGTTACTAGTTATTTTCTTGAGTAACTTATCGATCGTGTGTCGTTTGTAGCCGTTATTGTAGGCTATTTCGTGTATTGTATTCAACTCCTTGTCGTAGTTTTCCTTTGAGAGCGGAAGGGTATGTAGTCTGTGTAGCATGTGGCGAAATGCAGCTAGTTTGTGTTGAGTTGGATGGTTTGAAGTGGCGTGTATTGTTGTATCCGTGGATGTAGGTTTTCTATATATGCCGTACTCCAATCTGTCAGTTTTCCTGGTAATCATGAGGTCAAGGAAGTTTAGTGTTCCTTCGTTTTCAGGCTCCATGGTGTAGCGTATGTTGGGGTGGAGTTTATTGAGGTCTTTCAAAATCCCGTTGATGTCATCTGTTTCCACGATGCAAAAGGTGTCATCTACGAATCTGAAATATCTTGTAATTTGATGTTTATCCATGAGTTTTTCTATGTGCGTATCTTCGATGTGTTGAATAAATATTTCCGTAAGTATAGAAGAAGTGGGATTTCCCATTCCGAGTCCGTCTGTGGGTATATATATCTCGTTGTTGAAGCGGAAGTAATTCTGTTTCAGCACTGTCTTCGTCAGGTCAGCGATTTCCCTGATGTAGTCATCATCGTATAAGTCGCTGAGTCCTGTAGTGAGAATGTCGATGGTTTCTTGCACTGGTATAGATGGGTATAGGTCTTTGATGTCGAACGACACTAGTCTTGTTCGTTCTGAGATTCGTAAACCTGCAAGTTTGTTCACAAGTTCTGTGGTGTTCTTGATTGTGTACGTGTTCGGTAGATGCACTGTGTCTCTTAGTATAGATGTGATTTGTTTTGCGAGTTTATATGCAGGCGCTGGTCTGTAGTTGACTACTGGTCTCATGGGTGCGTTGGGTTTGTGTATCTTGGGTTGAGCTCTCAGTATAGGTGGTCCTGGATTCATGTTCAAGTATCTATAGTGATTGTTGCCTATAATGTTGGTGCAGCGTTTGAGTGCGTCACGTACTTGTCTCTGGTAGGCATCTGTTGGGTCTGTCCTTTGCCGAATGCAGTTGGTGTCCTTGATGAACTGGAGGGTTTTGCCGACGTAATCTGGTGTGGTCATGATTACCGTAGCGTTGCCTTTGTCAGCTTTAGTTACCACGAGCTTGTCGTTCCGTAATTTGGTTTTTAGTGTTTTCGCCGTTTTGTTTTCGGTTGAGTAGGTGGTGGTTCCTCGCTGTTTGTTGGTGGTGTTTTCTAGGATGTCTGCTATTCTGTGTCTTATCCTCTCCTGTTTGTGTTGCGGTAGATAGGTGATGGCGTTTTCTGCGTCGATTATGTTGGTTTCAAGTGTCTCTCTTCTGCTGGTGCTGTGCATGTTGTGCTTGAGTCCTTTTTCCAGGAGTTTGGTCTCGTTTTCCGTGAACGAAGTATCCGTGAGATTGACAACCCTGTTGTGAAAATGAGAAACTCTAAAAAAAAAAAAAGGAAACTACGACACGGAGTTGAATACAATACACGAAATAGCCTACAATAACGGTTACAAACGACACACGATCGATAAGTTACTCAAGAAAATAACTAGTAACGCCAAGCAAGACGCGAGCACTTCGGCTGAACCAATCACCAAACGCCACGCAATCACATACACGGGTCCTGATACATATAAAATCACAAACGCACTTCGGAAAGAAGGACTTCACACTACGTTCAGAACCAACAACAACCTACGGCAGAAGCTCATAAATGACATCGAGAACAAGGACATCTTCAATATGAACGGAGTATATAAACTTACGTGCAGCTGTAACAACACATACATTGGACAAACTGGAAGGAGATTGAAAACGCGATACACCGAGCATATCCGCTCGTTCAGACTTAACAAACGAGATTCCAATTTCGCCAACCACCTAAACGACCATTGCCACGACCCGACGAGTATAGCCGACAGCATGAAACTTCTACACCGACAAACGAAAGGCCGACGATTGGATATACTAGAGAATATGGAGATATACAAACAACGGACATTCAACGGAGACATCATCAATGAACAGCTCAACACTAGCTCGGACACGAACTTCAGACCACTACAACTTCTTAAAAGGAATAATAATCTGAAGACGACAACTGACGGAATCAACCAGGATTACAAACATGTAAAGCTACGACGCAGGTAGTTACATATAGTACTTAATCATTTATTTATTCATGTTTCTATGATACATAATTTTTAATGTATAATAACTACGACACAAATATCACATTATACCCGTATCTACATATCATATGTATTACACCATACCACCTCACACATTAACACTAGAAATGTAAACACCCATACGGATGAGGACAATGACCCACTACACGATAACAATCTACCTGAACACTAGTTAAAACGCACCTCGTTTGACAGATCTTAGTGGTAAGTAAACAGATCTGGACTAAACGTAAACAACTAATACGGTGAACAGAGCATAAAACCCACTGACTGACGGACAAGCAACTCAGTACACTATCAACAGGCTTGAAGATGATGCCATCGCATCGAAAGCGCTTGCCAGCGGTACTCAACCATCAGCCAATGACGACGGTCTCCACCGAGAGGTATGACAATAATATCATTTATATTGGCGGTTCTAACCCTTTATTTGAATTACCATGTTGATAATTACATTATGAGCTCAACCCCAATTAATCATTTTCCTTAGGGGTAATCTGCTAAACAATATTACCACTAGTATTGGGCGTGATAAGTAGAGTGTGTGTATATATGTGTTAGTATGAAAGGTTTTGCCAACACTGTGTTAGGGCATGTTATTGGTTGATTGTTCTATATTATTTAATTTCCAGTGCCAATAATGTGCCTAGTAATGAATAGTTTCTTAAAATAATTTTTTAAACATTATTTTTCCAGGTAAGAAGAATTGTTGGAGTTTTAATTGCCGTTGGGCAAGAGAAAATTTCTGTTGGAGAAGTAGAACAAATGTTTATTGAACCAACCAATAATACATGGAATGGTAAAATCATTGTGGTTCCCGGTCTTGGCTTATACCTTACAAATGTATATTATAATGAAGAAGACTTGTTGTGTGAAGTTGATAGCAAAACTCAAGAAATAATGGGGGACAATTTTACGATTTAATATGAGTTTCTTGAGTGAAATAATGAAAAAGAAGAAAGCTCTTTCACACACTGAAACCCTTGTGCGTAATGCCGATGGCACTGTTTTTGTTGAAGATATACAAAGTGGTTCCAGGGATTTTAAGTCAACTAGTGTTGGCTATGTTGTTGATTTGAAGCCCGATTTAAGTGTAGCCAAAGTCCTCCCAGGCCTTCTAATGGGGTCTCAAGATGTAGTTCACTCTCAATCATTGCTCCTCGAGTATAACGTCTCTCATATTCTTAGTTTG
Organism: Riptortus pedestris; assembly: GCA_019009955.1. NCBI lineage: Eukaryota > Metazoa > Arthropoda > Insecta > Hemiptera > Alydidae > Riptortus > Riptortus pedestris. The sequence goes on from CM032230.1 coordinate 52,185,670, forward strand.
GGAGTTAATGTTATTAATCTTGAAGGCTATGAATATACTTTCATAAATATATTGGATGTTCCAGAATCTCACCTAACTGACATTTTTCACACCTGTTTTTCCGTCATAGACTCAGTCAGAAAAGCAGGAGGAACTGTATATGTGCACTGTAATGCAGGTGTTTCTAGGTCAGCATCATTGGTTATCGCCTACCTTATGAAAGAATGCAACATAGGTTTTAAAGAGGCATATGACTACCTTAAAAGAATTAGGCCTTGTATCAAGCCAAATGAAGGATTTGTGAAGCAACTATTGCTTTATGAAACACAGTTGAAGGCTGAGCACAAATAAATATTTTGATTTTTATGGTGAGAAATTAGTACTGAGAAATTTTTGTTAAATATAAGCCTAATATTTTTCTTAAAATGTTCCATGCACAACTAGTCCTTTATTTATTTATTTCATAATAATGTCAAGGTTGTTTTTTTCTATGTACATTGTACATATGAATGTACACAACACATACTATTTATTTATACTGTACATAGTTTTGAAACTATTTAAATAATATAGTGGAACTCATTGGGTGACTGGAATTCTTAAGGAACAGTTCACTGAAATTAAAGATTATTCTTCTACCAACTATTTACTTGGGAAAGTTTTTTAAATCCAATTACGATATTTTTCACTTCCCTAGTAAATTTTTATTTATTTTTACATATGGTGTATAAAAAGTATTAGAGAAAAGAAATTGTTGTCCAAGGCAGGTGAAACTATGACATGGAGAATCAACAATGTTATCTAATAGAGAAGGAAAGGATTTGTAGAAATTCGATTGTTGCAGCCAGGCATCCTTAAAACCATTTAATTATGCAACATTAGAAGACATCAAATGTGTTATTTTCTTTTTAAAAATCAAAAATAAATTTTAATCAAAGTTATTTTTGTTTTGTTTCTGTAATCCACTCTTAATATTCATTTTCAGGTGAGTGGTTTACTTATCTCAATGAGACGACTTATCAACACAGATATTTTGAATTTTCGAATTCCCCACCCTCTAAACCCCCTTATTCCAGTCTATTTCAAACATTAACTAATATATATGACCTTTGGTGCTGAATGTAAATATGGTATAGATGAAATAAACAATTTTGAGTCAAGACTGTAAAATTGTAATTGATGATGTCATCGCTCTGTTGAACACAATATAATAAATTTACCCATTAAAGGTAATAGAACAATTTATTATTTTTTTTAAAAAACCACATCATGAGTACAACCTCAATAGCTGATTTACCTTGAGGGAAATTTTCTAAAATGATTTATAAAAGGTATAAAGAATAAAACTATGAAGTAAATTTTATTTTTAAAAAAGTAAAAGAATATTTACAAGTATATACAAGTGTGTTCAAATAAAAAGAAACTTGATATAAACACAGAGAGTAAAATTTAAATTTCATTGATAATTTAACATTTTGAATAATTCAAATACATATAAAAAATTGTCTTAAGGAAGTTAACGAACTCTGCTGAAACTCCATAATGGACATTGGCATTATGTACTCTTTGTGTCCTTCGCACTTATTCAAAATCTTTTATTTTCCAAATTCATTAAAATTTTGATTCCACTCAATATTCTATCCATTCATACAAATTGTAGAAGTTCAGTGCCAAGCTGAATATGTTTCATGTACTTTGCGATTTAGTTTCATTTGGGATAGTTTTTTCCGGATATCATGAGTCTCCTGAAAGTGTTTGATAGGTGTGCTGATTCGTCGAGCATCCTGGGCAGGTGTGTAAGGTATCGTGTATGAACATATCACAATCCAGGCAAAACGTTTCATAACACTGTTCACATTTATACACCTAAAGAAAGTGAAGGAACATTAATTTCAAGAATGAAACAAGATATTATATTATAAGATAAAGGATGTGTTTCTTTAATGTTCTTCCCTCTTTACTTTTACAAATGTACTCTTCACTGGATTCATGAATTATTTATTACTTCCTTGTATGAAGTAAAAGAAGTATTGTAAATGAAAAATTTATTGGTTCTCAGATTTCCACAAAATTATCACAATACCTTCCCTGAACCCTTTCTGTATATATGTACTTTTGTATCTTACATAACTCAAAAAACAATGCCTTAGTTTTTTGAAGTCTCTAATTAGATCTGTTGTATCATCTAGTTGTGCACCTTTTCTTTTGATTGAAATCGACTAAAGGGAACGGGGATTTAGAGGATGGCAAAAATTAAAACTTTCACCTCACAAATTAAATACAACAATATCCATTTTTGAGGTGCTGGATGATAATAGTGAAGGAACGAGGCGTTTTTTCTTACCTGAGATACAACAATATGTTAATCATGCTGCTCTGTTGATGTTTATCATCTGTAAATTTTGCTTTGACATTTTTCGCTCTGATGCATTGGAACAGAAATATTGTATATCACTTTCATATAAAATAATGTTAAATAAAGTTCAAACATACATTTTGATCTTTAATTTACTTGAAATACAATGAAGTCGTGTGTCTGTGTGTGTTTTTTTATTTATTTATTTTAAAATGAGTGTTTTAACTGTTATCTTAAAGAAAAGAAGCTATTAGGGGTTGGTCACAAAAGAAAATTACACAAAAATTTCTTCAAATATTCACAAATACTAGTAAACGCACGCCATAATGTTTTATGTATTTGTAAAAGTATTTTCAAACAAATGGGAGATTAGGTTATTTTTTATTTACATAATAATACTTATTCTTATATTTTCATTTAAAATACCTCTTATTACTTTTATATTGTTTCTTTTGTGCGTTATTAGTTCATAAAATCATTTTAATGTTTTCTTGTCATTGAAGACACTAAAAAGTTTGTTTAGTAACTGTTTCTAGTTACTTGACTTCAGTATAGTTTTAATCTATTCTGTTTTTATTTATCTTTCTACTCATAGCCTTTAAACAGTCATGTTTTATTTCCACATGATGCCAGACCATGCACAGCAGTTTAAGGACTATGATTGGAAATTAGAATATGTTCCATAAATTCTAGGCACCGAAGAAAAGCATTAATTTCATAACTCCTGCATGAGGACTTTTATAAACTAGAATAATTGAAATTTCTTATGCTATTTATGGAATACTTCATAAATTTAAGAAACAGGGTTACTCTTGTTAGAGAAAACTCACTTTTTTTCTAAAGTAAATTCAACTTGATTATTAATTTACTAAACAATTTCTTCAATTATTCTAGTTCCCAGAACAACATCCTCTATAAAAAGTGGAAAACCAATTATTCTGTACTGTAGTGTATTATATATACTTACTTGTTTATCAATTTGTTTGAACTGAACACGACAGGCAAAGCAGGATGGGACTTGATTTTGTTCAATAGGAATCTGAGTAAAAGGTTGGACAGGAAAAAGGTGGTGGTAAGATCTCGCCAAATGAGGTGCGGAAACCAGTGTCAGTCCACAAACTTTGCATTCAGCTGGCAGTTCACAATATTTACTGCGGCATTGAGGGCATAAATATCCTCCGCCATCCAATTTACTTCCTTCTTCGCTATCCAAGTGGCTGAAAAATAATCAAATGTTAGACCGTAATACCTTAAATGGGCTGTAATGTAGAGGATAACTTGTTTATTAAAGAAAAAAAAAATTGATATGGACATCACATGACTGACTTCCTTGTACTCATACTAAATTTAATAAAATATTTTGCTGCACTACATTTTAAATTATTTCTTTTGGAAATTACGCTTTATCTTCATTCCAATGCATATATAAAAAAAAAAAAGTTAACAGAACATAATTTATAGATCTTTTAAAGATATACAAAAAAAAGATCTGATATAAATCTTTTGAATCTCTAAAATGTACGGTGAAATTTGGTATTTTTTTTTTTTTTATCTTCACCCTCTTCTAATCCTCCCCCCCCCCAGTGAATTTTGATCAAAATGGAAGGTTCAAAAATAGATATCACAACAGTTCCAAATATGAAATTTCAGCATTCTAAGGCTAGTCATTGTTGAGTCATGACATACATAATACTGAAACGACAATATGGATACAGAGAATTGTCAAAAAGGAAAATTCTGTTGAAATGTGAAAACAAAATTTGTTGTGAATACAATAATTCTTACAAGGAAATAATTACAAAAAATAGAGTCTCCATAATTTTTTATTCGTTATGTTTAAACAAAGTTGTTTATTTAATGCAAATTAAAAACTCTGAAATATGGTTTTGTTCAAACTCTCAATTTGAAAATAGTTAAACATGCTCTTGTTGCTATACTGTTTTGATGAAAAATATAAATAAATAATAAGCTGCTGATTTTTCCTTTGTGGAAACAAAACAGTTTATTACCATTACTAGTGGTCCGATCAATTCAATGGTCACTGGATGTTTGGCTAATTAAGAAAAAGTCTTTCATGAAGCCTCATTGTGACCAAAACATAACTAATTACTTACTACAGTTAAGAATGAAGTAAACAGACCTTCTTCCTTCAAAAATATTTAATTGAAGTGGAAAAGGGAAAAGCTTTTACACGGACAACTGGTTTGAACCATGGATTCTTTGTTCAAAGCAGTTGTGTGACCTAATTATCAGTTAATTATGTTTTCAAAGTCATCACTTTAGTGTGAAGCATTTTGTAACCTAAAACTGGAAATAATCTATTTACTTTCAACTATGTAATATTAAGTTCAACCACAATATACACAGATAACAATAACACAGTTAAAATAAATAAAAAAGTCTGTCATCTAGCACAAACTAAACAGATTTTCCACATGCTGGTATGCATTGTATATTTCTAAACTCGCCATATATTATCTCATCTTGTCTCACCATATACTATATTGTCCATTTCTAAATAAAATTCTGATGAGCCAGCCATTTTCTCCTGTAAAATTAGTTGGAGGTTTCTGAATATCAGTGGCCTCTCTAAATAATACTTTATTGACAGTTACTTTGACCAAAAAAATTGACTTTGTCAAATTTTACTTGGGGAATTGAATCATGCAAATGATCTGCCACTGTAGACTTAATTATCAGGGCTCTTAAATTCTTCTTTGTGTGTTTTCCAGTTTTGAAGACTGATATTCTTAAAGCTCGTGCGATTAATGTTCTAAGTTTTCTGAGTCGGGTACAGGTTAGTGTGTGAGTATTTTGTTTATAGAACTAAGATGTTGGAAGAATATTTAAATTCACATTTGACATTAACATTGTTTTTGTGCTTTACAATATCTTTCCATTTCATATCTTCATTTAAATGAAGTTGCATTTTTTTTTCTCTAAAAATGTTTATATTTTATTATATTACAAGGAAGAACAATTTTTTGTGGATATTTATAACAAATATTTTGGTATGTGATTTAATTGATGTATTATGTGATAGATGGCATGGCACTTTGTTGCTGTTTGTTTATAGTTCTGAAGACAATGTTTGGTGTCGTTAAAAGCACTAGGCACTAAATAAAGAGTGAGAGAAATAGTGGTTACTTCTTATTATCTCCTGAATGAGAATTGAGTCATTTGAGCCACTTTTAAATGATTCAGAAATAAACATGCGGGCAAGCAGACATTTCCAATTTTTAAGCCATTGAATGATGTTAAACATGAAAACAAAGTAGCCCAGTCAAATTTAAATAAACTTAGTTTTATTTATGTAGGTAACTTACCACATGCACATAGCTAAATAAGTTGTTTTTGTGTCAGTTGGAGCGTGATGGGGGAATCCCATTTTCACGAGAGCACTGCTACTGTGTTCAGCAGCAGCCTGGGGAGGGAGAGCATGGGTCGATAGAAGATGTTTGAAGTGTACATCGTCTAAAACAACTCCATAGTCTCCTCCAGTTGTCATACAAAGAGATCTACACAGCCGAACGTCAGCTGACAAACCGATCAAAGAAGCTCTTATACTGGCTGTCTTCAGTTTCTAGAATAGAATTTTTTTTTTAATCATTAAAATGTTTTGTATAAATTGTATAATGAATTCCTTAAAAAAAAAGTATAATATTCACTCCACAACCAATTATAAAAATTGAATAATTTATTAACGTCCACTTTTGGCAACTAAAGCTAATTGGGGTGGGTTATCTACAGATTAACACCCTTTTCTGGCCAGGGTGGGACTAAGGATTTTATTTAATGATTTCCGTCACAGGAATTGAACTCGCCACTTTAGATTTACCATGTGAGATTAAGGTCAACGTTTTAACTCACATGGCTAACCTGAGCCCCCAACCAATTATATTATTTATCATAGCAAGAAAACAAAATATTTGGCAACAACTGGTATTTAGTTTATTTTTCCCTTTAGGAATCAGCTGATTTTATTTTGCATTTTTATAAAATTAAATCAGCTGATTTTTATATATTTTTTAATATAACACGCTTTATATAAAAGAACAATAAAACAGTCAAGCAATGGCAGCCGTTTAAATCCCAACCCGCAAGCAACATCTCAGTTATTCCTAGTTAAATTAATTTTAACCTGAGAGCCACACATCTGGCGGCTATACAGTCTAGAACAACTGATTTGTAGAGGATTTCCAAATAAATACCAATCAAACCTCTAAAATATAAAAAATCTGATGTGGGCAGTACATGACTTCCATGTTCTCCTATTAAATTAAATAAACAAAATGTTTGGTTGCACTTCATTCCAAATTATTTCAATTGTCTTTGATACACGATATCTCCAATCCAACAAATACATTGGATCCAAAAATGTGAACTTAATTTATAGACATTTTCACTATCTCTAATATGCATGGAGAAGAAGTGGTGCTCAATCATTTTTGAGTTATGTGAAATATGTACAAATGCCATACTGAAACTAATCAAGATGGATTCGGGGAGGGTCTCAACAGATTATTATTCTGTTAAAATCAGAAAACCAAAATTTTGTATGATTAAAGCACTTCCTTTACTTTGCAAAAGAAAGTTAAGAAGACAAATAATCTCATATCCTCTTATGAAGAAATATGTTTAGCAATAAGTTAACACGTTCGCTGCTGCATCGGTCCCCGGGGTCCGATGGTCGTCTAGTCTATCAGGACGGGCCCCTCTCCTTCAGTCCACTCCAAAAAGACGAAGGCTCTAGCAAGCTTATTATGAGAGATATTTTAACGGGGATTGGATGTAATTTATTCTTAGAACGTGTAGGTTTAGTTAATCTAGAAAAATACTATCGGACGCCGGGGACCATAACCGTCTAGAAATAGAGAAACTCGAATTGGGTACGGCATCACCCCCCGTCGTCCGATGCTAGTTCCAGTCACAACTTGATCAAACATGAACTGACTTGAATCTATTTTACCTTCCTTGCCCCTGATTCGCTCATTTACCGTTGTATGTTGCACTCAGTATGTCTCGTGGTCGGAAATTAGTAGAGTTAGCACTATCTACATCTCTTGCAGACAGCAGTGAAAGTGAGTGTGATGTTATTTCAAGTGATGATAGTTTTGAAGACAAGAACTATTTATCCTCATGTTCTAGTTCAACTACTGATCTAGAAGAGTTGGAAGAAGTCCCTGAATTTATTTCGGATGGAGCAGATGATCTTACTACATCAGACCAAAATAACGACAATTGGAAACCGATTGAAGTAAGATCTGAATTTCCATATTTTCGCGAAAAGTCTCATATTACATTTGATGCATCAGAAAATGAGACTCCCCTCTCTATATTTGAAAGAATTATTACTTCAGATCTTTTAGGAGTTTTAGTTGAAGAAACAAACAGATACGCTGCTCTAAAACGAGCCGAGACACCTCCTGGAGGGAAGTCAAGGAGTATCCAGTGGGTTGATACCAATAAAGATGAGATAATGAATTTTTTTTCAATATTACTTGTCATGGGATTGAATAATGTTCCTACTATTAATTTATATTGGTCAAAAAATCCACAGTTCAAGAATGATTTTATTGCTAATATAATGTCTCGTGATCGATTTCTTTCCATTTTGAGAAATTTACATTTCTGTGATAATAATGACCCGAAACTAAATAAAGAAGATCGAATTTACAAAATTTATAATGTTCTCAGCATTATCCTAAGCAATTTTCAAAGGAACTTCAATCCTTGTAAAAATTTAGTTATCGACGAGACAATGGTTCCATTCCGAGGTCGTCTAATATTTCGTCAGTATATACCAAACAAGTCACACAAATATGGTATAAAACTTTATAAACTATGTACTGTGGAAGGGTATACGTACAACGCTGTGGTTTACACAGGGAAAAACACGACTAATACAAATGGAAGCCATTCGGAAGAAATTGTTTACAATTTATTGTCTTGCCTCGATGAAAAAGAAGGTCGATTTTTATTTGCAGATAATTTTTACTCAAGTCTTCCTCTTGGTCTAAAATTATACGAACAAAAAATAGTATATTGTGGTACATTACGGCAAAATCGGAAAGGTATCCCTGACCAAATCAAGATGAAAATGAAGCGAGGACACATTATGGGTCAACAGAAAGGTCCATTGAAAATAATAAAATGGCAAGACAAGCGTCCTGTTTTGATGCTCACAACAAATCCAGAGCTCGGAAATGGTCTTAGCGATACTGGCAAGACGTCGCGGCATGGTTGGAATATATTGAAACCCCAATGTATAATTGATTACAATAAGGCAAAAAAAGGTGTCGACTTAAGTGACCAAATGTCATCATACCATACAATTCTACGAAAGGGGTGCAAATGGTATCGTAAATTAATGTTCGAGCTAATTTTCGGCACCTCTGTTGTAAACTCATGGATAATGTTCAACATGATAAGAGGAATGGCAACACCCATCACTAATTTTCGGTCGATTCTGGCCGATGAACTGGCTACTCGGCGCCGAATACCATCACCTCGACTACTCAGACGAGTACATACTTTCATAAAGCCAACAGGCAAAGGCAGAAAACCTCGAAAGCAGTGCCGAGAATGCTATAAAGAACTAAGAAAGACTCTCAGCAGTTTTGATGCAAATAAGCAAGTTAAAAAAGTCATCAGTTATTGTCAAGATTGTGAAGGCCAACCCAGATTTTGTTTACGACATTTTAATATTTATCATAAAGCTTAATTTTATCAAATAGCTCCAAATAAAAAAAAAACTTGTGTTCAATAAACAAATATGTTTCCTAACTTTTTATTATTTTCTTCCATTCCTAAATCCAATTTAGAAATAATAGACAATGATACAATTTTAGAGTGCTTATTGAAAATAACAGCTGACAATGTGATAAAAAATGTACATTAGTTGTAGACGACATCGGACGCCGGGGACTTCTCCTGGCTTTGCTGGTGCTAGTTCTAGGTTTGGAGTACTGATTGCTCTGTTAATTCATTCATTTAGTTCACTAGAATTGTCAAGAAAATGCGATAACTTCGAAAACTATATCGGTCCCCGGGGTCCGATGCAGGTTTTAACGTTAGGACAGGCATCGGACGCCGGGGACCGATGCAGTTACTGGTGGAGTAAATCGTATATAGACTGCCGCAGCGAACGTGTTAAACAAAGTCTACCAGGTGTGGGGCCGCATAACTTGAGGTGGTCAAACTATTTCATAAACTCATTGAGTTTTGTTTTGCAAAATTATACTCTTTCTAGACCTAAAGAAAAGGAATATATTTTCATAATATCAGCAGTACTTACTCCCCTTCGGTGATCTCAAATATAAATTATTAAAAATAAACCAGTTTTAAGGATGTACCTGAATTGTTACATTTATATCTCCAGGGTCACAAGTAGTTAGACTGCCCATAATAACCAATATTTCTCTAATAGCATGGGTTGGCATATGCTTTAGAGATGATAAAGCAAGTTCCAAGGCATTTTGTAATGAAGGTTCTCCACTGCAACTATTATGCTGCCCAAAATTGGCTTTTAGTGAATCCAACTGTTTCTTGTAGTTGCCGGAAAGTTCTGAAATCTTGTTTTAGAGAGAAACATTATTTAAAGTAGTCAATAAGCAAAGTATTAACAACATACATTATCACATTCTTAACATACTAAGCATGACTGGAGTAACAACCTGAGTTTTCTATTCGTTCCATTGATGAAAATTTTGGTTTCATCAATGTGAAGAAGAGATATGATTTATTTTTATTGCTTGGGCATCACTTAATTTAAATAGAAAAATAACATAAACAATATGTAAAAAGCAAAAACCAGAGACATTGAAGAAATCAATCTCAATATAAAAAAAATACTCTGATAGGCGAGGCTATGCAGAAATATTCCTCGAAAGAAAAAGGAAAAAAATGTAATCCTTGTAAAATAGGTGGAAGGAAGATAAAATAATGAAGAGAGAGTTATTTATGCTACTATGTCTAATTGGGCTGGTTTATGTGCAAGTTGCCATCATTTATTAGTAGGGTAGGACTGATCATTTTATTTAGCGAGTTTGTCAGTAAATAAACTGCTATTGCCTATGCAGGAATTAATACAAGAGTCTATTTTTTAACAATGACTCAACTAACATTGTCAGTCTGAGAAAATAATAAATTGAAAATATGGGCACAAGGACAAGAAGACCTACCTATAAGTAAATCTTACCTGATGTGATGAACTTCTGGAATAACATGCCAGAAAAGTTAAGAGAGGTAGAGGATATAAAGAGGGATTTTTATAGTTGAGAAAAATCCAGCATTGAAGTGAGGATGAAGTGAAATTATGAAAACTATTAGAAAGCTTCACTAAAATTTTAACATAAAAAACTGGGAAAATGAGCAATACTCTTTCACTGAGGTAAGCCTCAAGAGATCTTCTTGAGCTGTCTCCTCCAAAAGCTTAAGTCTATGGTGACTGGAGAGTCCCTCTCCAAGTGTAGGAGTCAACCATAAAGGAGAGGTCTACATTCAACTAGCCAACGGGAAAATACATCATATCATGAAAATGTTTCCAAAAGCTTTTATTTGGATGTTTATCTGAAAAACTTGGTAAGTTACATTCGCGTTTGATTTCCAGCTGGAAACTAGAACTTTATTTAGTGATAAACTCTCTAAATGAAATGTTTAGTTCAGAAAGGTATTGAAAGCTGTAAATAACTCATCAAACTAGCACATGAACTGGATATTAATAAATACAATTTAAATTTAGAATTTGGGCATTGATTGTTGCTCCAAGTCTCAAATATAAATGTAAAAACATAAATATATATCTATATATCAAAAGATTATCCAAGAAATATTAAGAACTGACCTTTTCTGCTCTCTTATTCCGAGTAATAATAAATCCCAGTTGGCTTAGAGGATTTTCATACAAAAATTCTTCAATAAAACCTTCAAGAAGCTAAATAAGTACCATTAATTATAAATATATAATAAAACAAGTGAAAGAATAAAAGGAAAAGACATAAATACTTTTAGTGTGCAGAGCTGTCTTGTAGGCTTAAGATCTTGATCAAGCATTGCTTCAGAGGCATCAAGAATTACATACATGTGCCTCATCATTCCCAAACGTGTGTGGCCTTTTCTTTCCATTTGGGCTTTTCTTTTAGCTCGCTGAATAATGTCAGCGACAGAAGCTTCCAAATTGCCCTTGTCATCTTCTTGTATAGCTTCCCTGTTCATCAAAATTCTAATGAGTACCAACATTTTTTGTATATACATCTTACTTTGGAGTATTATTAATAATAAAAAGTCCTTCACGCAGGGGCTGCGTAAACTAAGCAGATTTCCCACGTGAAGTTGTACAATAGAGAATCTCCATACGAGAGCCGAACTGTTACGGAAAAGGGCTGAACTAGCTTTAGCGGAAAACTGCCATTCGTTATTGGACCAAATTTAATAAAAATGCAAATATCTCGGTTAATATTCAAGATAGAGAATAAATGTATAGAACAATATTTATAGTAAATTTAATTTAGAATAAGACTGGTTCTATACAATTTTTTGATCCGACGTATGGTAACGGAGATATTTCGAATTTCCGAAAATCCGCCCCTCCCACTGGTCTGATTTCAGCCATTAACGAACTTGATCTGTCTTTGCATAAAACGTTTAAATATCGAGTTTGGTAACGATCAAACAAAAATTGTGACCGCTAAAGCGTTAACAGACAAATATATATATATATATATATATATATATATATATATATAATTTTGAACGGACCTCATTTTCGTCATCTCCTGGGTAGGATCGATGGACATTTGAAGAAATTTTTCGAAAATCGCGCCATGAGTACGACCTCAATAGCTGATTTCCCTTAAGGGAAATCTGCTAAAATATGTTAAATTAAGAGACAATGTATGGGGCAACATTTTGCCATAATTTTAAACATCTGCAATTCAAGTATATATGAACATGGAAAGAACGCCAAGTTCACGATTTATGTTCTCAATGAAGTTCATTTGGCAACAAATTTGTACATAGAAAAGACGAGGTTATTAATGAAGAAGATTTATATTAAGGGTTCGGAGATATCTGGGACCTGTGTATATTCAACTAAACTAGGTGCCATCAGTACTCGACAAAAGGGCAGGGCTGGAAGAATTTGTCTTTCTTGGCATTTACTTTCAATAAAAAACACTTTAAATAAAATTTCGTTAACAAACAAAAATCTTTAAAATAAAAACAGACAATACCGAATCGCAGTCTTTGTTTTTTCAATTGTGCATTTTTTATAGAGGTTAGATAAAGAAAGGAAGGACATTGGTGATTATTTATACAGATAATCATCAATTCACTGATTATCATCTTCCAGATAACTCTTACTAATACTGAAAAGTGCAGTTATTATTCTAAATACTCGAGTAATTACCTAATTATAACTAAGTAACTTGTGTTGTTTGATTTATTTCAGGATATCATAGAGCCCTCTTTTTTAAAGAATCTTAGGACTCTCCCTCCCCTTATATAATAAAAGTCCATGGTTTTTATGAAATTCTGTTTCAATTTCACTATATATATGATATCATTTGAAAGTAAGTGGTATCCAATATCACTGTTCCAATGCATCTGATTGAAAAATAGGTCAAAATAGATAATTCTATTGAAATCTGAGAAAAAAAGAACATTTTCATGATTGAAAGACTTCCTTAACTTCGGATAAGGAAGTAAAAATGTTTGCTCCTTTAAAAAAAAGTCTTTACGAGATCATTATTTCTAACAAACTATATACAGTTTAAGGGAGTCAAAGTGAAGTAAAAAAAATAAAGCTCCAGAATTCATAAACTGAATAATTGAATATGGTCTATCCGACACTGTTGCACATGATGTGGTAATAATTAGGTCTAGGGCTTCATTGATGGCTAAAATAAATCATTAAGGCAAATTCTTCTTTAGCCAGATGACCCGAGGCATGAGATGAAATCTAGGTATGAAGTGTTTACAGAATAAAACACTCCTAAGACTTAATGGGGTTTTGGACCACTACAGATCACACATGCATGTTCTTTCTCTTTGCTGTTTCAGTGCACAGTTGCCTGGCGATTATAACTATAAGTTCTAGATATATTTCACCTCAACAGGTGGAGTGGGCATGGCGTCACTTTAAACCATCAGAGCCGGCCACCATTATTTCCTGGACTATTTTCCTAATATTATCATTATTAATATCTCTATCTTTGAACTAGTGCCCAATTAAACAACATCTACAATGGCAAATCGCTGAATTAAAAAATATAGGAACGGAATTCATTTTCCGAACTCTGTTGCAAATTAGGGACAAAAGCAAATTAATGAAATAACTTATTAGTTTATAAAAAATAAAAAAAAAAAAACTTGTTTAAAATAAATCATAATGAAAGATGGTAAACAGCAACAAATTGCTTAATGACTTAATTACTGCCCTCCCTTTAAATTGAATCAGTTCTGATCATTATAAGTTTTATATGATGGAGGTTCAACAAAGACTTTCCTCGGAAATCAATGAACATTAAAAAGTCAATAGCAAGAAGGTGATCTGTTAAAAATTTGTGGGTCTTAATGTCCCTACATAGATAATAGAATTGCGACAAATAAGCTGAGCTTATGCCCTTTGAAAATGAACAGCTGGTAAACATTTTACAATGCAAGGAAACTATAATGCTGTGAGACCATGAGTACCTTCAATTAATCTCATTACTTTATTATTTGGGAATTCTGCGGATCTCTATACACAATTTTATGTCTTCTCTGAATCTGACAAATAGTCAGAGCAATATCCATATTTACCACAACCTATATTTACATTTTAATACTGAGTATTACTTAAAGTAACATTAACAAAAAAATGTGCAAATCAAAAACCTAGCTCAAAAAATAAAAATAGGGTTCATGGATTTGTTTTTCATTGCCTTACCATGTTAAAACGTATTGTCATTAATATATCAACAAATTATTTCGAAAATAAATGAACAAAACTTAATAATTCCCTTACCAAGTTTTCTCATAGCCAGTCTCCCAGCGATATTCCTTGACATCATCATCATCAGCCATGGTAAATATAGGCTAAAATAAAATAAACTGATACAAAAGGTTACAAATTAAACTTCTTTATGGAATAACATAACTACTGAACAAAACCTACATTCAATCAATACACTATAACAGTTCTTAGAGGTTTCAATCTTGTTTATATTCGGTCACTAAGCTTCTCACAGATGACTAACTGCTTTCATGGATATATTGGTTTCTGTTCATATTTTATGAGTGTTTCTTAGTAATTAGTATATTCTATTTAGAATGTTTGACAACGAAACCTCGTTCAGGGGTGTTTGATACAGAGTAATGACATAATTTCCTTCACAGGATAATTTGCTTAAATTTATGATTTTATTGAAATGATTTGGCTGAGTGAACCTTTTCACTCATTACACAGAATATTGTTGGTTGCAATATTACTGAGAGTGTTATTACAGTTCACTTGGAGGACATTCTTAACTATATTTAGACAGGTTTTCATGAATTGACTCCTTTGGAAGATTTACTTTTTGAAATGAGGTAAGGAAAATTGCATTTTTAAGATTAATTTTCCTTTGGGGAACATTTAAGCATGGTCTTGTGGTTTTAAAACACTTTCCTTAAATTTAAACAGTTTTATTTCTCAGGACCTTTTTGTTTATATTAATTATTTTCATTTTTGCTTCTAGTTTACTACTTTATTTGTTATTATTAATCTAGTCTAGTGTTCATGTCTTTGAGAAAGAGCTCTAGTTTACATAAAAGTCCGTTAAAATTGAAATGAAAATGGAAAAATTAAAGGTTTTGAACTTGCCGCTGGTTGTTACTTTGAGGTTAGTTGTTGGTTTGACCGCGCGCTGGGATCGCTAGATATGACGCTTTCGACGTCCATTTTACTTTCGGTGGAGTTTCTGGTATATAACGAAAATACTCTGTGCATTTTTCGTCAAGCAACACTCTCAAAGGCGGTAAAAGGTCATAGAGGTTTATTGTTTTCGATAAATCTGAATATTTTATTGAACAGTGGAATGTCAAGCGCAATCTATAAATTGTTGTTTATTATTTCCAATAACTTAGTCAGACACGTATATAACAAACCTGACATCAAAGAAGAGTGGTACGTTAACTAAATAGGCAGTCATGAAAGTTTGTTGGAGCGGGAATTTTTGGTATCTGATAAATAATGTCACTTTTACTGTTGTGATTCTATGGGAGGATGTTGGATAAAATATTAAATTCACTTCGATAGAGTTGTTTATTGCGACTTAAATTATTCCAATTCTTCAAATATGGTAAAGTGCTAGTTCATGTTGGCAACAATTTTGAGATCTCTTGATTGAAATTAGATATAAACATTATTTTAGAGATGTTTTTTGTAATTTCTTAATTATTTATTTTGACGTGAACATTTTTTAGGCTCATTAATGTTATATGGAAGCTATGGAAGAACCTATAAGTCATGATGAAACAATTGCAGGTTAGTGTTGATTTATTTCTCTACTTTATTATTATGAGCAAATTGACCTATTTAATTATTAATTCTATCATTTAGATTATTTTATAGTCAGTGAACACTTAGAAGAAAATGCAACTCCTGTGGCTCAGGAAAACCCAGAGGGTGAAACTCAATCTCATGCTGAAGTTAATGTAGAAGCCCTCACAGCAGAATTAGTTGAAACTGCGACTTCCCAAATCGAACCTGCTCCTCCTGAACTGTTGCAAGACCATGCTGAACAAAATGAAAACACACCAACGCCAGAACAAGATGTTGAGGCGCAGCCTCCTATACAAAGTGAACAACCCATGGAACAAGAACCTATACAGGATGCTGTCCAACCAACTGAAGCTACTACTGTTGAAAATGAATTGGAAAAATCAGATACCCCCCAAATTGCTGTTGCTAAGGTTCTTAGTGCATCACAGTATCAAATTGAAGAAATGTTTGAATTTAGTGAACAACAAAAAGATGACAGTTCTGAAAAAGTTAATGATGATGAATCTTATGATATAAATCCTCAAGTGAATGTTGATGATATCAAAGGTAAATTTATTTCATATATTTTACTGCATGCATTAATGTAATTTCGTATTGTCATTTCGTCGCCACATGTATTCAATATTTCCCAGAAAGATTTAACTACTGCAATATTGCCTCATAATGAGCATAATTGAGCAATTTAAATCACATTTGTTAAAATCGAATCAGATCATTTTATTTGTGTAAATAAATGTATGTATACTTTTCCCACCTTGTATTTTTATTGATTTCAGTAGTGCAAGATGAATTAAGGGAATTGGATATTTTGGTGTGTGGCTCCTGTCATGATGTTGTACATTTCATCGAAGAATTCAACCAACATAAACCAGTGTGCAAACGGAAGACTGCTTTTAATGGGAATATTGCTGAAACAAAACCACAAGTCTGGGCATTTCTCCTGTGGAAAAATGCTCAGTCTAAATTAAATAAGCGTAAGTTAAATGTATTTATTCTTCTTTTTTTTTTAAAAAAAATTAATTAATCATATATATGTGCAAAATCGATTAGAAAAAAAAATGAAAATGTATTTTTTTTCTTCAAATTATACTTCTTATAAAATACCTACTTTTACTGTTCATTCTAATAAAAATAATTGAAAATGCTCTTTTGCCTTATCAGTCTTCTCATTTCAAGGTCTTAATTCTTTTGACACAAATTTTAGCTGCATTTTTATATCCTATATAGGTTCTTAAGCATCACTTGAACCATGAAATGTAATATAGAAATGTTTTTTTTATTTAATATGACGATATTAGGCTTTGTAGATAAGTCTAAAGCATTTATAATTCTGGTGTGGCAGAAAGACTTAAATTATCTTGGAATGTAATACTGCTGATCTCCAGGTGTTTTCAAATTCAAGATTTTAATGGTTTGGTAACATCATCTTAAACAAAATTTTGACTGGATCTATAAAACAAATTTGTCATGCAGGAGCTGCATAAAGTAAGCAGATTTACTATGTGTTAAAACATGCTACTTATTTGCCATTTTCTATTCAATTTTGTTTATTATTATTTACGTCCACTTTATGCTACTAGGCTAATCGGGACGGGTTATCTACGGGTTACCATCCTTTTCAAGCCAGGGTGGATCCAAGGAGTTTATTCAGTGACCCCTCACTAAATAAATTTCTACTGCCCAGGGCGGGATTCGAACCCGCCACTCTAGGTCTACCACGCGAGATTAGGACCCACGCCCTAACTCGCACGCCCAACCTGAGCCCCCTATTCAATTTTGAACAATGTTAAATAGTCACAGATTTCAACGGAATTATCCTTTAGAACCTCCCTGAACTTATATTGACTAGTTTCAGTATGATGCATATATTTCGCATAACTTAAAACGTTGAAATTTCTTATTTGAAATAGTTTTAATGTCTAGTTATGCACCTTCCCTTCTGATCGAAATCAACTGAGAGGGGCTTATTGGAGGGTGGAAATTTTGTTTATGCGTATTAGAGGTGATATTCTTCAGAATTTTATGAGAATTGGTTTAGATTCTCAAATCTAAATAAGATTTGATGAGTGCTTTACTAATTGCCTTTATATCACATGTAGGTGGAAATTATGTTGAAGAAAGTTCTTGGAAGTTATACCAAAAGTGGTGTAAAATGCCCGAAAGGATCCGGAATGCCTGGGTTTCTGCAGGAGAAACTGTTATGAACTTTAGTACATTTGGATATGCAAAGCCGGTTGATCCAGTTTTAAAGGTTAGTTCACTTACATATCATAAATATGTATAAACATGTATATGTTTTCAAGAATAATTATAATTCTAAAAATATTACTTTGAGGAATTACCCTGCAAGCTCTTATAAAATGCTTGGGTATTATTTGAATAACACTTCAATATTAATAAAAAATCATGTTTTCTTTCATTGTTTGTAATTTTTATTTACCTACTACTCAAGTAACAAAAAAAAAAAAAATCTTGTGTTAGTAATATTTTAATGGATGAATTTTCTATTTACCTTTTGTTTAGCACACTTTTAAAAAGCAGTTTTGTTGCCTAATTGATTATTATCCCTATGGATTGAGGTCTTTTTCTTTTTAGTCTCAAGATGTCTTAAGCACATATCCTTTGTTATCTAGCAATGATGCAAACATTGTAAGTGCAAAAAAATGATTGTTTTTATTTGTAAAATAGGAGTCTTAATAGGCTGCAATTTCCTTAACATAGCTGTTAATTGAGAAAAAAAATCTGATACTTATATCTGACATTTTCTTAGTATTTATAATGTCCACACTTCTTGGCTCTATTTTGCAAACCTTGTATCCGGCAATATTGTTTTATTTGTATGACTATACTCTTAACTTTAATCGGTATTTTCAACATTGTGAACCAGTCTCGAACCATCAAACCATGGAAGAGTATGCCGCCCTTCAATACTGCAAACCAGACTCCGACTACCTAACTATTGAAGCGTATACCAATTCAACATCGCAAATTAGACCCAGTCAATTGACATCTAGTACACCATCCATCACAATACCAAAGAGTATAATGACTTTTAAAAAAGCTATTTAAAGAAATGATATACATATCTCAATATAAGAATGCATGCAACAAAAAAAACAACACACACAGAAAAACTTAGCTCTATATGCTGTAACGCAGAGTTGGGCAGTAATTAAATACTTTTGTGATTAACTACTTTTTCAACTAATAAATACTAGTTATGTAATTGCAACTACAGTTACAAAAATGTAGTTTCGTAACTGTAGTTGCATTTCCTTGATTTCACAATTACAGTAATTGTAGTTAGTATTCATAAATCCAACTACTAGCTGAAATAAACAGTAGTTATAAAAATAATTACAATTAGTAGTTGTAATTGTAATTATTGAGTAATAACTACAACTACATATAGATCAGCTGTTTTTTACCTTCCAAAGAGCGAATATATTTTGATCTCTTCTATATAAATATTTACATTTGTGGTGGTGATGAATGGATCTTCTGAGACAAGCCATGTTAAATTGGTGCACAAAATATGTGAGAAGAACTGAAGGTGGACGCTCCTATCAGCGCACTCTCTTGTTTCGGCGATCGCCTCTTGTCCTCGCGCGTGATAGTGAGGACGAGAACTCCTTATGTTTTGGAGCAGAGCAGTAGAGAGATTTTTTTTTTTTTTGCCTCGATGGCAAAAGCCCCAAAATCAAATACCCTGTCTTACAAAAATTCCAAGTTAAGAATAATTTTAATGTTTAATTTTTTTTTAAATTTTATAGTTAAAAATTATTATTTAATTTCATTTGACTCGGGAAAATATAAAAAGGAATATATTATTATCGTTTATTAAGGAAAATATATTATTTTCAGTTATTATAATAATGTAGTATATTTAATATAATAAACTTTTGAATATAAAGACATTGGATGTAGTTATTTCTTAACAGCCTCAACTACTTCAGTCAGTGTTTTACACAGTTTTTTAAAGTAATTACCCAAGTAACTGTAGTTGCAACTACAACTACAGTTACAATTACTAACTGTAGGTGTTTTTGAAACTACTGATTTTCTCAACTACTACTAACTGTAGTTGAGAAATTTCAATTACAATTACTTTAGTGGAAAAATGTAGTTGCCCATTACCAATAACTAATTAAATTAGTAATTGTAATTGTAACTATATTTCAACTAATGTAGTTATAACTTGTAATTGTAATTACAGTTTTGCCCATCTCTGCTGTAACATATCATAAACAAATTTTAGTGCAACATAATATTTACACATTTTCATCACTCTTTGGCACTCCCATAGCACTACCATGTATATGATATTAACACAATGATAATATTATATTATAACTAGCTCAGATACCCGGCTTCGCTCGGGAATTCATTTGTGACTGAATGTTGATGGTATTTTTTTGGCAAGGCTTTATTTTGCACAATATTTTGACATTTACCCGTCCCAGTGTTTAGGGTTAATACCCGTCGTTTCTGTGGATTTGTTAATAATAAAATTAATTTTTTATGTAAGACTTCACTGTCCTCCATATTGTCATATTTCCCGCTTCCTGTGCATTATGCATAGATTTGAATTATTAAGGACTAAATATTAACATACATTTGAATTAATTTTTCCAGGTGAGGTACCTGGTAGTTCATATTGAAAAGAATTCTTGGGCAAATTTCTCTAAATAACAAAATAACCAACTTTTGTTATGTGCATATTTGCCGAAACTACAATAGGAAACGAAATATCAATATTTTTAATTTCAGGTCTCCCTTATAACCCCCACTCCTTCCTGTCCCTAGAAATAGTATGGCTTTTTATAAGGAAGGCGTTAGTGCTAATACACATACTGAGTGTTTTATTTAGTTCGGTTGAGTCTTTGGTGCCAAATACAATTTTTCACTTCCGCTATAATTTTTAGCGTATATCTCGTTTATAATTCGGTATACGAAAAAGTGTATATAACAAAAGTTACTCTAAATAGCAAAATAAACAACTTTTGTTATGTTCATATTTGCCGATAAACCAATAGGAAACGAAATATCGCTATTTTTAATTTCTGGCTTCTCTTAAAACCCCCACTCCTGCCCGTCCCTAGAAATGTTGGTATGGCTTCTTATAATGAAAGCGTTAGCGCTAATACACATACCGAGTTTTATTTATTTCGGTTGGGTCTTTTGTCCCAAATAATATTGTTGACTCCCGCTATAGTCATAAGCATATAACTCATTTAAACTTCGGAATACGATGAAAGTGTTTATGACAAAAGTTACTCTAAATAACAAAATAAACAACTTTTGTTATGTGCATATTTGCGAAAAAACCAATAGAAAACGAAATATCGCTGCTTTTAATTTCAGGCCTCCCTTATAACCCCCACTCCTGTTCGTCTCAGGGAAAATTAATATAGCCTATCTCTCAAGTTGGACCAGACTGCTCACGGTGTGCCAATTTAATTTAAAATCGGTTAAGTAGTTTAGGAGTCCATCGCGGACAAACATCGTGAAACTTGTAAGCCTGTAAACAAACAGGTAACGCATAACCTTAAGGAAGGTTTCAAGCACTTTGGTTTGTGTAACCCTAAGTGTTGTAACAAACGTATTCTAGTATTTAAGTCATTCTGGCAAGTTCAAATAATAACTACCACACTGTATTTAACAATAGAAATGTGCAATTTATATATAATGTAGTACCTGTTTACTGCCCTGAGGAAGAAAAAATAAAATTCTTCAAATATTGGCCTAGAATAAAGCTTCTTTCATAAACACTGACTGCAAGCCTCAACAAACAACCATCTATTGTGTGGGAGCATGCGCATGTGTGGTATATATATATATATATATATATATATATATATATATATATATCTATATATATATATAAAATTGTAACCTCTGTCTGTACATTGATTTTTTTCGCGAAATTTCACGATAACTTTTCGTTTCACATGTCATAGACACCATAACTGCATTTTGTTTCTTTCGTGTATGTTTGTTTGTTTGTTTGTTTGTTTGTTTGTTTGTTTGTTTGTTACCTTTTCACGCATAAACGGCTGAACCGAATTTTATGAAACTTGGTATGTATATTACTACTAGCCCAACTTAGACTTTAGGCTATATTAATATTCTCTAAGACGAACAGGAGTGGGGGTTATAAGGGAGACCTGAAATTAAAAATAGCGATATTTCGTTTCCTATTGGTTTTTCGGCAAATATGCACATAACAAAAGTTGTTTATTTTGTAATTTAGAGTAACTTTTGTTATATGCACTTTTGCCTTATACGGAAGTATAATTGAGTTATACGCTAAAAACTATAGCGGGAGTCCACAATTTTATTTGGCACCAAAGACTCAACCGAATTAAACCAAACTCAGTATTTGAATTAGTACTAACGCCTTCATTATAATAAGCTATACTAACATTTCTTGGGACGGGCAGGAGTGGGGGTTATAAGGAAGGCCTGAAATTAATAATAGTGATATTTCGTTTCCTATTGCATTTTCGGTAAATATGCACATAACAAAAGTTGTTTATTTTGTAATTTAGAGTAACTTTTGTTATATGCACTTTTGCCGTATACGGAAGTATAAATGAGTTATACGCTAAAAGCTATAGCGGGAGACAACAATTTTATTTGGCACAAAAGACTCAACCGAACTAAATAAAACACTCAGTATGTATATTAAAACTAATGCCTTCCTTATAATAAGTCATACTAGCATTTCTAGGGACGGGCAGCAGTGGGGGTTATAAGGAAGGCCTGAAATTAATAATAATGATTTCCTATTGGGGTTTCGGCAAATATGCACATAACAAAAGTTGTTTATTTTGTTATTTAGAGAAATTTGCTCAACACTTCATTTCAATATGAACTACCAGGTACCTCTCCTGAAAAAATTAATTCAAATGTATGTCAATATTTTCTCCTTATTAATTCAAATCTATGCATAATGCACAGGAGACGGGAAATATGACAATATGCAGGACAGTGAAGTCTTACATAAAAAAATAATTTTATTATTAACAAATGCCAACAACGGGTATTAACCCTAAACACTGGAACGGGTAAATGTCAAAATATTGTGCAAAGTAAAGCCTTGCCAAAAATATACTTTCACCATTCAGCCTCAAATGAATAATAAAATAATACATTGAATCAATATTTTAAGGAAAACTATGGAGATACTGGAGCGGAAGGAGGTCGGAGCCTAAACAGTTAATTGAGTTAATTAATTTCCTGTTAAATGCTTTCATTACTGGAAATGATTTCCACTGAGCTCTACTATTACGAATATAATCTAATGTACAAAACTATGTTTAAACTATATGTGCTCGGATTGGTTTTTGACAGGAAATAAGTTTCATTATAGAGGATATTTAATTGTAATAAATGCTATCCACGATTATGGTTTGAAGTATTCAAAAAGGTGAGTTGGAAAAGTGGAGAGGTATAGATTAGGAACAAATTTTTATTTATTCTTCAAAATTAATATTTCTCATCTATACGTCGCCTGCCTGACCCTCACGGGAAAACAATGCGCCCAGACGGGAAGTTTATTAAACATTGAAGCCTTGCTCAAAAAAAAAAAAAAAAATACTATTATCATTCAGCCTCAAATGATTTCCCGAGCGAAGCCGGGTACCTTAGCTAGTATATATATATATATATATATACTTTTTATTAACATTTATTTAAAATATATATATATATATATACATATTAAAAATTTACCAATAAACTGGCAGATTAGATAGACAGGCTGACCCACACAGGTACCCTCTGAGAGAGGGCAGCTTATTTTTTTTTTTTTTGTGTGTGTGTGTATATATATATATATACACTTTTTATTAGCATTTATTTATATATATATATATATATATATATATATATATATATATTTTTGTTTATTTATTTCCTTCCTGAAGTAACCCTACAAGTAGGGAGTTTATTAGCCACACGTCCCGTACTATAATAAGTTTAACTAATAACTTACATGTTTATTTAGAAGGACCCTGTATTCACGCTTAATACTAAGCTGATTTATTCAGTAACTGTGTATTATTTTAAAAATTTTAAGTTGATACTTTTCTAGAATTTATCTTTTTAATTGATTATTAGTCTGAATTAATTTTCATCTAATGATTTTTTTGTTTTGTTTTAGCCTCTTCCTCCAAAGAGACTTGAAAAGGAAGATTTTGAAGAGAGTGAGTAATTTCTTTATTATTGTGGTTAGGAGTTTCTGTGATTTAAACCATGCTTTAATTTGCAATTAAACAAAAAAAAGTCGTATTGTATGGATTAGGATATGATGAATCAGAGATCACATTACAATTTCATTTGTTGAGTGTTGTGTCAAAAAATTTTATAAATTTCGTGAGGGTAGTGTGGGAGTTTTTTATCGATGGATAAGTGATTATAATAAATAATATGGGCATAATTGTTGTCATCAAAAATTAACTATAGCACCCCATTGCCATATTGAGCTCTTTGTGATGTTTGGGGGGGGAGGGGTTTAATTATCCAAGGTTTAAAAGTTGAAGGCATTGATTAAAAGTTATGCCGGCTATTGTGATATGCTACAGTAATTAATTGCAGTTATGTTGGGCCTTTATATCTATACTGAGGATTGTAAGACCACTTAGAAGAAGGAATTAGTTTATTCTTCAGTAGGTCTACATATTCTTACCAGTTTAAGGAATCTTTTTAGGAACTACTCACTAGCCATGTAGAAACACTAAATTTGTACTCTAATTTTGTGAGTAGAAATTATTCTACAGAATGTGACTAAGCATTGTTTTTTATTTTATAATTCGTATGTTGCTGGATGTGGGAGTGCAGATCTGGGAAACAGGTCTAAATAACTAGACACACTAGAAGCACAAGACCTTTTGACACTAACGTGCTATCATCAAGTGTTAAGAAACAAAACAAATAAGAAACCAATTTTTAAGGCCATGCGATGTATACAGTAAATATATTTGAAATGTTTTAATCTAAATACAATAACATACTAACATCAGTTTTACAAATTGTCCTAGCTAAAAAAGTTTATAATCGAAGTCAATAATAAAAACTAATATATTACTGTTTTTTATTGTCTAGTGAGTAGCTCCTGAATAGTTGATTGAATTGAAAGGGTGTGTAGCTTCAGGAGAAAAAACTGATTTATTAGTTTGCAGATCAGAGTCCTGCCTTCTCTTTGTCTTCACTATAAACCAGTGAGTCCAGTGGCTTTGTTTAGAAAGCACTAAATACTCCATTCTGCCTAAAAATCAGAATTTTTAGTAGCATTCAAAATTATTCTCTAGAGGATTAATAGCCTAAATCACTCCTCTCCTTTTGGTTTTTCCTCCAGGAGTTAGCTTATAAACTTCTGAACATATGTACGATGTGACTGACTTCTGTTCAATGGATTTCTTGCTTGTATTTATGATAGTTATTACATATGATATCTTATAGTTCATTCACATTGCATATCTTTCTCATAAACATATTTTCAGTGAATTTATTTTTATTACAGGTGAAAGTGAAAAACCAGTTATAATGAGGAAGTTAGTTCATAGAGATGCTGCTGGAGAAATTAAAGAGATTAAATCTACAGGATTTAAAAAAAGTATGTAAACATGTTTTCTGTTGTTATTTATATTAGTTTTAATCAACACTTAGATTGTGGGAGTTCTCTGAATTTGGGCAAGAAGAACATCTTTCTGTCAGCTCTTCGTCACCTGTTAGTTATTTTCATTTTTCCCTGGCATTTGCATCTTTGCTAGCACTAGATTGGAAATAATATAGTGGCACTCGAAGATAGTTTATAGTCCCTAAGTAAATGGTGCCACCATGCATAACTAAAATTATATTTCAGATTATAAGTTGCCTGTAGTCCCTTTTTTTAACATTACTAATCTAAATTTAACACCTTCGGAGAAAATATTATTATCTCTACCTGCCCTCAGTCTCAAAATCTAAAAGATAAAAATCCAGGATACTCTCATCTGTTTGTAAACTGTTTTCCAATTTTCTTTTACAGAAAATTAGTATTCCTCAATATTTTCTTGCTATTCAAATTTTAGTCATTGATAATTTTTCTTCTCTTTTCCATCATCTATTTTAATATATATCGACATGAAAATGGAATGGGTAATTAACAAGTTACCAACTTTTTTTTTACTCTGGAGAATTTGTCATTTAATTCAACCCAATATTCCAGTCTCCAATAACATAATTGAGTCTCAAAATAATTATGATTATAGTGAGCTACTATTTGAAATATGACTGGATTCTTGATGATGTTGAACTATTTTTAACAATATTCACCTCTTAGTGTGTATGCAGGTTAGGTTTATTATCAATTATTATTCTTGGCAGTATTTTAATGTCTGCAATACTAATATTATATTTAACTAGTATAATTATGAACTTAATAAATATTTATTCAAATGGATTGTCTGATTCTTAATATTTGTGAATAATTAATCTGAAAAAAATTAAGATTAATTCCCTGATTTTATTTAAGGGCTCAATGAAGACATTGAAAATATTAGAAACCAACTTGAAGATGGTGATAGCTCTCAGGATAAAGAAATGCACTCTGTTGTAAGTGATTTTTATTTATTTTTTAAGAAGTTAGTTGCCCTTTTTCTTTTTGCCATACATTTGATAAGAGAATCAAAACGGTTTTAATTAAAGTCATTAATCAATAACTACTAGTTTTAGAAGTTTTATTGTTAGATTTTAATAATCCAAATCATATAAAATTTATCAAAAAAAGCATCTCGTGTGTATAAAACCATTATAAATTGTTATATATAAATATATTAACAGACTGGGTAGTTGTTATGGGGAAGGTTGGCAGGAATGAATGTATTACAAATGTCACATTCAAATAAACTCCGTTTAAATATCATCAATTTTTTTTTTTTTTTAGTGTGATTTTAAATATGGAGTAAGAGTAACTTAGTGTATTTCATAAATTAAAATTTACTTGTTCTTCTTTTGTTTTATATAATAACTACATAAGTATTTTAATACTGTTAGGTTCTTCAATTTTCCAAACTAATATAATGTATACTCAATTCATTTTTTGACATGATGGTCTCTTCTCGTAACTATGATTTATTTGAGCTTTAAACCGCCTAAAATTTTTTCTCCCACGAGTGAAATAAATAATACCTTTTGGAACTATTCATGTGCGTACAGAATATAAAACTTGTCATAATTTTAGAATATAAAGTCTTTTAGAGGGTGCCTTTAAATGATATTCAATTGAAACTCTGTTTATCAACAAAAAAAAATGAAACATTTTATTTCCTAATAAATAAATAAGAATAATTTTCTGAGGGAATATATCTATATAGTATAGTATATTTTCTGTACTTGTGTCAAACAACATATAATATTTCATGTGCCAACTAAACATAAAATTTCAACTTGAATGACAAATGAATAAAAACAATGACTCCCGATTTGGAAAATCCTAAGAAAGCCATAAACATAGAAATTAACTAAATTAGAAAAATTATGGCGTTAATGGAACATGGAAATAAATTGATAAAGATGTTTAGGGCATTAGTTAACATTCTAGTATTTTGTTTGTTTGTGTTGTTTTTTAAGTCATTCCAAAATAATTTATTATAACTGTAGTTTTGTCTCTAAAAATTCTGAATAAATTTTAGATTTTTATTGGGAATGTGATTATATACTCCGTTGGTAATCATTATATTTCTGGCCTTAATTTCATAATTATAACTATGTAAAGAAAAAATATATGAAACTGTTTTAATAGATTTTATGCATATGAAAGTCGCATTTAATTTTGTTGTATATCATTTGTATTTATTCTAGAGCAGTGAAATAATTGCATAACCTGTTCATTATTACATTTTATTTTATTCTTGGATTTACTGTGCCACGGCAGAGGCATGAAGATTTGAGTAGAATACAATGTAAACTGTTCATCTTTTTTCTGTGTGTATAATGTATATTCTTGGCGTTGGCCTGTTTCAGGGCCTAACTGATAATGAAACTCCAAGATACGGCTGCATGAAAGTTCATACCGTTAAGGTAAATTCCGTCATTAAATAAGTCGATGACCGTAGAAAAACCACTTTACCTTTGTAATGCACTATTATATTTTCCTTTTTTTTTCTTTTCAAAATCCATTTTTAAATTAATTGCTCTTCTGTGAAGGGCTATTTGAATTGCTCTGGCAACTCTAGTTCTGTTCAAAATTCTAAGGACATAAATGTTGCAGAATTATATTTTTCACAACTTAATATTTATTCGTGTTCCAGAATTCATTGTTTAGATTATAAATTTCTTAATTTAAAATAAAATAAAATGCTTCCCAAACTTGAACCAGTGTTGTCTCAGCAGTAGAGTATATAAAAATATTTATATTTATTTTAGCTTTTTATAC
Organism: Riptortus pedestris; assembly: GCA_019009955.1. Classification (NCBI taxonomy): domain Eukaryota; kingdom Metazoa; phylum Arthropoda; class Insecta; order Hemiptera; family Alydidae; genus Riptortus; species Riptortus pedestris. The sequence goes on from CM032230.1 coordinate 52,213,951, forward strand.
TCTTGATAGTTCTTCTCAGCTTCTCTACATTTCAATCTTCTCTTCTCTTTCAACCTATTAAACTTTTTATCTTTGGTTACTCATCTGTATAAAAAAACTATTAATATGTTCTATCCGAATTAATAGCAGCAAGAAAATTGGAAATTACTTTATATTCTCACTGGAAATCTCTTCCTTCAACAACAGGAACCCTTTTGAGATTCAGTGACTATTCACTAATTCTACAGCAATCTTTTGTTGGAATACTAACTTTCAGGTCCCTAGAGAACCATCTGGCAATCAAATAATGAATATGGTGGTACATTAAAACAAGAAAAACTATTGGTGAACCTAAAACTATATTGAAAGTATTATAAATATACAATGATAAAATTTGTGGCATCTTTTGATCACTCATTAATGGATATAGTCATAAAGGAGAAGACAAACACAAAGTAAGTGACCAGGCTCCCTGGAACAGGAACTTTGTTTGGAAAGGGCTCATCATGGGTCTTCATTCTGTCTGCAATAGACATACATTGCTATAAACATGGTCTATCGATGGAAGGCATTTGTCAGTTGGAGTTTTGGATGAATCATGCATTATACAAAATCTCTAGGTCCTGGGACGTACATCTTTGAAATATTTTCTCAGGGGCCTAACTTTAAATTTAAGCTAAATTTGAAAACCTACCATCTTTTGTTACATAATTATTTTAATTTTCCTCTTCTAGGGAAAGGATGGAGAAGTAGATACTGTTCAAGAAGAGGAATTTGTTGTCGAAAAAATTGTTTCAAGGAGGTTCAATCCTCGAAAAAAGCAATATGAATATCTACTTAAATGGGAAGGCTATCCATCGTAAGTACTAAAATAAATAGTGTTCAGTCTCAGATATTCTCGTGTTATTATTTAATGACTTCCTTTATTTTATTTCAGTGAACAAAATACATGGGAGCCAGCAGAAAATCTCGAAGCTTGTCAGCATTTATTAAAAGCCTTTGAAGAAAATTTGGCTAAGCAAAGCAAGCAGAAAGCTGGGTACAAGCAAAAAGTTGAGAATGTCCAACCTACTTCCAGTTCATTTTCTTATACTAGGTAAATATTGTATTAATGGATAAGTTTAAAAAATTCTCATTTATAATATATTTACAAATATTTAACTGTTTAGAAAAATTATGTGTAAATAATGGTATCTGTAATAGACTATGAAATCATGATAGAAAAATTATGGTTCACTGTTTTTACTTCCTTGTACAAACTAAAGAAATATTGCAGTTGCAAAAATTTTGGTTTTCAGATTTAAATGGAATGATCTATTCTGATTCTCCCTGAGTCCATTTTAGCAGATTTCCCTTAAGGGAAATCAGCTATTGAGGTCGTACTCATGACGCGATTTTCGAAAAATTTCTTCAAATGTCCATCGATCCTACCCAGGAGATGATGAAAATGAGGTCCGTTCAAAACTATATATATATATATATATATATATATATATATATATATATATATATTTGTCTGTTAACACTCTAGCGGTCGCAATTTTTGTTTAATCGTCACCAAACTCGGTATTTAATCGTTTCATGTAAAAAGGAAGATCAAGTTCGTTAACGGCTGAAATCGGACCAGTGGGAGGGGGGGTTTAGAGGGGGGATTTTCAAAAATTCAAAATATCTCCGTTATTATGCATCGGATCGTAAAATTTTATAGAACCAATCATATTGCAAATTAAATTTACTATAAATAATGTTATATACATTTATTCTGTATCTTGAATATTAACCGAGATATTTGCATTTGTATTCTGCGTGTGGTCGCTATGTTCGGACTTTCCGCCGAGAGCTCTGGTGGCCATTTCCATAACTATTCGTCCCTCGTGAATAGGTTTAGAGGTTAGGTTAACTGTTTTTTGGGGCTAGAAACTACTGGGTTATTACGCCCTAAATAATGTTTTAGGTTTAGAGGTTTCTTACTACTACAGTTGTTATTAGGCAGATTTCTCTATTGTAAAACTTCACGTGGGAAATCTGCTTAGTTTACGCAGCCCCTGCGTGACGGACTTTTACTAGTTTCGGCATGTCAACTGTACATACGTATGTACATATCACACATAACTCAATAACGACTAGCTGTTGAAATGTGAAATTTCATATTTGGGCTTGTTGTAGCTCTAGTTATGCATCTCCATTTTTATCAAATTGTACTAAGAGGGGGGCTTATAGGGGGCGGAAATAAAAAAATAGCATATTTACACGAACTAGAGGTACAGAGAGTTCATATAGATTATGTGTATCATTTATCACCAAAAGATCTATAAATTATGTTCTGACATTTTTTGATTCGGTGCATTGGAACACAGATACGGTATATCACTTTCAAATTAAATAATTTTAGATGAAATGCAACCAAAAGCTTTGGTTAATAGGAGTAAAAATAAGTCATTTGGTGCCCATATTATTTATTTTTCTTGTGTCTAAACTGTGGTTTATTATTCCTTCATAATTTCTTTAAGAGTAATAATAATTTCTGTAGTTTATTTTAATGTTCTTTTTTGACCTTATGTTGTATTATATTTTCTAGTGGAAGCCGGCCTATCAGGTACAGCAAACAGAAAGCTCTTAGCCAAGTAAAACAGTGGTGTGGTTCAATTAAACCTGATGATGCTGAACTTGAACTCAGTAAGTTATAATTAAAAATCCTTAGTTGAATTTATAGCCTTATAGTCTTTTTTTTAAAAAAATAAGATACTATTCCGCTTAAGGTATTTTATTATATAGCATTTTTCTAGGTTCACAAAATTATTAATCTTGTTTATAAGTCTTTTGTCCAAAGTTAGAATCCCAATCCCAAACACTATGTGTGTTGTCTTGTATAAAAAGTTCATCAAGCAGGAGCTGATAAGTTCCGATGAGTAGAAGTGGGGAGGGGGGGTTATAGAGAATCAATAGTTTTTAACTTAACATTTTTCTATGTAACTTGTAATAACAAAAATATTTTGAACTTTTGAATCTTCTATTACCCTACTCCTAGTAAAATTTTAGCCATTAACGATTATTATCTTTAGTGTGTTTGTGTGCCTGAACATACCGGACTATTAATTTAATATGATTTCCGAATACAATTATTAATCATATAATATTGTTGTGTTTTGCACCTCATTAGTTTTTTTAAATTTTGATTTGATTTTGTATTAAATCATAATCTCTCACTCACAGTTGATTGCTTTACTAATTTCAAATGTTTCACTGAAGTCTATGGGATTATTTAATTTAGGTTAACTTCTGTTTCAAAGTTTTCTTTTTCCTCCATGTTGTTATGGTTAAGATGCCAGAAGGCTGGAATTAATGAAAATATTTGTCATCTGCTTACAAAATTGTTTCCTATATCTCTACAACCAAATGAACATGTCATTTTAACTTTATTATTATTATTTTTTTAGTGAAAAGAAAAATGCCTGTGACCGACTCAGATGAGGAAGAAGACCCTTACTCTAAAAAGATACGTATAGAACGAGAAACGGATAGCGAAGACAGTTTAGGAGCTAGTAAAATCATTTACTCTAAAAGTATGTTTCTTTCATTCCACTTCTAGTATATTTTTCTAGTAAAATATTATTCATTTTTTCTAGAAGTATACAACGTAGACTTCCACAGTCTTTGTTATTAATACTATTAATCTCTTTGATGTATCTTATGTAACTCACAAACATAAAATTTCCTCCGAACCGTTTTTCAGTGATTGAGTAACAAACGGGCAGACAGACTGGCAAGATTACCAATTTTGATGCCAATGTTCTTAGAATTTTCTGAAACATGAAAAAAAAACTTATCCTTGCCAAATTTAAATAGAAAATCAGACAAACCTTAGAGTTTTAATTATATAGATATGAATTGCTATTAAAAGTTAAAGTATTAAATTAGCATTTACTAAATTTCATTAGTTGAAAAATTTCTTTCAGTGGTTCTAATTTTTTTTTATTATTATTAGTTAAACATGTAACTATTATTTTCAATTTGAAAATTTTATGAAAATTAGAAGGTTACAAATTCATAATTAAAAAAGTCTGTCACGCAGGGGCTGCATAAACTAAGCAGATTTCCCACGTGGAGTTTTACAATAGATAAATCAGCTTACTGCTAACACTTAACACCACCGTGAGTAAATACAATAGGTAATGAGAAATCATTCAGTTAATTTTAATAAGCTCCCAACGGAAATGGCTTCTAAATTGTAATACAAATGTGTCTGCCAACCACTGATAGCTGAACAGATAGATAGACATATTCTTCACTCGAAAGAAAAACAATTACTGATATACAATTGAATATAACACATTAGCTTTATTGCAAACTATTTGCTATTTCTAGTACTGCAATTTATAATGAATCAGAAAAATTTATATTTTAATAACTGAAATTTTAGTAGTCCAAGAAATAAAGAAGGAGGGGAGGGCGGATGAACAGAAAGTATTTGCATATATCTCACAAAGTAAAAGGTTAGTAGACAAGAACGGTTAGGTTATTCGAGAGCCAAACAGTTACGGAAACGGTCAAACTAATCCGGAAACTTAGACAATAGCCGCACACTCACTTAATATAAATGCAAATATCTCGGTTAATATTCAAGATAGAGAATAAGCGTATATAACAATATTTATAGTTAATTTAATTTGCTATAAGATTGGTTCTATACAATTTTTCGATCCAACGTATAGTAACGGAGATATTTCGAATTTTCAAAAATCCTCCTCTAACCCCCCGCCCCTCCCATTTGTCTGATTTCAGCCATTAATGTACTTGATCAGTCTTTTTACATAAAACGTTTAAATATCAAGTTTGGTAACGACCAAACAAAAATTGCGACCGCTAGAGCGATAACAGACAAATATATGTATTTGTCTATATATATAAAATTTTGAGCATACCTCATTTTCGTCATCTGGGTAGAATCGATGGACATTTGAGAAATGTTTCTAAAATCGCATCATGAGTACGATCTCAATAGCTGATTTACATTGAGGGTAATCTGCTAAAAAAGAAAAAAAAAAGAGATCTTATCATTACATCTTATTGAATAAAGTACAGATGTAGAATACATTTTTAAAGCTTAATAGGGTCAAATAAAACTTATGAAATGGATCCATTTAAAGTCAGAGAATAATAATTAAATGAATAATGATTTACTGATTTATATTATCTGTATACTCTGTATAGGTGGAAAGAGTGGTATTATTCGTAGACCAGGTCGGCCTCCTTTAAAGCCCAAAATTACAAACGGGACTACCGAGAGTCTGGCTGCAGTCCTTGGGCTTGAATCTAGCGGTGATGAGGGGAAGAGCTCGGCAATTGATGCAATTAACAGAGGACTCGTTAAGAAGAGTACTGGTCTCAGCCCTCACAACCAGCAAGTAAGTTTATTACCTTAATATAATTGATTTTTATCATCAAAATGTGTCCTCGATCGAATTTTCGTTAAAATGGTGGATGGTTAAAGAATGAAAAACAATTGAATATTTGTCTCTTTATTTCTCACTGCATGTTTTCCACCCTATATGATGCCCCTTTAGGAGTTATACTTATTACAACATAAACTTCAGCTTGTGACAAAAGCTCAACACCATAAAAACACAAAGTCTTCTTTATTTTTTTCATTGCCTCTGCTTGTTAAATGTCTTAGAATGGCTTTTGAAGAGCATAATTTGTTCACAATTGAGACCAACTAAATTGCATGGAAAGGACAAGCCAACAAAAATTGAATTGACATATAAAAGGCTGATCCAGTTAACACGTTAAGGACGGCACGGGGTCAATTGACCCCGTACGTAACTGTCTCCCAGGACGGGTCGGTTTTGAAGATAAATGTTCAAAAAATACTTTGACGGTTTTTGCTTTGTACTAGTAAATATAATTAAAAATAGTACGTTTATGCATTTCAAATCCAAAAAATACGTCATATCATTGAAAAAATGCACGGGGCTTTATGACCCCGTGCCGGCCTGGGTAGTGGTATTTGGGCTCTAGTCCGGCACGGGCTCATATAGCCCCGTGTTATTTCCCGTGCTTTTCCTGTGAACCGCTTGTTCTGTTATTTACAAAGGCTTATGTAAATGACAAAACGCGTCCCTCCCCTTTCAGTTTACTTTTTGCTGTCGTTTCGAAACATTAATCTGTATAATGAGCAAATCACGTGGCCGACAATTAGTGGATTTAGCTTTATTAAAAAAGTGTTCCGGGTGTTTTGAAAAATTAAGGAAAACATTGTCCTCTATAGAAGCAGACAAAAAAGTTAGAACGTATTGTGAAGAGTGCAACATGAAGTCACTTTGTCTACAATGCTTCAACAACTGCCATAAATCTATGTTCTAACCATTGTGATAATGAAGAATTGTTAATTACAAAATAATTATTTGTTTATTCATATTTTTTCTTTATTATGTTTATTTTCCAATTATTTGTTTTAACTAAACTCCTAGTTCCTAGTTTGTTTTTCTCGTTTTGTAATTTTATCTTTAAAAACTAATAAATTTTGATTGTAATGTGTCGTAATTTAAAGTTAAATCATATTCACCCATTTTAAAGTATAAAAAAAATTAAAATCCTTTGTTGATCACCAAAATTATCACACAAAGGAGAAAAAAAGTTCCCGACAAGGTGAAAAATGTAAGGTAAATATTCATTTCTAAGTCACGTAACAAAAAATTGATGAAAACACGGCCTGCGACTGCCATATATTATATTTTTTGATGTCCAAAGAGTAAAAAAATGTTTGAATATAGCAATTTAGTTCATTTTTCGAGTTGTAGTAGCGCATTAAAAGGGGATATAAATACGGGGTCGATTGACCCCGTGCCGTCCTTGTGGATAGTTGCACCACGGGGTCAATTGACCCCGTGTCGTACTTGTGGATAGACCACATTTTTGATGTCCGTCCTGAACGTGTTAAAGATTGATGGTGTTTATTCCATTCAGGATAATGTAATAGAAACAGGAAATAAAAAGAAACTAAAATGACCACATTTGCACCCAAAGGAACACAGAAAGGAATTCCTGTAAAAGACACAAATGGACCCGGGCCCGAATGCTCCAAGGATATTATATTTAATGAAACATTATTTCAGGCACAGTGTTTAGTCAATTTTGACAACTAGAAGTTACAGCGATCTCAAATACGAAATTTCCAAATTCTAAGACTAGTTGATTTTGAGTTATGCAAGATATGTACAGATGTCGCCTGAAACTAGTCAAGAGGGGTTCAAGATTGATCAAAACGGATAACTCTGTTAAAATCTGAAAACCCAAAATGTTTTCGGTTACAATCTTCCATTATTTCATACAAGGAAATGAAAAACAGGATCTAAAAACTTCATCAGAATATTTTTTAATGTTGTGAACCAAAAATTCAAATTCTGATCATAAGTCATTTTATGTTTAGATTAGATATTATTTGTTGATTATGTTTCTTTTGGTATTGATTATTCTCTGTAATCAATTCTAATGTAAATCAGCTGATTATTTGCCAGCCATGTTATTTATTTATGGCCCGAAAAGTCGGAACTAATTGGTTGTGTTGGAACAGTGTAGAGCCCTTAATAAGCAAAATTGGTTTTAAACTGTAAATTAAATATTATTATAGTTTATTAATACCAACGTTTTGCTACTATGGCTGATTGGGATGGAGTATCTACAGGTTAACATCCATTTCTAGCCGGGGTGGGACTAAGGAGTTTATTTAATGAGTTTGTCACTAAATAAATTCCTATTGCCCAGGCTGGAATCGAATTCACCACTTTAGGTTTATAACTCACTTGGGTAACCTGAGCCCCGAAATTAAATATTACAGTTGATACAAAAGTAATTGAGGTACGTTCTACCTTCGCTACATTTCAAAAATCAAATTTCTAAAAAAGTCATGTACTTATTGTTAACTCTATTTATACTTAGAAATGCCAACTAAGACTATTTCACTTTTTCGAGTTCAAGGTATTGTTAGTTTTAAGAAAAGAGTTGCAGTTTTACATATTTCAGGCTTTTATGGCTCCTCACAATATAACCTATTGTAATTGTTCTCTGAATGAACCATGCTTAAGCTATGCTCCCAAGGTACTTATTTATTCTGAGTCTTCTATTTATTCTGATGGTTCTATTCAAAGTTATATATTTGCCATCTAAGTGTTATTAAATTTGTTGGCGTGTCATTTCTGATGTGATTCTATTTTCAGGTTTTAGTAGCAAATGCAAAAGGCGTAGTAAAAGTTGACCCTAGTCAAGTGCCAAACCTATCATCAGGAGTTTATATCATGTCCAACAAGTCAGGAATAATAAAACTTGACTCAGTTAGTCCTTCGAAAGCCCTTTCACTAAAGGGTGTCTCGCAACCTTCGACCGTAAAGCAGCTCACAGTTCCATCTGTCTCTACCCCTTCTGCAAGCACTGTTGGAGGAGTGACAACAACAACGTCACAGAGTGGTGTCATCATGGTGAATCGAGAGAATCAAGGACCATCCAAATCTGGAATAATGAGGAGGCCAGGTGTAACACCAAGAGGGAGAGGTGTAGGCAGACCTCCTACTCGCACTAACAATGTTCGAGTGCAAAATCCCAACACTAGGTGATTATTTAATCATTTAATAGTTTTATGTTGTTATAAAATAGTCCCAGAATATAGTGGGATATAGCTAATAGAAATAGATATTCAGATTTTAAATTTATCGTATTGAATAATCCATGTATCACTGGCAAATTGAATCAAGATTCTGGTAAATGAAAAATATTTGCCAGGAAGCATTATCTATCTATCCAGCTGACCCAGTAGTTTTTGAGGTATCCCATGCTTCATTGCTAGGCTTGAAAAATAATGATGTCTTGTAAATAATTCATTCATTTATGTCCTACATATTTTGTGTCATTCTAGCACTACTTCAGGGCTCTACTCTTGCCGCGAGATATTTTAAAATAGACTGCATATTTTAAGAGTCATTAATCTACTAAATTATTTTCTGAACTCAATTTATCACTTGTACATATTTATTTTTATTTGCATCAAGTGAATAACAACTAAGATTTTGCTTCCCCTGTGTTAATGATACTCTTGTGATTAAATTTTCAAGTATACAGGTTGTTTCAAAAAGAATATACACATTACAAAGTAATTAATTATTTTGTCCAAACTATTGATCGCTGCGCCTCGGGTCGGCTATTGGAGAAACAAATACATAGTCTAGTTTATATTATAGCCATGTCATCTTTTTTGCTTCGTAACCATCATATATTTGAATTCATGCAACATTTTCTTCAGGAACAGTCGGGCGGGGCAGGACTCTTTCCTTTACATACACATCCTGTCTCTACAAACTGTTTATACCAGGGGTCTCCAAACTTTCCAGCCTTAGGGCCATACGGATTACTCCAGTACGTTCCGAGGGCCAAAACCATATTACCATTGTTGCCGGTGGTAAAAAGTGAAATAGTCCACTGATGAAAAAAAATTACTGACACTGAAACCCTAGTCCCGGAACTTCAAATGGAAATGATTGATCTACAGTGCAGTGATATAATTAAGAACAAATATCAAAACTCATATTTGTTGGAATTTTATAAGAGTCCTCCACTGACACAATTTGATGATTTGCATAAATTTGCTCGTGGGCTGTTTTCTGTTTTTGGTACTACTTATTTGTGTGAGAAGACCTTCTCCAAAATGAAGTACACAAAAAATGTTTACAGATCTAAATTAACTGATGAGCATCTTAAATCTCTTTTAATAATTGGTACAAGTAAAATTAGTCCACAACTACAAACTATTGTCAGTGGAAAATCTCAATTACATAAATCTCATTAGTATTTCATATGTCATTATGCTTGTTATAAGTTATGTTTTTATTTAAAATGTATAAAATGTTAGTTGGATTCATTTCAATAATTTGTTAGTTATTATATACTGGAGTTAAATTTTCTGCATATTATACATGTCTTTACTCATTACAATTCTGTGTTTCTTTATTCAACTTATCACAAAAACAATGACAATAAGCCTACAACAATGTTATGAGTAGTTTAGCCCATGACCATATGAATGTAGATGTCATATTAATAATTATTCAACATAAAATTAGAATACTTCAGTAAACTAATTTTAATTTCCTATAAAAAAATATGTTCTCTAAAAGGAGTTTTCAAGTATGCTGGCTCTCCGTGGGCCGGACAAAATCTGTCCGCGGGCCGGATGTGGCCCTCGGGCCGTAGTTTGGAGACCCCTGGTTTATACCATCTTCGAATGTTCTACTCATTCGGAGGATCAATTTGGTACCTCAAACTGAAACGCCTTTGCACTTCAGAAACTCGAGGACACAAAATGATTTCTGCTGTGGAGTAGCCATTTTAAACATACGACGGTTACCATACAAAACAGAAGACAACTGACATCTAGTGGCTATCGTATAAACTAGAGTATGTATTCGTTTCTCCAATAGCCGAGCCAAGGCGCAGCGATCGATAGTTTGGACAAAATAATATTTTTTAATACGTATATTCTTTTTGAAACACCTTGTACTATAAAAAAATGCATTAAATTGCAGTGTACTCCTCATCCCCTGCTCATAATACCCGCAATTAGGGTAATTTTGTTCTGTTCAATACTTTTCATATTCTCACGGGGGAGGGGGGGGTTGTACTGGTAAAATAGTTATACATGGGTTGGAAGTGAACATAAAATAGGCATGATCAGCTCTAGGAACAACTTTATGGGAAACTGGATGCACTTTGAACTAAAATACTAAGGAAAAGTATTTTTTTAAAAAAAGAGCATGAATTGAGATAGTCGAATATTAATCTGCCTGGGCCCATGAGTTATCACAGGCCACCAAACTAATTTAGTGTGGTGGTTTCACACTAGGTGGTAAGAAATTTAACTTCAAAACGTTGTTACAAATAGTTTTATTGTAACCAAACAGTATTTTTTAAATAGTTAATTTTTTTTTTTTTAATTTGTGTTCAAACCATCAGCTTTAGAGATGTGAAATTTATGTTTTGACTTCTTAGTAAATGTCTGCTTGTCATTTAAGTTTCAAAGATCGTAGCAAGCACTTAATGCCCATATAGAATATCTTCTAAATTTTAAGTTTGTTGGCCTTATGATTTCAGACATGTCATGAGTGAATGGCATTGGATTTTACATAGAGATATTTTTATAACCCTCTTGTGTGAAATTAGTGTTTACAGATATCATTCATTTCAACTTATGTTCTAAAAAAATGTCTTGTGCTTTATTTCATAGTTCTAGAGAGGTTTTTAATGTTGTCAGTTACAAAACAATTGATTTTAACTTATTTGTTTTGGGAAAAAATAAAGAAAAAAAACTAATTCTATTTTACTCTTATTAATGATTTACAGGTTAATACACAGTGGTTCCCGATCAAATGTTGCCATAACTCCTGGAGTGAGGCCTCGTTTCCCTATTAAAGCAGGAGTAAATGATATTCAGGTACATTACCAAATTGATTCTGTAATGATTTTTTTGTTCCATAGATTCATTTATAATAAGGTGACTCAAAAAGCTTTTCTAAGTTTTTAATTGTTTAAATTCATTAGAAAACAAAATTTCTATAGTTCAGCACTCTTGTTTGTATACTAAAAAGGGTTTCATTTCCTTTATAATTCTATTTTCATTGTTAAAAGCTATTGGTTTCATTAAATCCACTACCTTTCCCTATACCTTGCATGAAATTAAAGAAATTTCTTACAATGTGTCTTCCAGTTAGAGGAGATGCTTGAATTAAAAATAGACAAAAAAATGTCTAAGGCTACAGACTCCCTTCCAGTCTAAGGGATGAGTCCCTCTTAAAATGTTTCTAGGTTCTTAAGAAATTCCTAGAAGTATACCTTAGATAAATTCCAACCTGCTTCCCAAAGAGATAGTTTAAATTCTTAGTATTCTTTATTTTTCTCAGTAGAGTCAGTACATTTTAATTCTAATAAAGATTAATTTCTTTTTCAACTCCATTTTAATGAATATAATTGAAATGAATATTTATTTAACTAGATTTTCATATTGCTTTCTTAGTACAGATGGAAACAAGTTATATTGCAGCTGAGAGTTTATAGTAAATTAGCTATTTTATTTTTAAGTTGGTTGGCTTAGTTTTCTCTTATGATTAGATTGCCTACCTCACATCCCGAGTTGTACATTTCTTTTTCAACTAAAGCTTTTAGTCCATGTTGTCTTTAGATGCATGAAGTACCATTAGAATTTTTATTTCTCGCCTTCCTCAAGTCTTAGGACTTCTATAGTTCCATAAAAGCCTATACTTCTTTATACCCAAGTGTTTCATCTTCAACATTTTCTATAATAGAATCATTTTATAACACTTTGCTTGAAGATTAGTACAGGATTATTACTTTGTAACATTTGCTCTGCATTAGAACTCCCACATCATATTTAACTATAGAATTTATATTATAGTGTTTTGTTAAACTTAACATTCTCATTTTATTGATCTGTTCTAATTATTTTATTTAAATATAATGACTACATTTTATAAAAAAATTAAATTTAATCTTTTAGAAGAGAACAATGGATGGGGATAGAAGAATACTCGGTCCAAAGCTTGGAAGAGGAGGATCAATGCAGAGGGGAGGAATGAGGGGTGGCAAAACTATTGGAAGTAAGAACTCTTTCATATATCTTATAATAACATTAACTTACATTCTCATATTCACATGATCGCTAATCCATATATAATTAGTTTTAAACAAGTTTAAGACATACTACTGTTGCATTGCAAATTGAAAATTTCATGTTTCAATGAGGATTTCATTCAAACAATTTTTCATTTGAACATAACTTAAAAATAGGTGGCCCATCAATAAACATTTTTCCTTATTTTAGAAGATTAAGTAGTCCTATCCATTTGCTATTCAAATAAGTAAACAATGTTTCAATGAATTTGTTTATATTTATGATTGCATTGTAATGTTGGAAGTTCTATCTGTTCAATTTGTGTTGACTCTCTGGTTCATTTATTGCAGAATTATGAATGTATGAAACAAGTACTTTAACGATTCCTATTATTGGTGGGTACAAGTGGTAATACTTGACTTTTTCCAGAAATAAATTGTCATCTATTACCATTTGTAAATCATTTTGATGCAGTACTCTATAGATATCAAAATCTTGATTTCCATTTTGAAATTGATACTTAGTTTTGTTTGCTTGGTCTTCTATTTCATCACTGTTTTTAATGACTTCTTTGAATTCAAGAGATATTAGTTTTTTTTTTAAATACAGTTTATTTTTTAACATTTCCATTTCTAGTTAGGTAGGTTCCATTTATGGGTATATAAAAGAACGCTTCATCAGGCTGTTTATAAGATGATCAAAGTTTTTAGTGTACAAATGTTAATTGTTGTTTTTGAGACTTAATTGGAAATAATTAGTAATTTATGAGTAACAGCACATTTTTATTGTCAAAAAATGACAATGCTTGTATTTTGCTGACTTCTGTTACTCATCTTTTCTAGCCTTGCTCAACAAATATTCTTTTTTCTTTTTTTAAAGTTTTTTTTTTTTTTTTCAAATGTCCATCTATACTACCTGTGAATTGACAAAAAGGAGGTCTGTAAATTATATATACATACATTCTTACTTGTCTATTACCACTCTAGCAGTCACATTTTTTGTTTAACCATTACCAAACTCAATATTTAACTTAATTTATACTTGATTTTTTATGTGAAACTAAAGATCATGTTAATGGTTGAAATAGGACAGTGGGAAGGGGGGGGGGATTACAGTGTAGGAATTTTGAAAATTCAAAATATCTCTGTTATTATAAATTTGTTTGAAATATTGTATAGAAACTGTCCTATTGCAGATGTAATGCCTTATAAATTTTTATACATTTTTTTACCAGATATTTGCAGTTTTTATTTATCAACCTTCAGTAAACCCCCCACTTTTAGTTACTGCACTTTAGTAGTATATTAAGACACACCTTATTCCAAGTTTAACCTTTAGGCTGCTACAGAGGGAAACTGGCCCGGGTGCTACAGACTGATGTAATTGTTTGTGATGTTTAGAGCTTGATTACTACAAGCTATTAGATTAGTCTTCCTCTATTGCGACCTATTGACTTTTTATAGAAGCTACAGTGTTTTTCAAGGCCAATAGAGTCATAAGGATTCTCTTTTCTAGCTATCCTAAACTGAGATTCCCTGCATACCTGTTATGTCCCTTTTTCAACCTCAACTACTGTTACTCATTACCTGCAATTTACCCTTGCCTATTTAGGTAGTATATTTTCTGCTTTTCAAGTAACCAGTTGAGTGCTTCATGATGTCGGGAAATAGAAATTTTGTTAAAACTTTTTACAAGTGAAAGTGAAGGTCATTCTTCTTCTGATGAAGATCCTGATGATTGACACCTAAATGTGTTTATCGGTGAAATGCCTTGAACTAATGGTGTTTCAAGTAGAAAATATGGAATTATACAGATAGAGCTAGAACGTAGAAATAATTCAGCTCACAGGATTCTGCCGGAGCTAGGCTATCCCTATTAAATAAATAGTTAAAAAATCTTAAATTAGTATTATTGGTACTGAAACATTCATAATACATTTATGCAAAGTATATACTGGAATCACATGCTCAAAGTAAATGGTACCTGAACTGTAGACATTTTAGCAGATTTCCCTTCAGGGAAATCAGCTATTGAGGGTTGTACTCATGACGCTATTTTTGAAATATTTCGTCAAATATCCATCGATCCTACCCAGGAGAGGACGAACATGAGGTCCGTTCAAAACTGTATATATATATCTATATATATATATATATATATATATATATATATATATATATATATATATATTTGTCTGTTACCGCTCTAGCGGTCGCAATTATTGTTTAATCGTTACCAAACTCGATATTTAGTCGTTTTATGTAAAAAGAAAGATCAAGTTCGTTAACGGCTGAAATCGGTCCAGGGGGAGGGGGGGTTTAGTGGGGAGGATTTTCGAAAATTCGAAATATCTCCGTTACTATAGGTCGGATCGAAAACTTGTATAGAACAAGTCTTATTGTAAATTAAATTTACTATAAATATTGTTATGTACATTAATTCACTATCTTGAATATTAACCGAGATATTGGCATTTTTCAGTTTTCAGCCACCAGCAAACCGCCACTTCTACCAATGTTACATAAACAATACTCTGCTACATAATAAATCACATTATTCGAAGTTTAAATACCAAAAATTGTATCAAAAGACTTTTATTATACGAGATATATGCAAATTTGTCCTGGTGAACCCCCCCCCCACCCCGTCTTAAGGTTTTTGACTACTAAAATTTGATTGATTGAGATAACAATTATTCTGACTCATTATTAATTACATTTCTCGATATAGTAAATAGTTCTCAATAAAATTAATATGTTATTTTCTGATATATTTCAGTAGTAGTTTTTCTTTCCGGTGTGAAGCGGGCAGACCCGTTTATTTACAATTCTAACCTAACCCTTCCTGTCAAGAGGTTATTGAAATTGGATGAACCATTTCTTATTTCCGTTTGTATTTATTCACGGTGGTGTTGTGTTACCAGTATGTAGATTTATCTATTACTAAACTTCACGAGGGAAATCTGCTTAGTTTACGCAGCCCCTGCGTGACGGACTTTTTAGAATTACTTGGATTCTGGCTGAAGTTCAAAATGAAAGAAGCACTGACTGATGAAAGCACCACTGTTAATTTTATTTTATATGTTTTCGTTAGGCCCGGTGCTGATATTAGTTAAGGTCAAGGAAAATGGTTAAGATGAAAGGTTTGAACTTCCACGAGGAGTTGAATTTTTACAGATAAATCAATGTATATATTTCATACTTAGATTTGTCTGCAAAAACACATTCTGAATTTAATTAATATATTCTATTTATTAATTAAATTCTGAATATGTTTATATATTACACAAGTGTATTTTTAAGAATTCAACTCCTTTTATTTGATTGTGTACTTGTATTTTAGGCCTCGTTAAAGGCAATAAAAATGCCCAAATGTCAGCAACATAATCTTTTTAATTTTTTACCATTAATGTGACCAAGTATCTCAAAATAGAATATAACTTACAATTGATTGCAGTAACCCCATTTTTTCCTTTTTGTTATACACTTATAATATTTTGGTACTCAATATTTCTATCGTCTCTCTTATAGCATCTTACCAATCCAGGAAAAAATCGAATTATTCTGTTTCTTCATTAAACTGAATTTTAAGGTATAAATTTGTAAATTTGTTTGTTTTGTTCTATGTAGTCCTGTATATGAATCGTATGCGAACAAATCAGTTGATTGTACAGAGGGAATAAAAATCGGCCTTTCTCCCTTGCTTTGTCAATCAGATTCTCCAAACCTCCAATACCAAACAAGATCTCCTTCCTCGATGAAAAAAATACTTCTTTACACTTGAAATTTTAGAATGTCTCTTTCATACTTTTTAGTCCTCTTGATTAATAGGGTTTCATGCAATCTCTTCACCTCCCAAAATATGTTGGTTACAATTTATAAATTTGCTAAATACCTTTACTAGTCTTATTCTTGTGTGATAATCGTAAGGATTTTTGTCTAGAAAACTACTCACCAACACACTAAAAGTGCATTTTTGGCTAAAAAGGGTGTATATACAAAGTTGTGAAGTTCTCTTTTGAAACTTCTAGTTAATATGATTTATCTGTACTTTGTTGGCATAAATAACATTAAGATGAAGAATGAATTAGATAATCAGCTCTGAAGACTTTTCGCTCAGATTGCACATCTCCCTCTATACTCAACTATTGATTCTTATGTTATATTCTTTGATTTCTGATGAGAACAATTTTAATCTAGTGGCAGGGGGGGAAGAATAAAAATAAACAAGTAACTATACTTCAAAATTTGAAGAAATATCCTTATTGATATTCGAGATACTTGGACTGTATGTGTGTGAGAGAGAGTTATAAAAAAAACATTTACTTCAACTTAGGATGGCAAGGGATATTTTATAATTTAATCTGCAATTTCTCTATATCATTATTAATTTATTATAAAAATTATGTATTATTTTACTTCAGGTATTATACTCTTAGATAGTATTAGTATATTATATTCTATTTACTTTCCTTTTCTTTCAGTATATACAATATTTGTCTTGATGCTGTATACTTTTTTAATTTTTTCTTAACTTCATGTTGTATTTCTTCCTTGCAGTTTATAACTTTAAAAGTTTGTGTTAGTTCTGGTTTGAGTAACTTTTCTTAAAAGTTTTCTTTTATATCTCTTATTTAAACAAAGTTTTTATAAATATTATTTATACCAGTTAGAAAAAGTTCATTGGCCCCTGTCCATTTTTCGATGTAATGAAAACAGTGGATAAGAAACATTTAATGTGTAACCACTACTACCAGTCATAGTTTTTGTTGAAGTAAGAGGAAACCCTTACTCGTCGAACCGTGGGTTAGATAGTTGAGTGAAAATTTATAATAAAAAAATAATAATGTAACACAGTGAGTTTTCATCTGAGTTATACAGTAGCCATACTGAGTTATCAATAATATAGGCGATCCTTCTAGATAAATACTTTTTCCTGTCATTGTTTGTGGATGTATCACACCTGTGCTGGATTGTTTTGTGATTTTGTATAATTCTGTTACATATCCATTTTAGCTTTTTTTAAGTAGTCAATGAAAATATATTAATAGGTAGGTCCCTTATGCTTGTAAAGCAAGGAATGTTTTAGACTATTTGTTTAATTTTTCTGCTTTGTTTGTATTAGTCTTCATTTAATGTTACTAAATCCATTAGGGCTCTTGGAGGATTTTATCAGTTCTGATATTCTTGTTCTTATTTTATCTTTTTTTTTTTTTTTTTTGTTTTTTTTTGTTTAGATATAAAATACTTCGTTTTTTTATGAATGCATAAACAGAAGATTCTTATTGTTTCATTGCTTTTGCTCGGGTCACCTATTATAAAAATTCTATATTAAAGTCTTGTTACTTGCACTGTCAGTGTTTGTGGAAGATGAAATCGTTGGTGACATGAAATTTTTTTCTTGCAACAGTTCCTACCAGTATGGATAAAACGAAGGATCTGGACACAGACAATGTTTTCATTGATCTCCCTCAGGAGTCGTCATCAGATTCTGATGCTGGTCTGCCAGATCTCTTCCCAGCAGGTAATAAAAGTAAATTTACAGAATTTTTCCCATTAGAATCGCTTTTTGCACTAAATTGGCTTCGGTTGTAAATTTACTTTTCTTGCTTGACTATACAGTCTCTGAGTGGCGGTATTCAGTGAGAGTTGAGGGATGTATGATTATGGTGTTTTCATTTCCATCTCGTCAATATGTAAATCAAGAGTTTTTAAGTCGATCGTGTAATTCATATCCTTTTTTTATATGTCAAATTTTTAAAAGGTTGAGTTTCTGGTGATGTTAAGAGCTCATTTGATGATGCTCGGGTCTTATACCAGAATGCTTTAGGGTTAGTCACTAATCTAGTGTTTAAATGACTTTTAAAATAACTCTTTTTCAATAATCTACACTTCTCTGAGAATGTTAGGGGTATTCATCGAAGTTAGAAATGAATATATTAAAGACATTTATTTTGAGGTGTGTGAGTGTGTTCGTATATATATGAGTTATCTATAACTTACCTACATTTTCAATCCAGGACAAACCGTTTTATTTTTTATGTTAGCCACAAATAAGAATTTATTTATAACATGGGAATCCATGTTTGGATTAAACCCGTGTTTAAAAGTTCCCCAAGTGTATTTTACCTGTTATCGCACAACTGAGCCCAAAAGTTTAAAATTATTTCTAAAAAGGATTAATTAAGTATTTCAAACTGTCAGAGTAAGACAACTCCTACAAGGCATTGTAAAATGTATGTGTAAGTCACTTTACAAAACTTTTGATTATCCAGAACATAAATTTAAAATGTATTAAGAAGTGCTTTCCTAAAGGGGTCCTGCGTGAACACCTTATGGTTTGTCTTCTTCCTGTTATTCCTCACTGAAATCAGAATCCTTCAAAAAGTTCAATATTTAAAATTTAATATCATAGGTTGGCTAAATTCTTGTGTAATGCCCTAAGGAATAGTATAGTTTTAATGAATCTGTCATGCAATCTTCTCGACAGGTACAGGTGGATCGTATTCCACAATTTTGGTATTGATTCAAATTCTCTTCTTTTCCTTTAGGTTTTCTTGTCTTCTTTTATAGAAAGAGTATGCTGCCTAAACTAATTGAACCATTTGGATTTAGCCTCATATAATTTAGAAGTGTTGATTAAAAAAAAAAGAAAAAACTAGTATTTAACTACAGAGACAGTAATATCCTCATTTGAGGTCAGGGAAGACTCGACTTAACTAGAATATTCAACCAACATGAAATTATGCTGGCATATTAAAATATTTTAAAGTCTTTATTGGAGCTTAAGTTCTAATTCTTACGTTCTGCATTCCTGTCATTACTGGCTGTATTTGACCCTTTTTGATAGCCTAATATTTTTTATTTAATTTTATATTATTAATATTATTTTAATTAATAATTTGAAATTAACGGAATGAGTGGGTTACCTGCAGTTATTCACTGTTTTCTCGGTCAGAGTGGTACTGGGAATTTTATTTGTCAAATCAATCACTAAATAAATTCTCTTTTCCATTGCAGATATTGACCCATGATCCAAATTAAGCCCTTGAAGTGTTTTAAGAGATATTGATTATTCAAATATCCAGTTTATTATTATTATTATAATTGAGTTATTATCACTAGAAAGTATTAGCCACTCTTAAATACTTTTGTTATGATCCTTTATTTATTTTTTTGAATTGTTCCAATCTTGTATATCATATATAGAGTATTGTTTTACCAGCAAAAATAACATTTTGATCAAACCTATTAATTATTTGTGTCTGTCATCATTGGTATAATATCATCTTCATCTCTTACATAAACATTTTAAAAGATATACAACGCAAAGAACCTAATGTGTATTTTAAGGCACATTAAAACAACTGATCAACGCTCAGCATACTGAGTACAAATTATGACAGGTTCAAAGAACTTAAAAAAAGTATATAATCCTTAAAGAATTTCTAAAAAATAGATTAAAAATATTTAAATCAAACTTAAATATCATATTTTATAACTATCCTTGCAGATGCAGCCCCAGGGATTGTGTCATATCATTTTACTATTCCTATCAAAATCCACGTTTTATTTATTTATTTGAAAATTATTACTGTATTTATTTGAAAATTACTTTACCTGCAATTCTCTTTCTTTACCCCCTTGGTTTTTGGTGTGTAAGACGTTCTCAATAACATTCATCTTCCTTTTCTCCATAACTTTTGATTAGACTTAGGATGTTATCTTGTTTAGAATTTCCACATTTCTTTTAATCAGAGCCTAATATGCACTCCCATGGAGTACATTTCTTAGCATTCATTGTTTCAGAATCCATACTTTGTGAGCTAAGATATCCCTTATGAAGGCATGCTTATTTAGAGGTATCTTTTTGTCAATTTCAGTTTCCCTGTATTTCCTTCAGTTTCAGCTTTTCATTGTTCTGCTTCTCAATTGCTAAAACTTGTTTCATACACATTTATCTTGCATTTAAAAGTTATTTATGGTATCTATTAGGAGTTACAGTATCCTATTCGTTTCTTAACAAAATAAATAAAACAAAAACTTTTAATTATTATCTCTAAAAGTCATTTCTATGGCTTGAACAATGATTATATTAGTGAAATTGTAAAATAATAACTTAACAAACAGTTTAACTGCCTGGACAAGTGGAAGTACCATGCCCAGATTAATATAAAAACAAGCTTCCAGGCTTCAGGATGTTGCTTCCACATAAAAAGTTTTGAATAGTTGTACCGTCTGCTCAACCTATAACAATGGAGCCCGATTCGACAATCAATTCAGTCTTAATTATTTGAAGTGGGTTTATATAAATAAATTGTATGTTAATTAACGTATCTAATCGTTGTGGAATCTCTTATTTAATTGTGATATAATACAATCAGCTATGATAAAAATAGTTCCTTTTGCCTTTCTGAAACTGGTCCAATCTTGACAAAATCAGGAACTGTATTAAGTTATAACTGAAACTTTTTTTTTTGTCCTAATAACTGAAATTCTAGATTTTTTTTATTCTTTGTTGAGAAATCCATATATACATACATCTCCTGTTTCTTCATAACCTCCAATTGTTTACCGGCCATTAACTGTAGTTTACTTTGTTTATGTGTTTGTTTAAAAATATTCATTATTCAAATTTCTTCTGTCTTTTGCTCATTTATTATATTTTTTATTCTAATACTTATTGTGGTTTGTTATTGACTGTAGTGACTCAAATAAACTGGTTTAGTAGAATGGAGGTTTGATCAAAATTGTGAAAAACCTGTTTATATTAGATCAATAATATTTACAACAAAAAAGATTAAAATAAATTATTGTAATAATAATATACCTTTTTTAATCTAGAAACATTAAAAAAAAAAACAATTTTAATAAATGATCTATTTCAACTCCGTTTGTTTCACAAATTTTATCAATTCTTCTTCTGAACCATCCATTTTATAATACCATTTTTCCCTTGACTAATTCATTTTTTTGGAGTGATAAGAGTTCAGATAAACAGAGAAGAACTTGCAGGATGGCTCCATTTTACATTTATCACAGTCAAGATTATGATTTTAACGATTTTTTTTTTTTTAATTTATTCATTAATTGAGAATAATATTTTGGAGCCAACCTGAATAATAAACCAACTCCTAGTCATTGATGTAGACAGTGAATTTGTTTTCATTGACTGACTTATTTGTACTGACTTCAACTCAGACTTGCCCCCTTTGGAGCCGGAGAGTCCACCAAGGCCACTAACACTTTGTCCGGAAACAGGCAAAGTTCTTCTCAAAGCAGAGGGTGAGAAGACGCCCGAACCTACACCTCCCCATTCGCCTAAGACGAACAACGTTATGGATAATACTGAAATGGTAACTATATTAACTTTATTTTATTTCTTCCTCACTTTAAGTTAATCTTTAGTGGAAACTCATTGTTAAAAAAATTCACCAATAAAAAGGCCTTCCTCTATAATTTCTCTTTTCCGATTCAAAGTCAGCGACCCTGACATGATCTGCTTCAGTAGTCTCAGTGTTAACAATCTCTTTATTGTGTATGGAAGGTTTGTTTCAATGGTTGTAGTGGGGACAAAACTTTGTAACTGTAAGTAGTTAGATTTAATAAATTACATTTTTATCTGAGACCACTTATAAATGTTTGAATGAAAGACAGCATTATATAATCAAGAATGGAGTTACAAAAAGATTTATCTTTAGGCTTTTGAAAATTAATTGTTATTTCTTGTAGAAAAGGAACGACCTCAGATAGGCCATGAAACAAGTAGAGCAATTACGAAATACAATCTGCTTAGAGGAAAGTGGTGTTTTTATTGGTGAACAAAAAATAAATTTAAGTATTAACCCTTTCCACTCCAAGGCTTTAATTGAATTATAGTATCTTACGATTCTAGAATATGTTTCATTCATTCGTGACTCAAACATTTCAGTAACAAAAATCCCTCCTGTTTTAAAATTTTCAAAAAGAGGTATTACACCATGTCGAGTATCACTCGACAGTGGAGCTAGTGGAACAAAATCAGTGTCGAGTGACACTCGACATTGGAGTGGAAAGGGTTAATTGTGTCATATGTTCTGGTGTACATTGCCTTGATAAGCGCCCCCAAGGGATTATGTTAAATTAAAATGGATGTAAACGATTAGTATGGACGTTTTTTCTCCATAACCAATGGTGATGAGGATGATAAATTACATTCACAATGAAAATAATAAACTTATACTGTCTTTAACTGCTTACAGCCTACCCACCTTTTAAATCCACCTATCGAAAGGTTGGATAAGATGCAAGATATATTATTAATGCCATATATGGAGAAACGATTTAAACTTAGTCCCACACGTAGTATATCTTCTTTGTGGGTACCAACTGTGATAATGTTATTTTGAAAACATAGTCTCGCCTGCTTTTAGGAAAATTTATTTCCTTTCTTAGATCTATTGGTTTATTATTCCCCAATTAATAAGCCTAAACTCTAATCTAAGTAATAAAATTATAAATTTGTTATAATGTTGAAATGTTTTGTCTTTTAATTACTTTATGGGGTATTTCTTTTCCCATGAAGGTACACAACTTACAAACATGTGGGATTTCAATTACTAATAACAACTATAATTAGCATGTAATCTTCTGACTCTTTCTTTTTGATCTTAAATAGATATGAATTGTATTTCAAAGTTATTTTATGTTCTCTGATTCTATAATATATTATGCATTGTACACATTTTTTTTATGAAATAGGAAATTGTTTAAAAATATTTGAAGTACCTCTTAGTGGAAAATATATTCCTTAATCATATCCTTGGATTCATATAGATTAAGTAATTTTGTTTATATATAAATTGTATTCTATAAATTTGCAGCAGATACATATCAAAGAAGAGGCTGTTCAGGGATCCAATAATTACCTTACTAAAATAAACAATAGTACGGGAGCTGTGGGCAAGGATCCTTTGGTGAAGAAGACATTGAAGCCTGGGTAAGCATTATTTTTTTCTTATTTTTGTGAACACAAAATTCTGTGAAAGATCAAAATCTTCTTGTTTTTTACATCGAATTTTCCCCCACTTATTGAGCCTTCCTGTAGTGTTCACTTGATTCTATAGCCCTTTCAGTCTGGTAAATCCACATTTGGGGGTAATTTAAACTTTTCAAATTGATATTATAACTTCCAGTGTTCTGTCTTGCTTCAGTCAGCAGATATAAGGAGGTGTTTGTTTCTGTTATTCTATTATTGTTCTGTTATGCTATTAGCTTGCATAGGGAATAAAACGAATAACAAAGTTATGATTGATGAACTAACACTTCTTAAGTTTTTTATAATCATTTTTTTTAGGTCAATTGGCTCAGTGTCAGTATCTCCTAAGAAGAGTTTTACGGAGGACAATGATGATATTGTCACTATATCTGGTGATGATGGAATGGTTTATAAGGTAGGTACATTTCTTATACGAGTTCATATATTCTTTTAGTAGATTTACTTTTAAGGATAATCAGCTATTCAGATTGCACTCATGAACTGATTTTTCAAAAATCAATCCTACCCAAGAGATGACAAAAAGAGGTCCTCATATTCTTATATATATATGATCTTCCTGATGACATCATCAAAAGGATTTTATATTTTTGATGACTTTATTTGATCTTTACCTTACTCGATATAACCGTTTTTAATTCAACACTAAAGATCAGAATTGTTATGGCTGAAATTGGACTTGGAATATTTCCAGGATAATTATCAATTTGTCATTTCTGCACATGAGGACTCTGCTTAGTTTGCACAGTCTTGTGTGATCGACTTTTTAATTAGTCTGTTATCCAAAAGTTAAAAATGTTTTCTTTTGCTTCTCCACTTTAAGAGGAAGCACTTGATTGACCTAATTTCAAAAAAACTATCTGGGAAACAGAAACAAAAGGCATTAAAGTTAGATGTGAGAAAAAAAATTGTAATTCTTTAGAGATTCAGATGGCCTTATAGGCCTACAACGTTCTCTATTCCTTGTTTTCACATCCTTCAAGTTTTATTTATTGCTCTAACATTTATTATATGTTATTTTCTTTTTATTATGTAGGTGAGGAAGTCCGAATTGAACAACACATTGATGGTGACCGGAGAAGACGGGCAGCAGTGTGTTTATGTTACAACTGGTGAGGAGGGCGATGAAAATGCTGCTGTATTAACTTTGGATCCATCATATGCTGATACTGTTGCACAACTTGGCCAAGTAATTAGTTTTAGCTCTTTTTTTAACTGTATGTAATATTGATAACTAACAGTACATTGAGTAACAACATTATTCAACTTATTTTATTAGCAAGGTAACAGTAAGTGTAGGTTTCATCGACTAGCAACCATATAGCATATGATCCATTGCCTAGCAACCGTATAGCATATGTTACATTTCTCCCCACCAAACTTGCGGATCTTCCTCCGCCTTTGGTTGACACTCCTCCTCGGTTGTCATCTGGGATGGGTGCTCGTCCACCACACCTTCTCTGGTCCTGAGCTGGTCCACGTGCTTTCGCTTGCCACCTGCACGAACTTTGTATGAATGATGCCCCGTTGGCTCCTCCACCACGCCAGGCACCCAGCCCTTGGTCAGCTCATTCTTCACCCAGACTTCATCCCCCTTGGCAAACTCTCTCCCCTTGGATCTCTGGTTGTGGTAGTTTTTTTGCTTCCATATCTTTACCTCCATTTCCTCCCTGGTGTCCGGCCTAAGGCAATCGAGAGCAGTAGGGAGTCGGCTTCCTAGGAACATGAGGGATGGTGGCCTGCCAGTGGTCTTCTGCGGGGTGATGCGGTAGGACAGGAGAACCTGTGCCTTTGCTAGGCTTGGTGGCAACCCCTCCTGCCTACAGGCACAATTCCTGGACTTGAACGTCTGGATCATTCTCTCCATGAGCCCATTGGTCTTTGAATGATAAGAAGCTCCAGTCACATGGCGGATATTGTTTGCAGAACAGAAATTCTTGAACATTGATGAGGTCCACTGCGTCCCATTATCAGATTCTATCTGCTTGGGTATACCATACCTCGAGAACCATTGCCGCAATCGGTCAATTATAACTTCGGTGGTCATTCGGTTTATCATATCCATTTCAGCCCACTTGGAATAACCATCTATCCCTACCAATACTTGCCACCTCCGGGTTCTGCTATGTCCATGTGGAGTCGCTCCCAGGGTCCATTCGGTACGTTCCAGGGATTCAGAGGCACCTCACACTCGCTATGTCTGTTAGCTTGGCATGGAATGCATCTTCTTACGTACTTCTCGATATCCTCATCGATTCCTGGCCACCAGACATAGTAACGGGATAGTGAGCGCATTGCAGTGATCCCAGGGTGACCCTCGTGTAACTGTTGAAGTACGGAGCTCCTCAGAGCTTCAGGAACAAACAGTCTTCCCAACCGAAGAATAACATTATCTTCCAGTGTTAGTTCGTTTCTTTTGTTCCAAAACATCTTCACACCAGGTTTCATAGTTTCTGAATTTTTAGGCCAACCATGCTCCAGATAATCTAAGAGAAGCTTACAGACTAGATCCTTTCCATATGATTTCTTAATGTCCCCAGCTGAAGAAATGAATGATATTTTTTCTATCTTAATTATCCTTAATTCTTTGACCTCTGAGATTATATCCTCTTCATTAATTGGTTCTCTTGCACTTGGAAAACGAGATAAGAAATCGGCCAGTCTATTGTTTTTCCCCTTACGGTACTCTATCCTGTAGTTATACTCCATGAGATTGATGGCCCATCGTACCAAACGTGAGTTCGCTGTTTTAGCAACGTCCCTCTCAGTTCCAAATATCCTCTCCAGAGGCCTGTGGTCTGTTCTAAGTACAAATTCGCGCCCAAGCAGGAATTGACGAAACTTTCTAACTGCAAAGATCTAGGCCAGGGCCTCTCTATCAATTGGGGAATATCTTTTTTCTGCCGGTGTTAAAGTCCTTGAGGCGAACAAAATAGGGCACTCAGAGCTATTCTCCATTTTATGGAGTAACACTGCGCCGACTCCATGTTCAGACGCGTCGCAGGCCAAGATGACAGCCTTCCGCAAATCATAAGGTACGATGGTGTCTTCAGCTGATAACAAAGTTTTCACCTTCTCAAACACTGCATGTTCCACTGGAGTCCATTTCCATCTACTCTTCGTGCCAGTCAGGGCATGCAATGAGGAGCATATAGCATGCAAATTTGGAATGAACTTCTCATAATAATTGACAAACCCCAAAAAGGCTCTTAATTCCTTTACGTTCCGAGGTTGCTTTGCTTCTCGAATGGCGGCTAATTTGTTTTTAGATGGATGTATGCCATGTTCGTCAATTCGGTGGCCCAGGTATTCGACTTCCTTCTGTAGAAACTTGCATTTTGCCAACTTTGACCTTAGGCCTGCTTTCCGTAGTCGCTCCAAGACCTCTCGCAGAACTCTGACGTACGAGTTGAGATCCGCTCCTCCAACCACAATATCATCCAATAGAACCCCTACATCTAATCCTCCTAATACCTTTTCCATGTACTCTTGGAGTTTTACCGGACAAGACTGTAGGCTGAAGGGGAGCCTTTTGTATCTATAATATCCTTTATGTGTGGAAATGGTCAAATATTTCTGGTCGTCAGCTGCTACTCTCATCTGCAGATAAGCGTCCTTCAAATCAATTACAGAAAAGATTTTGGACCCTTTCAATTTAGCTGTCAGGTCATCAAATGTCGGGAGAAGATGGCTCTCGGGTATAATATTAGAATTCAGAGTCACTCTAAAATCGCCACAGATTTGAACAGCGCCACCTCTTTTATCCACATTGACCGTTGGGGTGCACCACTCTATCGGCGTGTCCCCGGCTTTAGGTGGATTCTCGCTTCAACCCCAGCAATTGTCCCTAGTTCTTCCCGGAAGACATCTGCAAATTCCGTAATAATTCTTTTTACAATTTTGGGATGCTCCCGATTCACCTGAGGGAGTTCATTATCTCCTTTAACAATCTTCCGCACTGTCACCTAGGTTGAACGCTTGGCACCAGGGAAGCCCAAACAGTTGGACGTCCTCATCCTCCAGGACTATTACCGGAAGATTCTTTGTAAGTCTACCCAACCTGACTTGGATCTTAGCCCTACCCACAACAGCTAGTGGATTCTTTCCATACCCTGTTATAATTTCTGAAGAGGGCCTGAGTTCCTGATCCGCCCTTCTGAGACTCTCCCATAAAGATTTACAAATTGTACCGACACGAGCGCCAGAGTCAAATTCCATGCGGCAAAATTTACCATTCAAATCTACATCTATAGTGGCTCTTGGGACTTTACTCCTAATTGGTCTTACTTCAGCTGTATTATCGTCATCGTCCCAGGCGGCTGTGATATTCTCCAATTCTATACTGCGAACTCTCTTGGAACGACCTCGATTCCTCCGTTCTGGACACATGCGAGCATAATGACCCCGCTTTGAACAATTTCTGCAGTCAGCTGAAGCAGCTGGACAAGAAGACCGGCTATGACCACTCTGCCTCCCACATCTCAGGCAGAATTTAGGAGATGTCTTCTGGGCCACCTGTAGGACATCCCCTTCTGAGGTGCTAGGGATCTTAAAAACCTGCCCCCTAGCTCGTTCCATTGCTAGAGCAAGTTCCAACAGCTGCTCCGATTTTACAGGTACTCCTACACGATCAGTCCCATCTGGCCATCTTTGTCATACCTCGATCTCAAATTCAGAGCATCAGATGCCCACAGCAAACCAATCTCTCAACCTTTCATCTAAACCAGGGCCATAATTACATTTGCGGGCCAGACTTTAATCTATTATAAAAAAGGAGAAAAGACTTACGATCAGTCCTGATATGACATTCCTGATGTCCTCATATTCACACCAAGCCCCTTCACCCGAGCCGTCAACTCGAAGTGCAGGATGTAATACTCCCATAACATGTCCTTTGTATACTCTTTAAATACAAACCTTGACATTCTCTCCGTTATGATGTTCCTGAGTAGACAAGTCGATTGATACCCTATTCTGCTTCTTCGGCATTTTACCTTGTCGCCAATGTAATATTGATAGGTAACAGTAAGTGTAGGTTTCATCGCCTAGCAACCATATAGCATATGCTTCATTGCCTAGCAACCGTATAGCATATGCTACACTGCATATGTTTTGAAAGCTCCCTAGTCACCCGCTTGGATGTTCTTGTAGGCTACTCACTCATGTTTAACAGGAGCATGGTGAGAAATCACATGTGGACTGCTCTCAAGGTAGGATGATGAACATCTCCTTACTCAGCCTGAACTTTGAAGCCCAGATCCTCTTGGGGTAATAGTTGCTTAAATATCCTCTAGAGGCCAACGCGCAAGAGGGGCACCTTATGATTGCCCTAAATGGAAACAAATGGGTTTGGTGGCAGTTTGAATCACAACTTCAATTTTAAATTGAAATATTCTGTTCTGTGTAAATTTAAAAAGTAGAATTGCTGGGAATGCCCATGTGCTGAGTCCAAAAAGTTTTTCTAGCTGTAATAAATCTTTATTGTGGAAGTTTGGCCCTTTTATTCAATCAAGCTGCTGTATAACCACTCCCACCTGCCAGAAACCAACTTATCTTGTCTTTATTGCCTCATTTATCATTAGTTTCATCCAATCCAGGAAACTGTAAATAATAAATTCTGCTTGTAATACATTTTCTATTAAGATGTACTTTGTGGACTGTTGTAGCTGAGAGCCTTATGTGATGAATTTACTTATGTGGGAATATTCCACTACTCATGATTCTCTAAGATTACTTTCAATCTGGTTTTAAAGTTTGCTTTTAAAAGACATTTCATTACAGGTGAATATTCTTGGTGCTGATGGAGAGAATGAAACTCAATTCTATGTGAAAGAAGGAGAGGAAGGGGAGCTTGTCAGCCTTCAAGTACAGGGAGGAAGTTCAACGGGTAGTCAGGAAGGAAATAATGAAGATGGCCAATCACAAGTAGTTGCTCAGCTAGTAGAGGCTGGTGAACCTGCTCCTGGAGGTAATTATTAACCTGGTTATGAATTACTCCTCTCTAATATATTCTTCCATAAGGGAAATCGGCTATTAAGTTGTACTCATGGCACGATTTTTGAAAACTGTTTTCAAATGTCCATTGATCATACCTAGGATATGATGAAAATGAGGTTTTTCAAAATTATATATATATATATATATATATATATTAGTTTATTTTATCAAAAATGGTTTTAAGTATATTATTCATAGTAATGTTCATCATTAGTCATTAACTTTTCCCTGCTTTCTGGCAGTTTGCGGATTCCATTATGGAAGAGCAATTTGTCTTTAGAGACAATCCAAGAATCGATCCATTTTTTTTGCAATCTTCTTAACAAGCAAAGCATTGCTCAGAGACAGACCATGGAAAATAGGTGGTAAACAGCGGTAAACACAATGATTGGAGAATATGGCGGGGTGGGGTAGGGACGACCATTTGATGGTTGACAGGTTTTGAACTTTGGACGAACATTGTCATGAAGGAAAATGATTTTGGCATGTCTATCTCTATATTCCGGCCATTTTCCCTTTAATACATAGGTCAAATTCATTATTAGACCACAGTAACACTCCCCCACAGCTAATAGTATATCACATTACACTGGCCTCACCAAATACAGAGCATAGCTTGGTCCTGTAGATTGCCCAGTCTTAACCCATGACATTCT
Source organism: Riptortus pedestris (assembly GCA_019009955.1). Taxonomy (NCBI): domain Eukaryota; kingdom Metazoa; phylum Arthropoda; class Insecta; order Hemiptera; family Alydidae; genus Riptortus; species Riptortus pedestris. The sequence continues at coordinate 52,244,287 of CM032230.1, forward strand.
CCGTTTGGGATTGTTGTAATGGATACATTCTATGTCTCCAGACACAATTCGATGCAAAATTCCGTTCCTTTTCTGCCGTCCTAGCAGCTGTTGAAATGTCTTTCCAAGTCGCTAAGTTTCAGTTCATATGGGAAGTAGGGATTTCCCTGTTTTTGGATCGTTCCCATGGCTTTCAGGCATTTGCTGACTGTTTGAAAGTCGACTCCCAGTGATTCAGTTAAATTTTGAAGCGACTCTTGAAGTTCCAGCAAAAACACTTTATCTGGTACAAAGTTACTAAATTTTGATAGAGTAATACAATTCATTATTTACACTTCAACCAAATTACTTACAACAATAATGTAATTGTACGATTACATGGAAGAGGATTCGCACCATCAATTGGAAAACCACACCGGTATTGTCTGTTAACGCTTTATAGCAGTTGCAATTCTTGTTTGATCATAAGCAAACTCAATACTTATGTGTTCTGTGCAAAACTAAAGATCAAATTCATAACTGAAATCAGATTTGGAGGAGGAGGAATTTTGAAAATTCACAATATCTCCATTATACAGACGGATTGGAAAATTGTATAGAACCAATCTTGTCATCAAGGCTTATTCAATTGTGTGATGTTCCTGAGAAAGAATATGTTTTGTAGATATTGGCTATAATTTTTTTTTTTTTTTTTATTTATTTATTTAAATGAGTTCCGCAACACCGGCGATTTACTCATAATTAAATCGTGCACGCAAAAAAAAGAATAGCAAAAAAAAATAGAGGGAAACGTAAAAGGAATGAACAAAGGTGGTTTTTGATGGGTTCATTGGAATACCATTTTTATAAGAATCAAATAGTATTGTATGGAAACATCAAGATGGTGAAAATAATATAAATGAAAATATAAGATTGACTGGGGGGGGGGGAAATAAATAAAAATAATAATAATAAAATAAGGAAAAGAGAAAAGCAAAGAAATAACTAAATTAAAAAAAAAAGAAGAGAAAACCAAAAAAAAAAAAAAAATGAATAAATAAAAGAAAAAGGGGAAAGGGAAAGGGAAACTAAAAAATAAAATAATATATTAAAATAATAATAAATAAAATTAATGTTTATACACCCTGCTAATGTAAGAAAGAAGTAAGGAGTAGTGTGTGTGTGGAAATTGTAGATTATAGTGTGTTGTATATATTAATGTCTTTTAGGTGTTTAATGATTGAGTCTAGGTAATTACTGTTATCGGTCAAAAGTTCCTGTAAGTCATGTGGAATATCTAAATTGTCTCTTAGTCGACAGTTAGTCAATATGTGATGTACAGTTAATGTTTCGTTACAATGTCTACAAGTCGGTGTGTCCTTGTTTGTCATTAAGTGTCCGTGGGTCAGCAAGGAATGGCCAATGCGTAGTCTGGTCAGCACAACTTCCTCTCTTCGTGTGCTCCTGTTACTTGATGGCCATTCCTTAACTGTTTGTTTTATTTGTCTTAGTTTATTGTCGTTTGTGTTATCCCAAGATTGCTGCCACTGCTGTTGTAGTGCCTTAATGCATTCGGCTAGTACGTCTTGGTGGTCTGTACAGTTTATGTCTATATCCGGTTTGTTTACAGTACACTTTGCTAATCTGTCGATGTCTGTACTTTCCTTAATGTCTGTATGTCCAGGTAACCATAAAAGACTAATGTGTGTGTTGCTAGAGTTTAATCGGTGAAATTGTTCAAAAATTTTGATAGCCAAAGGATTTGTCGAGTAAATGTTGTTGAGTGTATGTAGTGAGCTTAATGAATCTGTGCACAGTACTATTTCACTTTGGCAGCTTTGGACTCTTGACAAGGCTAATAGGATGGCCTGCAGCTCAGCTGTATAAGAGCTAGATACAGGCGTCAATTTTAGCTGGTAATTATTGGGACCAACTATCGCAGCAGAACCTGTACCACTTGCTGACTTAGAGCCATCAGTATAAGCAAAGACACTATTAGCCTTGTCCCCCAATACTGACCTATAATAGGCACTGTACATGTGTTGTGATGTTGGGTTGGATTTTTTAAACTTGCCTAAAGATGTGTCCATTGTAAAATTTTGAATACGCCAAGGAGGATATGAAAGTAACTGGAGAGTGTATATGTCTGTGTTTGCTAATGGTATTTGTGTAGTGTAAAATGTATATCTTATGGAAAGTGGTCTCGGTCTAGTTCGGTAAACCAAATACTTATTATAATATGTATTATGTAGGACTGACGTTGAGCATGGAGTATTTAAGAATTTAGATTTTAGGACATATTTTATACATAGTTTCTTCCTCCTAAGATCTAAGGGTGGTTCGCCAGCCTCCACATAAATGCTGTTTACCGGACTTGACCTAAATGCCCCTGTAACCAGGCGAAGACCTGTGTTGTGGACAGTATCTAACATTTTTAGAACTCTGGGACGGGCCGATGAATATGCTATGCAGCCATAATCCAGTAAAGACCTGGTGTAGCCACGATAGAGTTTTAGCATAGAACATCTGTCCGCACCCCACTTAGTATTGCTTACAATTCTTAAAAGATTCAAGGATTTCTTGCATCTTGTAAGAAGATCTTTAATGTGGGGTATCCAGGTTAATTTTTTATCAAATGTTAGACCTAAAATTAAAATGTGGCTATAATTAAAAAAACAGTTTAGAACAAAGCATTTGGCATTTCAAATAAATATATGTATATATGTATATATATATATATATATATATATATATCTTTATAAATATATTTGAATTACTCTGCTAATGGAGCATTTGAAAAAAAAAGTTCAGTATTACTTGATTTAATTATTACTTATGGATTAAAATATGAATTCCTGTTCTTTAAAATATTAGTAATGAAAATGAGAATTTTTCTTTGTTTGTATTCAGGAGGTCCTCGTAGAGTGGTTCTACTACTCCCAGATGGAAATTTGATGATGACAGAAGTTGATGAAGAACAATATGCAGCGTTAGAGCTTGATAAGTAAGTCAATTTTTTTTTCAAATATTGTAGTATGGTAAGGGGCTCAGGTTAGCCATGCGAGTTAAAGCGTTGACCTTTATCTCACATGGTAAACCTAGAGTGGCGAGCTCGATTCTCGCCTGGGCAAAGGAAATTATTTAATGACGAAATTCATTAAATAACATCCTAAAATCCCACCCTGGCTAGAAAAGGGTGGTAACCTGTAGATAACCCGTCCCAATTAGCCTAGCAAAAAGTGGACGTTAATAAATAATAATAATATAGTATGGTAGACTTATGACTCATTAATCTAAGAAATAGTTTAGTAATTAAGTGAAAAGCAATTAAGGGGGGGGGGTGTGGATGTTCTTTTTCTCAAATTTCAGAAATGCAGTTTTCAACCTGCAATTTCAAACAAGTATATCTCAGTTCAAACAAACTGCAAAACTGTAAAGAAATTATTTTAAAACAAACTGAATACAACAAATAGATAGAGCAAAAATGTGCTTTAAAATTGTATGTACAGTATAATATTATAACACAACTCCCTTTGAAATTACATAATTTTAAATATCAGTAACAAAAGCAGCATGAACTTCCTTTACAACCCAATAGCTGCGGCTGGAATGACCTCCATTTTTTAGGTGTTACTTAAATTCCTTTCAACTATTTTATCTAACTGTAAGATATACTTATTGCTACTTTTCTTTGTAGACAAAGAAACGGAATAAAGTTATATTTTTGCTTTAATTGATTCCTTTTGCCAATTTAAATATTTTTATATGAATTATTGTTATCTATAAATGATTGTGTATTGGTATTTTGATAATACTTTTGTGTTTTAGGTATCAAGCAGCAGGAGAGATGGAATAAATAAGTTTCATATTGATGTCCCAAGTGCCCCGTGTATATAGATCCCTGTTTTCCCGTTTGTGTAAATAGAGGCATTTGGCCTAGAACTTTCAATATATTATTTGCTTAGCTTAAAACGGGATATGTACAATAGTGTAAATTTATAACTGTAATAAAGTATTTTATTGAATTTCTTTTATTTAACAAATTATATTAGCATATTATATTATGCACCTCAGCTCATATATTATAAATGTATATGTAATTTATTTTGTATTGTATTTTTCTTTATAAACCCCAAGGAAGGTATTGTAATTATTAAGCAAAATTAAAGTACCTGATAAACTATTTTATTTTTATTATTCTAATGAATGTATGAATCTTGCAAAGAAAATTATATATACTTTGGTTAAAAAGTAATTGTTTGTATATATGCATAGACTTGATCTCACCTCAACTTTTCTCGCTGTTAATTTTGTAATTAAGCAAAGGTTATCATAACTTTTTATTTGCTCGGATTTTTTTTTAAAATTTATTCTCTTATGTTTTATTAATTTACATATATATATATTTTTTTTGTTTAAGGGATTTATTAAATATTATGTTTGAATAGATTTCTATATTTTGTTGCATTGATTTCATTATTTTTTCTTTCCTTTTTATTGTAACAATCGTTTTGGTTATTCTTATAAACTCTTAATTGAATTTTCTTTTATAATTTAACTCTTAGAACTTGCTAAGCCATTGAAGTTGAATATTAAAGGGCCCAAACAAAAAAACCAAAAAAAAAAACATTTAAAAAGATTTTCAAACCACGTCCACTTGAGAGTTAAACATCCGAATACAACAGCGTTAAAAAGCCTATGATTTTGAACATAAAACACCCTTAATCATCTAAAAACATCCATGAAACTTACCAACGAATTGAGATTTACGAAAAATGTAAGGTCCCTTTTGATGTCTTCTTCGGTAGTATAGAATTTATCCTGTAGACAACTTTGAAGAGAGCTGAAAAGGTGGTAATCTGTAGGAGTGATGTGAGGCGAGTATGCCAGCTGAGGTAAAACTTCCCATTCGAAGCTCATCCAGGCTAGGATTTAGGCTTGCTTCCGCCTTAGGCCCCGTTCGATGCGCCGCCCTTTTTGATAATAAAGTTCATTTAACCCTTAGTAAGGTGTGAGATACCCAGTATGAAAATGTTTGTTTTTGAGTTGGCTAACCTGACGCTCCTAGACCATTCTCCCCCTCACGTAAATTCGTAGAGGTCAGTTGTGAACGAAAAACCGACACCACCATCTGATTTCAACTGCCTTTTTCCAGGTAAGTCTATCTATTTTTAGAAGTCACCGGGTATTTGACACCCAGGTGGAACAGCTTCACTTATATTTTTTTAATTTAAATTCATTTACTCTTTATGTTTTGTCTCGTCCAATACATTTATCTATGCTAATATCTCTAATATAAATAATTAATTTGAATTTAATGATTTATTGACTAACAATAATTAAATATAAATTATTTTTTATTCTAAATATAATATTTTATAGTTCCTCTGATTTGAGTACTGACGAAAAGACTAGTTTCTGTAATCTCACCGTGATTCTCCTCACAATAAATAAATAAATAATTATATGTGTAATATATTATAAAAAAATACATAAATCTATAATCTTCAAGAGATTCATATAAATGAAATATATTTTTCTCATTTTTTTCTGTTCCAAGTTTTTGATTATATTTATTATCTTATTTTCACACCAAAATGGACCTAGAACAACCTGGCCCTAGTGAATCAAAAAAAAAAAAGCAGAGTTGTATTCGCTCTGATAATCCTAACTTTGCCAATGTTATTCGTCAGTGGCTGTCTGAAATCGATGAAGAGGAAGATGAGGAGCCTAAATTGGTCAAGGAATCAGAAAGCACGGCTATTCTTCATGTCTCTACTGATGAGTCTGAAGAAGATCCTAATTTCTCTCCAACACTTTCCAAGTGGGAAGACGAAAGTAGTGAGTCCGATGTTGACTATGATGAAGAAGAAGAAAATCACGAGGACCGTGAAGAAGCAAGCGATGTTACGCAATATATAGGCAAAAGCGGAAAAATCTGGAAATGTAAGGAGCCATCGAGACGAGGTAGGCCTCTAGCTCAAAATATCATTCGAATTGGTTTTAAGCTTCCCGGATTAACTGTTAATGCCAGAATTAAATTGGGGAACGAACCTACTGAGTTAATGGTGTGGGAAAAATTATTTGATGATAACATCATTGGACCCATTTTGACATACACGAACTTCTATTTATCTCAAGTAAGAGCTAGATATGAAAACCCACCTGTTTACCTAACCGAATTAGACAAAGGAGAATTGTACGCTTTTGTTGGCATACTGATGTTTTGTTCAATTTTCAAATGTAACAAAGAAAATATAAACTCAGTATTTAGTACTAGTGTCACTGGATGTCCTATATTCAGGTCAGTTATGTCGTGCCATCGTTTTATCGTGATAAAGGAAGCGTTGTGATTCGATGATCCCTCAACCAGAGACGAAAGACGAGGGTCTTACCCTGCTGCTCCGATTTCCCAAATATTTACCCAGTTTATAAAAACAGCCAGGAGCTTTATACCCTTAGTGAAAATGTCACCATTGACGAAACCCTGCTGCCATTTAGGGGCAAATGTAAGTTTCGGGTTTACATGAGGAACAAACCCAACAAATATGGCATCAAATTGACGAACAAGACGGAAGCTCGGACTTCCTTTCTGTATAATTCCTATATTTATGTTGGGAAAGGGTCTGATGGGGTAACCTTATCTCCAGAGGAAAGAAACAGTTTCTCCATCCCAACACAAAGCTTGGTCCGGCTCACCCAACCCATTTGTAACACCAATCAAAACGTGACAGCAGATAATTGGTTTACATCCATCGAAGCTGTAAACGTGCTCCACAAATATGGGCTAACATATGTTGGAACAATTAAACGAAACAAACGTGAATGACCTCAAATTTTTGTGGAAGCCAAAGGCCGAAAGTTAAATGATCAACTATACGGGTTTTCAGATGATCACATCACATTGTTATCCCAAAAAGTGAAGAGTAACAAAGTGGTCAATCTCGTCTCTTCGATGCATGCTTCGAAAGAAGAAAGAAATTTGGGAAACCAGAAATTATCGACTTCTACAACAAAACTAAGGGCGGGATCGATGTTTTAGATTTAAAATGTAGCCTTTATTCCACACAAAGACGGGATGAAAGATGGCCTTTATGTATCTTCAGTGGCATGCTGAACATCCAGCTTGGTCAATTCATTTAATATCCACAAATGTTTCGAGGCTAGCTTATTGGAGACAAGATACCGTTTTATTTACAAGCTCGCTTTGCAACTTGTTACTCCAAACCTAAAGAAGAGACTTTCTAAGCCACTAAGCAAAGAACTGCAAATATCAATCGAGAAAACTCTAGAATTGGCCGGAGCATCCGTTCATCACCAAGAAAAAAATTGATTGAATATATACAATTTTTGGAGGCGAGTAGAGAGAGAACTAAATCTATACAGAGAGAGAAAGCTAAATTAATTACAGTTTCATCAAGAAATTATGGGCTATGCGATGAGAGAGGGAGGGGGCAGTAACTTAAAATACCCTTCGTCCTTCCAGATATTTCATATATATATACCTCTGTCTGTTCATTGATTTTTTTCGCGAATTTTCACGATAACTTTTCGTTTCACATGTCATAGACACCATAACTGCATTTTGTTTCTTTGGTGTCTGTTTGTTTGTTTGTTACCTTTTCACGCATAAACGGCTGAACCGAATTTTATGAAACTTGGTATGTGTATTACTACAAACCCAACTTAGACTTTAGGCTATATTAATATCCTCTGAGACGAACAGGAGTGGGGGTTATAAGGGAAGCCTGAAATTAAAAATAGCGATATTTCGTTTCCTATTGGTTTTTCGGCAAATATGAACATAACAAAATTTGTTTGTTTTGTTATTTAGAGTAACTTTTGTTATATACACTTTTTTTTTATACCGAATTATAAACGAGATATACGCTAACACCTATAGAGGGAGTGAACAATTTTATTTGGGACAAAAGACCCAACCGAAATAAATAAAACTCGCTATATGTATTAGCACTAACGCTTTCATTATAACAAGCCATACCAATATTTCTAGGGATGGGCAGGAGTGGGGGTTATGAGGGAAGCCAGTAATTAAAAATAGCGATATTTCGTTTCCTATTCGGTTTTCGGCAAATATGAACATAACAAAAGTTGTTTATTTAGTTATTTAGAGAAATTTGCTCAACAATTCTTTTCAATATGAACTACCAGGTACCTCACATGGAAAAATTAATTCAAATGTATGTTAATATTTTGTCCTTAATAACTCAAATCTATGCATAATGCACAGGAAACGGGAAATATGACAATATGGAGGACAGTGGTCTTACATAAAAAAATAATTTTATTATTAACAAATTCACAGAAACGACGGGTATTAATCCTAAACACTGGGACGGGTAAATGTTATAATATTTTGCATAGTAAAGCCTTGCTAAAAAAGTACCATTCAGCCTCAAATGAATTCCCTAGCGATGCCGGGTATCTGAGCTAGTATATATATATATATATATATATTCGTAATCTCGTAGGAAGGATCGATAGATAATGGAAGAACTCAATTCTTCATGACTCGCGTCATGAGTACAACCTCAATAGCAGGTTTTCCATAAGGTGTTACTAAAATTGTAACTGGCCATTGCCCGGTTATGTGATATTTCACTGTGTAATAGCTTTACTTTTCAGATAGCTTCACTTGCCATGAATAAGAGGATGATTCTTTTTTTTTTTTTGGAGTGGAAATCGAATAAATCCTTCTTAGCGATGAGCGCATAGCATTCTTTCTTTTCCAGGTCAGTTTTTCCCTTCTATTGAATAATGGTCTATTTTCTCCTCCCGCCCCCGCATTCGGGTAAAGTCTCGTGACTGTGGGGGCGGCGATCTATTTCCCGTGACGTCCTCTGCCGCTCAATGGAGGAGCTCTGTCGTCATATGGCGTGTTGGAGGGCCTAGCTTCAACCACTCCAATGGGTTTATTTATTAGAACTACACCGGCCTTCCTTCTCTCGGGAATAAAAGGTTGTTTCCATGCTTCCGCCCTATTCATCTTTCGCCGCCTTCGTGCGAACCCTTCCATCTTATATATTCTGACCTCATATGCGCTTTGTATTCCGACCTCATTTTATCGGGAGCTATCTTTTAGTAGGGGCCATTTCAATTCAACCACTAACGAGTAATCGTCTGTGGGTATTAAAAATTGAAAAAAAAAAAAATCCATCACGCAAGGGTTGAGTAAACCAAGCAGATTTCCCACGTGCTAGTATTTATAACACACTTTTGATCTCAAATCACAAAATATTCCCCATTTCTATTTTTAAAAAAAACACATGAGTAGAAGGGAGTGGGGGGTTACTGTAGGCTGAATACAAAACAGCACGAATAACTCCCCGAATACAGGATTTTTCCCGGAATGTTCTTTCCCTGTTCCCAACTTGTGCGAAAGAGAATTATGAGTCTCAACCTATGCAGCCGAAAACAAAATATCGCAATAGAGTGGACGATGCTATGAGATTTTAACGCTCTCCTACCAAAACTGATATCTACCAATTAATGAAAAATAAAAAAAGTCCGTCACGCAGGGGCTGCGTAAACTAAGCAGATTTCCCACGTGAAGTTTTACAATAGAGAAATCTGCCTAATAACAACTTTAGTAGTAAGAAACCACTAAACCTATTCACGAGGGACGAATAGTTACGGAAACGGCCGCCAGAGCTCTCGGCGGAAAGTTCGACTCCTGCCGACTACACGCAGAATGCAAACGCAAATATCTCGGTTAATATTCAAGATACTGAAGAAATGTATAGAACAATATTTATAGTAAATTTGATTTGCAATAAGATTGATTCTATACAATTTTTCGATCCGACGCATAATAACGGAGATATTTTGAATTTTCAAAAATCCCCCTCTAAACCCCCCCCCCTCCCACTTGTCCGATTTCAGCCATTAACGAACTTGATCTTCCTCAAGTATTTTGCTTTCCAAAAGGGTTCCGCCGCCAAAAACGTTTGAGCACCGCTAATCTGTAGGCTCGGCCTAAGGTTTAGGTCTAAGGTGCTCTTTTCATATTGCTATAGCCACCGAAATTCATAAGTTTGATGTCTTCAAAAATATTTTCTAGTTCTCTCTCTCTAACCACGTATTGATGTACATTTGTAGAATTATGTCGAAAATTGGACAATGAGTACATCAAAAGGTGGTTTTTCTTAAGGGATAAATCTTTGTTTATCAATTAGTGAATAGAAGTACTTAAGGAAAATCAGCTATTGAGGTCGTACTCATGACGCCATTTTCGAAAATTTTCTACAAATGTCCATCGATCCTACCCAGTAGATGACGAAAATGAGGTCCGTTCAAAGTTTTATATATATACTAGCACAAATACCCGGCTTCGCTCGGGAATTCATTTGAGGCTGAATGGTGATGGTATATTTTTGGCAAGGCTTTATTTTGCACAATATTTTGACATTTACCCGTCCCAGTGTTTAAGGGTAACACCCGTCGTTTCTGGGGATTTGTTAATAATAAAATTATTTTTTTATGTAAGACTTCACTATCCTGCATATTGTCATATTTCCCGTTGCCTGTGCATTATGCATAGATTTGAATTATTAAGGAGAAAATATTGACATACATTTGAATTAATTTTTTCAGGTGAGGTACCTGGTAGTTCATATTGAAAAGAAGTGTTGAGCAAATTTCTCTAAATAACAAAATAAACAACTTTTGTTATGTGCATATTTGCCGAAACCCCAATAGGAAATCACTATTATTAATTTCAGGCCTCCCTTATAACCCCCACTCCTGCCCGTCCCTAGAAATGTTAGTATGGCTTATTATAAGGAAGGCGTTAGTGCTAATACACATACTGAGTGTTTTATTTAGTTCGGTTGAGTCTTTTATGCCAAATAAAATGGTTGACTCCCGCTACAATTTTTAGCGTATAACGCCTTAATACTTCCGTATACGGCAAAAGTGCATATTACAAAAGTTACTCTAAATAACAAAATAAACAACTTTTGTTATGTGCATATTTGCTGAAAAAGCAATAGGAAACGAAATATCACTATTTTTAATTTCAGGCCTCCCTTATAACCCCCACTCCTGTTTGTCTTAGAGAATATTAATATAGCCTAAAGTCTAAGTTGGGCTAGTAGTAATATACATACCAAGTTTCAAAAAATTCGGTTCAGCCGTTTATGCGTGAAAAGGTAACAAACAAACAAACAAATAAACAAACAAACAAACAAACAGACACCAAAGAAACAAAATGCAGTTATGGTGTCTATGACATGTGAAACGAAAAGTAATCGTGAAATTTCGCAAAAAAAATCAATGTACAGACAGAGGTTACAATTTTATATATATATATATATATATATATATATATATATACTAGCTCAGATACCCGGCTTCGCCCGGGAATTGATTTGAGTCTGAATGGTGATGGTATTTTTTTGGCAAGGCTTTGCTTTGCACAATATTTTGACATTTACCCGTCCCAGTGTTTAGGGTAATACCCGTTGTTGGCATTTGTTAATAATAAAATTAATTTTTTATGTAAGACTTCACTGTCCTCCATATTATCATATTTCCCGTCTCCTGTGCATAGATTTGAATTATTAAGGACAAAATATTAACATAGATTTCAATTAACTTTTCCAGGTGAGGTACCTGGGAGTTCATGGTGGAAAGAATTGTTGAGCATATCAATATTTCTACCCAAATTACTTGCTTCATACACTGTTTCCAAAAGAATGTATAAAACAAAAGTTACTCTAAATAACAAAGTAAACAAATTTTGTTATGTGCACCTTTGTCGAAAAACAAATAGACAATGAAATATCGCGAATTTTTATTTCAGGCCTCCCTTATAACCCCCACTCCCGTTCTAATCTAAAAATTTTAATATAGCTTATAATCATGGAAGAATTAATGCTAATTGACATAGCGAGTTTTTTTAAGTTCGGTTTAATCGTTAGCGCCAAATGAAATAGTTGACTCCCGGTTTAGTTTATAGTGTATATCTCGTTTATACTTTGTTAAAAGACAAAAATGAATATCACAAAAGTTACTCTAAATAACAAAATAAACAACTTTTATCATGTTCATATTTGCCGAAAAAAAAATAGAAAACGAAATAAAGCTATTTTTAAATTCAGGCCTCCCTTACAATCCCCACTCCTGCCCGTCCCTAAAAATGTCGGTATGGCTTGTTATAATGAGAGCGTTAGTGCTAATACATATACCGAGTTTTATTTATTTCGGTTGGGTCTTTTGTCCCAAATAAAATTGTTCACTTCCGCTATAGGTTTTAGCGTATATCTCGTTTATAATTCGGTATACAAAAAAATGTATATAACAAAAGTTACTTTAAATAACAAAATAAACAACTTTTGTTATGTTCATATTTGCCGAAAAACCAATAGGAAACGATATATCGCTATTTTTAATTTCAGGCTTCCCCTATAACCCCCACTCCTGTTCGTCTCAGAGGATATTAATATAGCCTAAAGTCTAAGTTGGGTTAGTAGTAATATACATACCAAGTTTCATAAAATTCGGTTCAGCCGTTTTTGCGTGAAAAGGTAACAAACAAACAAACAAACAAATAAACAAACAAACAAATAAACAAACAAACAAACAAACAGACACCAAAGAAACAAAATGCAGTTATGGTGTCTATGACATGTGAAACGAAAAGTTATCGTGAAATTTCGCGAAAAAAATCAATGTACAGACAGAGGTTACAATTTTATATATATATAGATATATATATACTAGCTCAGATACCCGGCTTCGCCCGGGAATTGATTTGAGGCTGAATGGTGATGGTATTTTTTTGGCAAGGCTTTACTTTGCACAATATTTTGACATTTACCCGTTCCAGTGTTTAGGATTAATACCCGTTGTTGGCATTTGTTAATAATAAAATTATTTTTTTATGTAAGACTTCACTGTCCTGATAATTGTCTTATTTCCCGTCACCTGTGCATTATGCATAGAAAATATTGACATACATTTGAATTAATTTTTTCAGGTGAGGTACCTGGTAGTTCATATTGAAAAGAAGTGTTGAGCAAATTTCTCTAAATAACAAAATAAACAACTTTTGTTATGTGCATATTTGCCGAAACCCCAATAGGAAATCATTATTATTAATTTTAGGCCTCCCTTATAACCCCCACTCCTGCCCGTCCCTAGAAATGTTAGTATGGCTTATTATAAGGAAATCGTTAGTATTAATTCACATAGCGAGTTTGGTTTAGTTCGGGTGAGTCGTTTGTGCCAAATAAAATTGTGGACTCCCGCTTTAGATTATAGCGTATAACTCATTTATGCTTCCATATACGGCAAAAGTGCATATAACAAAAGTTACTCTAAATAACAAAATAAACAACTTTTGTTCTGTACGTATTTGCTGAAAAAGCAATAGGAAACGAAATATCGCTATTTTTAATTTCAGGCCTCCCTTATAACCCCCACTCCTGCCCGTCCCTAGAAATGTTAGTATGGCTTATTATAAGGAAATCGTTAGTATTAATTCACATAGCGAGTTTGGTTTAGTTCGGTTGAGTCTTTTGTGCCAAATAAAATTGTGGGCTCCCGCTATAGTTTTTAGCGTATAACTCATTTATACATCCGTCACTTTACGTACGTACACTTTTGTCGTATACCGAAGTTTAAATGCGTTATACGCTAAAAATTATAGCGGGAGTCAACAATATTATTATTTGCCAAAAAAGACTCAACCGAACTAAATACAACTCGGTATGTGTATTAGCAGTGAGGCCTTCATTATAATAAGCCATACCAACATTTCTATGGACGGGCAGGAGTGGGGGTTATAAGGGAAGCCTGAAATTAAAAATAGCGATATTTCGTTTCCTATTGGTTTTTCCGCAAATATATACATAACAAAAGTTGTTTATTTTATTATTTGGAGTAACTTTTGTTATATACACTTTTGTCGTATACCTAAGTATAAATGAGTTATACGTTAAAACTTTAGCAGGCACTAACGGCTGAACCGTACTTAACAAAACTCGGTATGTCAAATAGCATTAAGTCTTTCATGATTATAAGTTACATTAAAATTTTTAGGTTCGAACGGGAGAGGGGGGTTAAAAGGGAGGCCTGAAATAAAAAGTCACCATATTTACATGTATAAGAGACGGGAAATATAAAAATATCAAAGACTGTGAAGCCTTATCGAACAAATAATTCTATTATTAGTAATTCCACGGCAAAGATGGGTATCAATCCTAAAAACTGGGACGGGTAAATGTCAAAATATTGTGCAATGTAAAGCCTGCTAAAAAATACCATCACCATTCAGCCTCAAATGAATTCCCGGGCGAAGCCGGGTATCTGAGCTAATATATATATATATATATATATATATATTTGTCTGTTAACACTCTAGCGGTCGCAATTTTTGTTTGATCGTTACCAAACTCGATATTTAAACTTTTTATGTAAAAAGACAGATCAAGTTCGTTAACGGCTGAAATCGGACTAGTGGGAGGGGGGTTTGGAGTGGAGGATTTCGAAAGTTCTCCGTTACTATAAGTCGGATCGAAAAATCGTATGGAACCAATCTTATAGAAAATTAAATGTACTATAGATATTGATATATACATTCATTCTCCATCTTGAATGTTAACCGAGATATTTGCATTTTTCAGCTTTTCACCACTTCTACTCATGTAACATAAGCAATACTCTGCTACATAATAAACCACTTTATTTGAAGCATAAATACCATATATTGTTTTAAGAAACCTTTATTGTTACGAGATACATGCAAGTATGTCCTGGTGCCCCCGTCTTAAGATCTTGGATTACTAAAATTTGATTGATTGGGATGACAATTATTTTGACTTAATATGTTATATTCTGATATATTTCAGTAATTGTTTTTCTTTCCGGTGTGAGGCTTACAGACCTGTTTGTTTATATTTCAAACGATGCTTCCCGTCGGTTATTGAAATTGACTGAAACATTTCTTATTTTTGTTTGTAATTAATCCTCTAATATTCACGCTGGTGTTGTGTTACCAGTATGTAGATTATCTATTAATAAATAGATGTAGATCTGTTACTAAACTTCACGAGGGAAATCTGCTTAGTTTACGCAGCCCCTGCGTGACGGACTTTTTCTTAAGGGATAAATCTTTGTTTATCAATTAGAGAAGTACAGACTTTCTAACCACGCCTGTATTTCCATGGGAAAGCAGTTTTATTCCAACTAAGGGCGACACAGGCAAATAAGATGACGGGGTGGTTGAGAGAAGCTAGAGGCTGATAGCTCATATTCCCGCGTGATTAAGGTGTTCCGCCTGATAATGAACTAGGAAGGAGGGAGCATATAGAGAGACAGCTGATTCTGACGTCACTAGGCGGGAGGAGGCGGCAACTGGCCAGTCTACCGCCGGCACCTGACCGCCATGCACTACCAGGACGATGGCTCTACTCAATCTCCCTTACGGATATTTCACTACGACACAGGTACGAACTATTTTTTTTTATTTAACTAATTTCTGGTAGTCACCATATAATGGTTGAAATAACTATTTTTTTTTTTTTTTTTGGAGGTGGAATAAAATATTTTAATAATTTTTACCACATGCAATATCTTCAACATCAGCTGACAACCACAAAAATAAAATATTACTAATATTTTTATTACCATATACAAAATAATTTTATTGGTCAAAATATGATTTTTAAATTACCTCCCCTAAGGCAGTGATTTTTCCATACATCAGTCTTTCAAAAATTGATATCAAAAACAGAAAATAGATTTCTAGTCTCGATAGAATAATGGGTTAGTTTATAATACATAAAAAAATTATATTTCAAGAATTAAAGAACTAATATTTGCCGTTCTAATGTCAAACAAATAAAACAGCATATAAATATGTATATAAGAATTAAAATGTTTGTTTTTCTTTTATTTATACCTACGATTTTTTGTGTTAATCTGACTGAATGTCTTTAATTTATTATTAAACTAAGAATATATTTTTTTTTAAAGATTTAATACGTTTGGGCAGTGGCTTGAAGAGTTTTATTCGGGAAAAGATACTCTTTTTTCATAATATTTATTATTGTGATTGGGAGTTTATATATTGTTCTTATGTCTTGTTTTAAGATTGTCTATTATATTATTTTTGTGACATAAGCTTACGTTTTATTTTACAAGCAATATTGCTCGATATATATATATATATATATATATATATATATATATATATATATATATAGAGAGAGAGAGAGAGAGAGAGAGATAGGGAAAATAAATCAATTTGGACTCCTTAATAAACAGTGGTAGACAGAAGTCTCAACTTCTTATGAAATCCTTATTACCCTTATTTGCAATTTAAGTATTAAAATATATTTTTTGAGTTACCACAGTGTATAAAGACATGAACTATTGCAGTAACCGTTACAATTTTAGATTTTCCTTAGGGGTAATTGACAAGGTTGTACTCAACGTGATTTTCGAAAGATTTCTTCAATTGTTCATTGATTTTACTCAGATGTTGAAAATGAGGTCCGTTCAAAACTATGTATATTAAATGGTTTGAAATGTATTAATTTCCATTAAATGTTCACATAACATAATAGAATACGCCAAATATTTTTGTTTTTTACAAAAAATTACTAATATTATATAAATTAATTTCTTCACATATTATTATTTATTTTATTTTTGGAGCGTTCGCAGCGAGGCGATATTGCTCATAAAAAACATCAAAAACAATTTATATAAACAAAATACAAAATGAAAATAGAAACAAGAAAAAATTAAATAATACAAAATAAGAATGCAAACAAATAACAAAACTCGACTAAATAACAGAACGCAACAATATAACGAAACACAACTAAATAAAACTCAACTAATTAATAGAACGAAATCAAATAACCAAACAACGAAAAACAACAATAAACACAAAATAACAAATAAAATAAATAAATAAAAACAAAACATTAAGTTCAAAAACAAAAACTGTAAAGACTAATAAAATTACGTAAACAATTATATAATTTCAATGGATAAAAACTAAACTAAAATCAAATAAATATAAATTAGTATGTAAATATTTACAATCATATGCTCTCACTTTCTTTATCACACATTCAAACATGCATACACACTCACTCTCGCATGCACACGTACACACACGCGTGCAGGCACATACACTCACACGCACGCACACACAAACACACGCGCAAATACACACACACACACACACACACACACACACACACACACACACACACACACACACACACACACACACACACACACACACACACACACACACACGCACATACACACACATAAATATACAGTAAAACGGTTTAGCTGGAATTTAAAATATTTAATTTAAGAAGGATTAAAAAGGATTTTAAAATGTAACAATTCTAAATTTGTGAGTATATGTTAATGTTATGTAAATGTTGGAGTATTATGGGAATGTGTGGGCTACTTTCAGTAAGTAAGTCGTGTAAGTCATGAGGGATCTTTAGATGGTCACGTCTTTTGCAGTCTGTTAGTATGTGTTTTATTGTAAGCGGAGCATTACACACATTGCAGTTAGGCATTCTTTTCTTTTGAAATAGGTAACCATGGGTAAGGAAAGAATGACCTATACGTAGTCTCGTAAGGACTACTTCGTCTCTCCGTGTAAATACCTCAAATTTGTCACTCCATGTCTTAACTGTAGTTTTAATTTGTCTCAGTTTGTTGTCTGTTAGTAACCAGTCCTGTTGCCATTCTTGGAGTATGTTAGTTTTAATGTAGTTTTGTAGGTCGTCCGATGTTATTTTTTTAATGTCAGTATTGGTGTTTTTTGTCGTTAGTTTTGCGAGCATGTCAACTTCAGTGCTTCGTCCAATATTCTGATGTCCTGGTAGCCATACCAACGTTATGTGATTTTGTTGATTTTGAATGTGTTCAAAAATGTTTGTTATAATAGGACGAGTGGAATATATGTTTTTTAAAGAGAGTAAAGAACTTAGAGAGTCCGAAAATAAAATTATTTGGCGATTTTGAACATTTCGGAGGTTTTCTAGAGATAGGAGTATAGCGTGTAGTTCAGCTGAGTAAATACTTGATGTGCAGTTTAATCTTTTGGCATATGTGTGGTGGTCAATGAGTGCAGCAGCTGCTGTTCCAAGGAATGTGTATAGTGGGTTAATTGCAGTAATGGAGTTAAATGCAGTCATGTAAAAGTTTGAAGAAAGGGGATCATTAATCACATATTATTAAATGGCATTTATACTTATACAATATATTCGTTATAGAATTAGCTCAAATTCCATGAATACATTTTATAAAACCCAACGTTATCATTTAAAGATCTCACATGACTTACTGAAAGTAGCCCACACATTCCCTTAATAATACATTTAAATGCCATTAACATGTACTCACAAATTTAGAATTTTTACATTTTAAAATTGATAGTCCTTTCTAAGAACTCCAGATAAACTCTATGCGTGCGTGTGTACATGTGTGCGCGCGGCGGTGTGTGTGTGAGTGTGTGTATGTAAGTGTCATTGTGAATGCATGTGCATGATTTTAGAAAATTTAATCACATCATTTTATTTATCTACATACTAATTTTTATTTATTTGTTTTAATAGTTATAATTTTAACAATTTAATATAAATAATTGTTATTGTAATTTATTACTAATTATAGTTTTTATTTACCTGGTTACTTTATAAGATATTTTTTTGTTTTTGAATTTAATGTTTAGTTTCCGTTATTCTTTTTTTTCCCTTATTTGTCGATTATACGTGTTTTTTTTTATTTCCTTCCTTTGCTTTTTGTGTTTTGCTTTCTTCGTTTGTCCTGTTTTTAATATTTGTGTTTAATATTTTCTTGTTATTTTTTTTTCGTATTTTCTATTTATTTTTCCATGAGCAATATCACCTAGCTGCGAACGCTTCACAATAAATAAATAAAACCCATCAATTTAATAATTGTATATAATAAATTGATTTCGTCAACATTCTTAATAACACTACACATATATAACAAGAATTTTTAATTTATTATTTGTTATTAGTCTTAAATATATTAAAGGATAACATGGTTTATAAATGATGATAAACTTGTTTCACCTTAAAGAACAATTTTATTTAATAATAGAATATTTTTGATAGTATTCAACTTGCTTATAAAAACATCCTTCAGACCTGACGTTCTTTTATGTTTTGTTTTTTAAAGGAAGAATATTTTTTACTACATATAATACATTCTGGCAGTGGGTCAATGAGTTTTACTCTTAGGAATACTATGTATATGTTTATACTATTTGTGTAAAACAAGTTAATGTATTGTTTATTATATGTACATTTTGATGAAAAGGTCATTATTTTTGAATCCTTAAAGAGTCTATCGACTTCCTGTTTGAATACAACCCGTATTGCTCTCTTTTGCAATTAATTAATTAGTTCTTTACATATTAAAATACGATTTTTTGAGTTACCCTAATGAATAACGCCGTTAATAAAGTTAACGGACTATCTAAATAACCATAGTATTTTAGTAATAGAGTTTCCATGGGAAGATATTTCTTATCACATTTTAGCAGATTTCCCTTAAGGGAAATCAGCTATTGAGGTTGTACTCATGACGGGATTTTCGACATTTTTCTTCAAATGTCCATCGATCCTACCTAGTAGATGACGAAAATGAGGTCCGTTCAAAACTGTATATATATATATCTATATATATATATATATATATATATATATATATATATATATATATATATATATATTTGTCTGTTACCGCTCTAGCGGTCGCAATTTTTGTTTAATCCTTACCAAACTTCATATTTAAGCGTTTTATGTAAAAAGAAAGATCAAGTTCGTTAACGGCTGAAATCGGACCAGTGGGAGGGGGGGGGTTTAGAGGGGAGGATTTTCGAAAATTCGAAATATCTCCGTTACTATACGTCGGATCGAAAAATTATACAGAATCAATCTTATTACAAATTAAATTTACTATAAATATTGTTATATACATTTATTCCCTATCTTGAATATTAACCGAGATATTTGCATTTTTCAGTTTTCACCAAACCGCCACTTCTACACATGTTACGTAAACAATACTCTTATACATAATAGATCACATTATTGGAAGTTTAAATACCAAAAATTGTATTCAAGAGACCTTTATTATACGAGATACATGCAAATATGCACTGGTGACTCCCCCCCCCCCATCTTAAAGTTTTGGACTACTACAATTTTATTGATTGAGATAACAATTATTCTGACTCTTTATTAATTACAGTACTAGATATAGCAAATAGTTCTCAATAAAATTAATGTGTTATATTCTGATATATTTCAGTAATTGTTTTTCTTTCCGGTGTGAGGCGGGACCCGTTTGTTTACATTTCTAACCTAACGCTTCCTGTCGGCAGGCTATTGAAATTGGATGAAACATTTCTTATTTCCGTTTGTATTTATTCACGGTGTTGTGTTAGCAGTATGTATATTTATCTATTACTAAACTTCACGAGGGAAATCTGCTTAGTTTACGCAGCCCCTGCGTGAGGGACTTTTATTAAGAAACAACGTGATTTTAGTTTAATTCTTCAATATAACCGAATGAGCGTGGGCATTTGCCCCACAGTATGCCTAATAACGAGGACTGATAGCATTTCCCGATTATTCATTGAATAACTTCAGAAGCATTTGACATTCATCTCTTCTGAAGAATGTGATTACTCACATTAGTAATGTAATAATGTTTTTAATTACGTTCATTGCTAGCCTATTAGCCATTAAGCAATAAGTTAATCCTTTAATCCTTTAAGAATCAACAGAGTCAGCTTGTTTCACTTTTTCTATCTTTTTGTACTTTTTATAATTAAACTGCTATCATCAACAGAAAGAATAGATTCTGTGGATTTATGGTTAGCCGGTTAGTCTTTTATATACATTAAATGTAGTAATGAACCTACTATTGAACCTTAGGAAACGGGAATGTTCTATTTCGGTTACATAAATAGGAGCGAAAAAGTTCATGAGCAACGTCCCAAAAAAAAATGCTTTTTGTTTTCAGTACTTTTGTGTAGCAATATTAGCAGATTTCCTTTAAGGGAAATCAGCTATTGAGGTCGTACTCATGACGCGATTTTCGAAAAATTTCTTCAAATGTCCATCGATCCTACCCAGGAGATGACGAAAATGAGGTCCGTTCAAAATTATATATATATATATATATATATATATATATATATATATATATATATATATATATATATTTGTCTGTTAACGCTCTAGAGGTCGCAATTTTTATTTAATCGTCACCAAACTCGGTATTTAATCGTTTTAGGTAATAAGGAAGATCAAGTTCGTTAACGGCTGAAATCGGACCAGTGGGAGGGGGGGGGGTTTAGAGGGGGGATTTTCGAAAATTAGAAATATCTCCGTTAATATACGTCGGATCTAAAAATAGTATAGAATCAATCTTATTGCAAATTACATTTACTATAAATATGCTTATATAGATTTATTCTCTATCTTGAATATTAAACGAGATATTGGCATTTTTCAGGTTTCAGCCATCAGCAAGCCGCCACTTCTTCTCATGTTGCATAAACAATACTCAGCTACATAATGAATCATATTATTCGAAGTTTTAATACCAAAAATTGTATTTAAGAGACCTTTATTTTACGAGATACATGCAAATATGTCCCGATGACCCCCCCCCCCCCCCCGTTTTGGACTACTCTAATTTGAATGATTGAGATAACAATTATTCTGACTTATTATTAATTACAGTACTAGATATAGTAAATAGTTCTCAATAAAATTAAAATGTTATATTCTGATACATTTACATTTCTAACCTAACGCATCCTGTCAGCAGGTTATTGAAATTGGATGAAACATTTCTTATTTCCGTTTGTATTTATTCACGGTGGTGTTGTGTTACCAGTACGTAGATTTATCTATTAGTAAACTTCACGAGGGAAATCTGCTTAGTTTACACAGCCCCTGCGTGACGGACTTTTTTTTATTTATGTTGTGACAATGAAGTTCGTAAGAAAAAAGGATTTTGTCTAACTTATTATGGAAAAACATTTTTTGAAAAAACAGTAATTAAAAAATATTTATTGTTTGATTTAATAAATAAAAGTAATTAGAAAATCGTATTGAAAAATATCTGAAACATAGCAACTTCAATGGATTTTTTTACTCGAAAATAAAAATTAATGTTACATTTAAGCTGTTTTAAAATAATATTTAATTGTTATTTTTGGCCCCGGTTGTATTTAGATTTCATAAGCGTGAGGAAACAAACAAACAGCCTGTCAGTTGTTGCTGGCAGAAAGGAGCCATGTTGCCACATGTACTGATAAACAAAATGTCAGTTGTGGACGAAAAAGCTTTGCGGTCTCACTAATTTTAGCATATACAGCTTAAATTCCAAACTCCTGTTTGTTCAAGCTTCTTATTATCCAGCCGTTGGGAAATCCACTTAACCAAATCAGCCGTGACGGACTTTATCGCTGTCTTTTTCATTTAATTAGCAGATTTCCCTTTAGGGAATTCGGCTATTGAAGTCAAACTCATGACGCGATTTTCGAAAATTGTCTTCAAATGCCCATCCATCCTACCCAGGAGATGACGAAAATGAGGTCCGTTCAAAATTATATATATATATATATCGGTCGCAATTTTTGTTTGGTCTTTGCCAAACTCGATATTTAAACGTTTCATGTAAAAAGACAGATCAAGTTCGTTAATGGCTGAAATCAGACCAGTGGGAAGGAGGGGGGTTTTCGACAATTTGAAATATCTCCATTACTATACGTCGTATCAAAAAATTGTATAGATCCAATCTTATTGCAAATTAAATGTACTAAAATATTGTTGTATACATTTATTATTTGCATTTTTCATTTTTCAGCCTTCAGTAAACCCCCACTTCTATTCATGTTACATAAACAATACTCCGTTATGTAATAAACCACATTATTCGAAGCTTAAATACCATAAATTGTTTTTGAGAGATCTTTATTATACGAGATAAATGAAAATATGTTGTGGTGACCCCCCCCCCTTCTTAAGTTCTTGGATTACTAAAATTTGATTGATTGAAATAAAAATGATTCTGATCCATTACGAACTACAGTACTGGATATAGTAAATAGTTTGCAATAAAATTAATATGTTTTATTCTAATATATTTCAGTAATTGTTTTTCTTTCCTTTAGGAAGTTGGCACACCTGTTTGTTTACGTTTTCCGTCTGGAGGTTTCTTATTATCGTTTGTATTTATTCACTTAATATTAAAGGTGGTGTTGTGTTACCGGTATGTAGATTTATCTACTATTTAACTTTACAAGGGAAATCTGCTAAGTTTACACTGCCCTTGCGTGACGGACTTTATTTTGTATATCGATGAGGTATTCTAGAGTCTATATAAGTTCAACTTGCACACAATAGTTATATAATGGCCCAGTAGTACTCCCCTGGGACAGTGGGGAGCGAGTCCCTGGAGGCCCACACCATTTAGGAATATTGCTCCCAAACATACTCATGGCTGAATTAATAACAACATTTATCGATTTAGATTAGTGCTTTTGCAATTAAAGGGACAAACAATTAATACTTTAGTTTATTCTCGAGTATTCATTAGCCGAATTAACACAATCCTATGGTAAACATCCAATTGCTACTTCTTTTTTTTTTTTGTAGAGGAGACGTTTTGGTAAGATTAAGACTAGGCCAGTATTACCGCTGCTTATCTCCTTCATAACTTATGCTAAGAATCCTTGGCGAAAAAAAAACAACACTTCGAACAACTCATAATCCACAGCAAAAGATTTCCTGGAGAAAACAGGATTTTAAATATCACGAGGAACCTATTAGATCCTCTAAAAGATGGCGAAGGTCTTGTTAATCGACTTTTCCAGTTGTCGAAAAACACAAAGTCTATCGTTTCTTTAAATATATGTCAAGAAACAATATACATTTGAGTTATCCAATAATTTCGATTATTCGATTCCTTAGAACATCCTAAAAAGTCTCTAGTGATTTGTAAATTCACTTTTTTAAAAATGTTTCAGGGGCTTCGGTTAGCCATGTGGCTCCTAACCTAATCTCACATAGTAAGCCCAGAGTGGCGAGATCGATTCCCGTCCGGACAGTAGGAATTTATTTATTGATAAACCTAATAAATAAAACCCTTTGTCCCACCCTGGATAGAAAAGGTTGGCAACACTTCCCAATTAGCCATAGTAGCATGTAGTGTACGCTAATAGATAATAATAAAATATATTTCCGTTTTTCTCCAAATGAGCCACAAGGGTAGAGTGAGTACCAAAGCAGTACGGATAACTCCCTTAATACTTGAGTTACCTATGTACGTGTATTTATATATATATATATATATATATATATATATATATATATATATATATATATTGATGGAAATATGAAGATATTTTCTAGAAAATCGCGTCACGAGTACATGCAACAATTGCTGTGCTAATAAAGGAGAGACATCTGGTTGGGGTGATAGGCATGGAGAAGGAAAACATTGCAGAGATATATGGCAGAATATTTAAACTTCAACTGCCAAAGCTATCACATAATTCAATCTTAGCCTCTCCCTTTCTCGATTCCCTTATCAGCAGACATTATCTAACGGCTGCCTCTCGCTAATAGATATGGTTGTGTTATTCACTGTCATCATGAAAGGCAGAGCACCGCGCTTAAATAATTCCCGCCATAAAACTCTCTTTCTAAGACCTTATGATCCTTTTCATCTTCTACGAGCAATGGAAATGCGAAAGTGCTGTTGAAGCTGTTAGAACACGATGCACTTTTCTGTTTGTCACTACACAATCATGCTGACAGCTTGCTCGGCAGCTCGGCTGCTGTGACTGACCTCTTTTTACGTGCTAATTGGCAATATTGAGCAAAGCACTGCCGTAAATAAAACATTAGCAACTTTATTTTATTAAATAAGCCTACGAAAAAGTAGAAATAACAATTTCGTTAAGTGCCTTATAACAAAATTATTTTGAAACCAGGAATATCATAAAAATCAGGGCTCAAGGTAGCCATGAGAGTTAAAGCGTTGGCCTTAATCTCACATGGTAAACCTAGAGTAGAGTCCGACTCACGCCTGCGCAAAGGAATTTATTTAGTGGCGGAATTCATTAAATAAAATCCTTAGTCCCACCCTGGCTATAAAAGGGTGGTAACCTGTAGATAACCCGTCCCAATTAGCCTTAGTTGCAAAAAGTGGAAGTTAATAACTAATTTAATTAAAAAATGTTTTGTCTCCACAACTCAGTGTCTATAATTTTAGGAATAATACTTCAAGGATAGGATTATGGAATGAATAGAATGACTAAATTAAAAGTTAATTTATTTTAGCAGATTTCCCTTAAGGGGGAATCATTAAGGGAACATTTTGTCTAGAACACGAGATTAAAAAATCCTGGGCAATCGGAATATATTTAGTGGCGGGCTCATTAAATGAAATCCTTAGTCCCACCCTGGCTATAAAGGAGGTGTTAGCATGTTGATTAACCTTCCCATAGTTACAAAAGGTGGACGTTAACAAATTATAAATAAATATCATAAAAATTAAAATTATTAGTGAACTACCTTTAATATATAATGAAATCTAAAGATTTCCTGTCCGTACGTAAGGATAATTTCGAATTATTGTACGCAAGCAATGCTTTTATATACACGGTGAATAGAATAAAAAAAAAGTTTATAATTTAAGTTTTTAAAAAACTTATTATTTATGTGTTCCATTTAAAAATGTTGGTGAAGTTCTTTAACGGCTAAAATTGGACTACAATAAGTGGGGGTATAGTGGGAGAAGGAAATCGAAAATTCTAAATATCTGAGTTATTATGAGCCGGCTCGAAAAATGTTATATTATCAATCACGTTGGAAATGTTATATTCTTTAATTGTTGCTTTATAAAATTGTTCTCTAACTGGAGATTTTTGCATTTGTCTAGTATTCAATAACCAACAAACATTCACAACCCTTGAGATCTCCCTTAAGGGAAATCAGTTATTGAGGTTGTACCCATGGTGCAATTTAAGAAATAATTCTCCAAATGCCCACAGATTCAACGATGGAGATGACAAAAACGTGGGTTAATTTGTACATGCATAAAAACTGTTGCAGTCTCAGGTTCACCACTCACACAGACATTTTAATAGTGAGAGATATAAACTTGTCTAAGGTTTTGCAAAAATACTTTTTGTTGATGTTTGCTTACTTCGGCTATTGCAATTATTTCAGTCCCGTAAAAAGTCACCGAAGTGATAGTACAAGTACATAGTTAAAACTAGTAATTGTCTATAAAATTCAATATTTATAGAATTTATTAAATAATTGTTCGTCATTTTATAATAACATATTTAAGTGTAGTAATTATCATTTCTTAAAAAAAACGAGGAACTTTCTAAATCATGAATGCTTAATAGAGAGTAGTTTTTTTTTTTGTTTTTTTTTTTATGTGGGATACCATTGGCTTTAATTTTAGTGATTTATGATTTTCTTATTTAATCTAACCATTAACCTCTTTTTAAGACCAAGATAGTTCACCGGCCGTAAAATATTTAATAGTTACAAGAATAGCTGAGCAGTAATGGCCTCTAATTTTCGGTTATGTAGTTTAGTTTTCTGACGGGATCTTTTTATAAATAATTCAACTGGGTGATAAAGTTATCTTGAAATTATCAATACTTCTGCTAAATACTTCAAATGGACTCGTTTGATTTTTAACTGATGATGCAAATTGCTCCAAGAGAATTAATTTTTTTTTATTGAAATCAGCTATTGAGGTTGAACCCATGACGTGATTTTCAAAAAGTCCGTCACGCAGGGCTGAGAAAATGAGGTAATCTTAAAATTAATATGTCTCTCTCTCTCCTCTCTCTCTCTCTCTCTCTCTCTCTCTCTCTCTCTCTCTCTCTCTCTCTCTCTCTCTCTCTCTCTCTCTCTCTCTCTCTCTCTCTCACTCGTCCCCACTCTCTCTCTTTCTCCCTCTCCCTCCCTCCCTCTCTCCTTCCCTCCCTCCCTCTCTCCTTCCCTCCCTCCCTCTCTTTTTCTCCCTCTCTCCTGCCCCCTCCATCTCTCTCTCCTGCCATACCTCCATCTCTCCTGCCCTCCCTCCCTCTCTCCCTCTCTCCCTCCCTCCCACCCTCCCTCTTTCTTCCTCTCTCCCCCTCCCTCCCTCTCTCCTTCCCTCCCTCCCTCTCTCCTTCCCTCCCTCCCTGTCTCACTCACTCCTTCCCTCCCTCCCTCCCACACTCTCTCTTTCTTCCTCTCTCCCCCTCCCTCCCTCTCTCCTGCCCTCCCTCCCCCTCTCCTGCTCTCCCTCCCTGCCTCTCTCCTTCCCTCCCTCCCTCACTCTCTCTCTCTCTCTCTCTCTCTCTCTCTCTCTCTCCCTCTCTCCGTGTTAGCTATCAATCATTATGTAGATATTTGTTATCATCGTTACCAACCTGGATGCTCTTCATTTTAAATTAAAGATCAAGATCGTTAACCAGGGGGTTAGAGAAGGGGATTCGAAATTCGAAATATCTCCGTTATTATGTATAGAACTACTATTTTTGCAAATTTCGTGGCCTGTAAATGTGTTTTCTCTATCTCGAATATTAGCCTTGATATTTGTATTTTTTAGTTATTATTAGCCTTGTTAGCCCTCACTTCTGCTGAGTTTTAGCAGATTTTCTCTTTTCAGCTGTTGTAATCACTAGTTAATCATATCCATCATATTATATATATATATATATATATATATATGTGTGTGTGTGTGTGTGTGTGTGTGTGTGTGTGTGTGTGTGTGTGTGTGTGTGTGTGTGTATTATGTTTGAATTTAGCGGTTTCAGAGACTTCACAAGAGTAAATACAGAAAATTGATTTTGAGATGCCATGTGCGTGCGATTTCAGAACGAAATCTGCTTAGTTACCGCATAACCTGCGAGACGGACTTTTTATCAAATGTTAAATGTGTCGAGCTGGTGACAGGTGTTTAATGTGCATTGCGCTTATCAATGGCATTGCATTAATGCCAATACCAGCCAGTAATCAATACATAAACGTTTAGAATCAAGTAGGTCAGAACTATTTGCCTTGCCCATGAAATAACCCATTGACATGGGCAAGGCTTAATTGAATCTGAAACCCAGAATAAATATTTGCCAATGCATTATTACTGCTTGCTAATGGCTTTCCTATTGAACCTATATCTATATAAATAAAACCCTGAGGTTTGTCTGATTTTGTATTTAAATTTTGTGGGGATGAGCTTTTTTCACGTTTCCAGAATATTCTATGAAAAATGGCATCAAAATTGGAAATCTTGTCTGTCCGCCCATTTGTTACTTAATTGCTTAAAACAGCTCTCAGGAATTCTATGAAATTTGTGAGTCAATCATCCCTAGAACAACATAAGCTATATGAGAATCCGAATTTCCAACTAGGTTGGGGGGGGGGGTTACTTTGACGTGAAAACATATATTCATCAATTTCGTCGTTATTTTTATTGGTAAAAATGTAAAGGGCGAATTATGTTTGGAATACTGACTTTGGGTCAAGTTCGTTATTTACATGTATGCCTAATCAGCTACTCAAAAAGGACCTTTTTTTTTTTTTTTTCTTTTTTTTTTCTCCTCATAGTAACCCTGTGATGAGTTATTTATTTGAATACATGTTTCATTGCTACATGGCAATGAATACATGTATTATTATTTTTAAATACATCATTATTTTACAATAAACATTTATAAAATGTATATTCAAATATTAAAGAAATAAAATAAAAAATGAAATAAAAAAAAAAATAAATAAAAAAAAAAATAAAATACAATATTAAAATAAGTATGGTAATTACAAACAGAATTAATAAATGAAATGAAAAGTAAATAAATAAATACAATAAGAACAAAAGCATATCAATTGAAATTAAACTTAAACTCAACGATGTTTAATTTGCGAGTCTATGTAAGGTAAATATATTGAATTATGATTCCCTTCCCTCACAATCAACTTCACATTCTAATGAATTTTTGCTACATCCATATCTATACTTTTGATAAACTTTATAAATTCTTTATTATATTTGTTAAATATAATATGAGGTGGTTCTGGCCTTATGACAACATATATTGGCCACACCAAGATATTCAAACCCAAGCAAAACACATGATACTCAATTCATGGCAGAAATCTTCTTTTCCCACAACTTGATTGAATAACTGTACATAACCAATTTTATTGAAAATGTAATATTCCATAATGTTGTTTATATATATATATATATATATATATATATATATATATATAGTTTCTCCAATATGAATATTAACGGAGTTATTTGGGCATCTCAATTTTCAACCTTCAGTAAACCCCTACTCCTACTCATGCCATATTTGCAATAAGTCTAAATAACAGAAGATACATGTAAATTCATTTGTAAAAACGTCATGAATTTATATTTTACTTTCTTGTTTTATTAAAGACCGCATTTATTATTGGCTGAAATCGGACATCTAGTGTAGTTGGTGTTTAGGGGAGGGGAGGAATTCAAAAATTATAAATATATCTGTTATAATGAATCGGATCGTAAAATGTTATAGTACCAATCTTGTTAAACTGTTGATGGTCAACAATTGTCGTTCTATGCAATTTTTCGTAAAGCAAGTATTGAGCGAGTTATTCGTATTATCTTGTTTGCAGCTTCGAGTAACCCCTTTCCGCCTTCTACTCATGGAATCTTTTTACATGGAAGTAGAAAATATTCGGCAAGATGAGATCAGAATTATGTTATACCAGAACGTGGAATTTTGCTTGGTTTTGAAGGCCCTGCGTGACGGACTTTATAAATATATTGTCAGTATGGTCAAATTAAGGCCATCATTATTAGATTTTTAATATTATCATCATTTTTATAATCCAATTTTTTTCTGATAGCTTCCTTTGTTTCTTTTATCTGTTTTCAGTATATATGTAAATATAAAAAGAAAAAAAGAAAGAAGTTCCATCGTCATGTTTTTTTTCATGATTTGTTTTTGTAATGGTGTATTAAACCATTTTATGTTAATTATTGTTTTTCTTTAACTAAGAAAGTAACTTTTTTTTTCAAATCAACAACTTGTTATTAATTACATATAATCAATAATTGTTTCATAAAATAGTACTAATATAGATTAACACTATTATATAAACTGAATCCCATTATCATTAAATTAAACCTGTAAGCAATTGTAAATAAATAATTATTATTACTTTTATTCCGTCAAAATTCAGAAAACATAAATTTTAAATTTATCTTTATGTTAAAAAGTGGCAGATGGACTTGAGTGTTGATTTTTATACATTCTGTATTCATCCTAAAAAGAGTTAGTTAGCTCATAAATAGCAATATTGCTAGCAATATAACTAAAATATAGCTAATGTATAACTAGAATATAGGTTTAAGCAATTCTTTTTCTCGAAGTCGTATACTGCTTAAACCATGCTTGAAATATGTGGAAATGAGAAGTGTTGACATT
This sequence comes from Riptortus pedestris, assembly GCA_019009955.1. Classification (NCBI taxonomy): domain Eukaryota; kingdom Metazoa; phylum Arthropoda; class Insecta; order Hemiptera; family Alydidae; genus Riptortus; species Riptortus pedestris. Next base: position 52,274,795 of record CM032230.1, read on the forward strand.
TAAAATGAAGGTTTAGACAATACAAAAAGCTGTCTAACTCATAGTTCAATGGTTGAGTGGACAGAGGGCCAGAGGGTCTCGTGGGAAATATCTTCTTTTCCCCATTTTTAGCTAATTGCCCCACAGGGAATACTCCATTACCGTAAGTCACTAGGACAAATGTACTCCCGATAACTATTCAGTTCTATATCTGTAGGTCTATTTTCCTGTTCTATTGAAGTGGATTTGAAACGAAACGCTTAAATACCAAGTTTGGTAACATTGAGCGAAATATTTCAGCAACTAAAGAAGTATATATATATATATATATATATATATATATATATATATATATATATATGTGCATAGAGCTTATAATCAAGAAGGTTCTAATACTACCACATAAGGGGTTGGGTTGAGTTCCTTTAGTCGTTTGTGCCCTTTAAAATTGATGACTCCCGTTATAGTTTTTAGCGTGTGACTCATTTATACTTAACAAATGGTGCTTTAAGTAACAAAATAAACTTTTTTTATGTGCTCGTTTGCCAAAAAATCAATAGGAAAAAATATATCGCGATTTTTCTTTTCAGACCTCCCTTATAACTCCCACTCCTGAGAATGTTAATATACCCTTAAGTCTAAGTTGTGTTAGTAGTAATACGTACCAAGATTCATAAAATCCGGTTCAGCCGTTTATGCGTGAAAAGGTGACAGATACCAAAGCCGCAAATGTCAAATATCGTGTCAATGGCACGTGAAACGAAATATTATCGTAAAATTGCGAGAAAAGAATCCCTCGACAGTCAGAGCTTACAATTTTATATATATATATATATATATATATATATATATATATATATATGTGCATTTATTGTCATCCCCTATGTAGAATCCTCCATGAAGATCACATAAAACCTGTCAATCTATAACTCATTGCAGATTTCTTTATTAGCACATTTTCCAAAGGGGGAAATCAGCTTTTGAGTTAGTACTTATAGTTATATATATATATATATATATATATATATATATATATATATATATATATATACACACTTATCTCCCGCTCTATTGTAACTCTGCTTACTAGTAAATCAAGTACTACGCTAGTTATTCCCACCTTCTTTTTTTGAGCCTTCGATGAAGTCCCACTTCTCCTCGTCGCATATTTTCATATGTATAAAGAATGTATTTTGAGATGATGAGATCACTAGTGTGTCGTATCACTATTTATAACGTTAGGAAATCTGATTAGTGTACGCACCCCCTGCGTGACGGACTTTTCAGCCCACCACGCTGTACTTAAAGTTTAATGTCGAGTTTCATTTATAGTTGTCCAAAATAGAAGTATCGATATCTCGTATACTTCTATCCCTCTGTCTTTTGACCATGTATACATTCAAGTGGGACCATATAGTTCACTCTGATTATTTACAGTATTATTAAAGGAACCAGTATGAGAGAGTAACGGTCAATGTATTTTCTGTCGTATTTTTCAACCTACAAAACATGCTGTACATTGGTTTTGAGAATATTTATTCTTTATGTCTTAGTTATGACAGGAGTAATTAATTATTTATTCTCAGTAAAGCAATCTCTGCGAAAATCGTTTTTGAAGTAATAATTTTACAGTCAGAAACTTGGTGTCCAAGCACAGCCTAGGTCATGAGTTAAAAATAACAGAACCACGTGGTGTGTCTTTCTATTTATAGGCAGTATATAGGACTGGGCTTTGTATTGAGCAATTATTCTGTCCCTGATTTGCCACCTTATATTCCTCATTTTAGCAAATTTCCCCTAAGGGAAATCAGCTTTTGAGGTTGTACTCATGACTAGAAATATTCCTCAAATGTCCATGGATACGACTTCATTTGAGCCATGTTTTTCACGTGAACAAGTATAGGAACTTTTTTAGCAGATTTCCCTGAAGGTAAATCAGCTATTGAGGTCGTACTCATGACGCGATTTTCGAACAATTTCTTCAAATGTCTATCGATCCTACCCAGAAGATGACGAAAATGAGGTCCGTTCAAAATTATATATATATATATATATATATATATATATATATATATATATATTTGTCTGTTAACGCTCTAGCGGTCGCAATTTTTGTTTGATCGTTACCAAACTCGATATTTAAACGTTTTATGCAAAAAGACAGATCAAGTTCGTTAATGGCTGAAATCGGACCAGTGGGAGGGGGGGGGTTTAGAGGGGGGATTTTCAAAAATTTGAAATATCTCCGTTACCATACGTCGGATCAAAAATTGTATAGAACCAATCTTATTGTAAATTAAATTTACTATAAATATTGTTCTATACATTTATTCTCTATCTTGAATACTAACCGAGATATTTGCATTTTTATTAATTGTGGGCCGATAACGGATGACTGAATTTCCCGCCAAAAGCTAGTTCGGCCATTTGCCGTAACTGTTCGGCTCTCGTATGGAGATTTCTCTATTGTATAACTTCACGTGGGAAATCTGCTTAGTTTACGCAGCTCCTGCGTGACTGACTTTTAGCAGATTTCCCTTTTATATTGAGTTTCTGGCATAAGTTATGAAGACGTGGTTTCAGTGTCCGATAAATTGGTGACTTGATTTCCTACTGTTCCTGGGAGTTGACCTGAATCCATGATTCGTTCAAAATCCCGGTTCTACTCTGACTAGTGGCCAGAGACATTATTGATTGATCACGGTATAAGCTGACTAAACAGCTGTTCCTTCCTGTAAAGTATTACCCCCGGGGAACTATAGGAAGTGTATCGTTTGCCATCTCATGTCCATACATGGATCTTCCTGATTGACTCACTTTCTCCACCAGCTGGCTGTTCTCCTTCGGATTTATTCCTAATACGTGTGTCAGCCATCAATCTAGGAACGTCCAACCTATGTTATAACATCCAAGTCCTATGTTATAACCCGCCGCAGTTAGCCTTAGTCTTAATATGAACGAAAATGGAAAATAGTCTGTCACAAAGGCGCTGCGTAACTATGCAGACTTACCTCGTGCGCTGCGTATTTGCATTTATCTGAAAACGTAATAGTTCAATGATAAAAATATTTGGTATTAAGACTTCAAAAAAGGGCTTCATAACATAATAGCGTATAATTAATCTGAGTGGGGGCTAACTGAAAGCCCGAAACTAACAAATACAAATATCTCGGTTAATAATCAAGATAGTCAAAAAAATGTACATAACTACGTTTATAGAGCATTACATTTGCGATAAGATTGGTTCTATATAATGTTTCGATCCGACGCAATATGAAGGAGATATTAAGACTTTTCGAAATTCTCCCCCTCTAAACCCCCCCCCCCCCCCTTGTCCGATTTCAGCCGTTAACTAACTTGATTTTCCTTTTACATAAAACGATTATATATCGTCGGTAATATATATATATATATATATATATATATATATATATATATTTGTAACGATAAGACAAAAATTGCGACCGCTAGAGTGGTAACAGATATACGTATATATATGCAATTTTGAGCGGACCTCATTTTCGTAATCTCCTAGATAGGATCGATTGTCATTTGAAGAAAACTTTCGAAAATCTCGTCATTAGCACAACTCAATAGCTGATTTCCCCTAAGGGAAATCTGTTAAAATAAAACAATATTACTAATTGACAGACTCACACGTTATGGAAAGCCTTCTCGAGGTGATTTGGAGGGTGCTCTGTATTTGAAAACAAAGAAACGTGTTTCTCAATAAACCCTGTATTTATTTGGGAAATATAGGGTTCCTAGGAGACTGTTTCTATCAGAGTTAAAATTTAAAATCATGAGCGGTGGAAAAGAAATAGAAACTAAATATTGGTTTCCCGGTTAAAACAATTATTTGTATTTTAATTTGTGGGGTGTAAATTGATTACTAATATTGTTTGTTTTTTCCCAAACGCCTGGCCACTCATTATTCTTGGGTCCATTTCAAGGGGCCTTATATTTGGTCGCAAATATACCAATATCATAAAATTGAGACGTCACTAAATTGCAAAAACTATAGTTCACGGTTCTGTTCATTAGAATATTCCAGATTAATAACTATAGTGAATGAGTCGTTGGAAAAATCACTCAAATTCTTTAGAAATTACCCCTGATGGTCAAATATGGACAAAGGAAAGTCAGAAGTGATTTATTTTAAGTCAAACCTAATCGACATGTGCAATTGTTGTAGAGAATGTAATATATTTAATGCCATTGAATTATTAAAGGTTTCAATGGTTAATTACCATTTTGCGGTTTACTGCTGCCCTATAGAGTGAGCTATATAAAGATTTCCAGGTAGAGCTCCTGACGTAAAAGCTTTGAATGTGAAATTGCTGAGAAGCAGAACCAAAATAGGTACCGCCCATTTAACTTGACCCAGCTAAGCGTTTTTCCCTGTAAAGTATTGTTTGACCATAAAGAGAAATCAGACGTGGACACAATGGTTCTACCGATCACATTATTTTTGAAAAATGTCTTCAATTGTCCTGCCATCCTACCAAGGAGATGACAAAATGTAAAAAACATATAATATGGGGACCGTAGAAAATTATATATATTAGATAGATGGATGTGTGTGTGTGTGTGTGTGTACACACACACACAAAACCATCTATCTTTCTATCTACCTATATATTAGTCTGTTACCACTCTAATAATTTAAAGTAATTTTTGTTTTATCGTTACCAAACTCTAGCGTTTTGGACAAACTTAAATATTAAGTTCGTTAATGGTTGGAATCGGACGAGTAGAAAGTGGAGTTTACGGGGGGGGGGGATTTCGAAAATTTGAAACATCTGTGTTAAAAAATTTTACATAAGCAATCTTATTAAAAATTAAAATACCTATAAATCTTAATTTAATATTCATTAAAGCTATGCTTTTATAAATAAAAACAATTCAACATCTTGATTAATTTCTATGATAGAGAATGAATATTTATATATATATATATAGATATATATATATATATATATATATATATATATATATATCTGGATTTGTGCTGGCTGGTGGAGGTCCATCATCAACGGAAGGATCAAAAAGGTCAAACACCTCCACTCTTAATACTTCTTTATTACAAAGTACTTTCGGGGCGAACCGTCCCATCATCAGTGCTCTGCGACACAACATTATACTTTCAAAAACATGTAATATATATAAATAAATTAATAAATAAAAGTAAAAGTCAACAAAGGTAGTCAAATATTAAAAACAGATTGTTTTTAAGTGTTTTTAAATTTTTTAATATTTGACTACCTTTGTTGGCTTTACTTTTATTTATTTATTTATTTATATATATTACATGTTTTTGAAAGTATAATGTTGTGTCGCAGAGCACTGATGATGGGACGGTTCGCCCCGAAAGTACTTTGCCTGTAATAAAGAAGTATTAAGAGTGGAGGTGTTTGACCTTTTTGATCCTTCCGTTGATATATATATATATATATATATATATATATATATATATATATATATATTCATTCTCTATCATGGAAATTAATCAAGATTTTGAATTTTTTTAGTTTTCATCCGTAGTAAACCCCCACACCTACTCATGCCATACTAACAATAAGCTATTATATTATATACCTCTTTGTTCTAAGCATAAATTCCAAATATATTGCGATAACGTTAACAATTAAACGTTCTTGTTTCGAAAATGCTTATTTGTTCTATACCATGCTCGACATTTAACCGTTTCAGTCAACTCTAGAGATCATATTTTTATTGGCTGAAAATTCAAGATATCTCCGTAATTATGAGTCGGCTCGTAAAAGGTTATAGAACCACTGTTGTTTAACTATTGATGCTCTAGAATTGTACTTCTATCCATTTTTTTGTTACTCAAATTTTAAGCGAGGAGTTCGAATTTTCTTGTTTTCAGTCACAATAGGCAATGAGATTAAATTACTAGTGTGTCTTACCATCACATGGGAAATCTGCTTAGTTTACACGGCCTAGGTGATCGACTTTTAGCAGATTTCCCTTAAGGGTAAATCGGCTGAAACTCGAATATTTTCCACGAATATCCATCGTTTGTACCTCGTATGTAGAAGACGAAAATTAGGTTCGTTAAATATATATATATACTTGTCTGTTAACCCTCTAGAGGTCGCCATTCTTATTTTATCGTAACCGAACTCGATATATATATATATATATATACTGACAGGCAAAAAATTCCACCCACTTGTAAAAAAAGTTTTATTTGCGCGTTTCCTCCTCTTGCCCTTATTACTTCTTGAAGACGCCTCGGCATACTTTAAAGAGGCATTTTTAAACTTAATTTTGAAAAAAATTAAAAGCCGGAGACTAAGAAATTTGCAGCAAGAAACGGCACTGAACTAATGATACTGAATAAACATTTTGATTCCATAGAAAGTAAACATTGGAATCTAGAGTCATTTCATTGAATTAGGGATTAAAGGTTACTGTCCTCTATATTGACATTCCTATTTGAAAACAAATAAAAAGATTACCTATTTATTCATTAAAAACAATATACCAATCCAAAGCAGAAATATTATTAGATAAAAACATGAAAAAATCAAGTGGGTGGAATTTTTTGCCTGTCAGTGTATATGCGTTTCATGTAAAACTAAAGGTCGAGTTCGTTAATGGCTGAAATCGAACCAGTGGGAAGATGGGGTTAGGAGGGGTTGAATTTCGAAAATTCGTAATATCGCAGTTATTATGCGTCGGTTAAAAAAATTATATAGAACCAATCTTATTGCAGAGGCGATGTTCGTAAATTTTGTTATGTACGCTTTTCACTATCTTGATTATTAACCGAGATATTTGGACTTATAAGTTTTCAGCTTTCAGTAAACCTCCACTCCGACTCATATCATATTAAGAATAAGCTTTTATATAATGAAGCACTTTATTTGAAGCCTAAATACCAAATATTGTTCTCATTGAAATTTTACGTATTGAGATAAATGCAAATACGTGGGAGGTATGCTTAGTTAACGCAGCTCCTGCGTGACGAACTTTATTTCACTCTACCATATATTAATCCATAATTATTTGTCTGTCTTCTGTAACGTTTTTCTAAGGGATTTTAATATCGATGTCTAATAGACGTTGTCTATGTAATGTACAGCTCAAATTTAAAGTTCTTTTCAATAGGATTCTTATTAAAGGGAGAACTAAGAATTTTTGTAACCGTGCCCGGCACTTGGGGAACCTGGTCAACTTATACAGTTGCTGCTGAAAAATAGAAAATTAGCTCTTTCTCTTTCACGACAATTTTTCAGAGCTATGCTGGTTCAAAAGCATCTCCTGCCATCTTCAGCACTTTTTCTCTGATAACAGTTTCAGGTACTCCGCTTGGTGTCACTGTCCTTTCAGCTTACCGAAGTGGTTCTTCAAAGGCTTTTAACAAAATGTCTTCAAAAGTTCCATAATTATTATTGCAAAAAATAAAAGATTGGTTCTCCCAGTCGAGCCAAATCCCCAATGCAAATTTCATTCTTTTATTTGTTTATTTTTTTTTTATAGTTTTTGAATTATTGGTTTCTACTGTGTCTTGACGTAGTAAATATCTACGTAGATATGTACTGTATCAAAACATGTCGTATTAAAACATTAATCATTAAGTTGTGGAAGATTGAAAATTACGGTGGCGAAATTGTATGTTTTTGATTTATTTTGTACATTATAAGATACACAAGGAATTTATATATTTAATAATAGTAATAATAATAATTATACTTTGCCTCCCTTTGCAATCCTCCTTCCTTAAGCTTCTTTATTTTACTTCCTCAATACCTCTTTCTGAGCTTTAAACTTCTACATCATTCACGTCGTAAACGGGCTTAACTTGCTTATTTTCTAAACTTGACTTTTAAACTTTACAAGATCCTTTTCGAGGAACTTTTTTTTTCCTCCCAGCAAAACTTAGTCACTCTTTATTCGTTCTCTCAACTTTTTATCCACCTTTCTTTTCTTTCTTATTCTCTCATTTTTTATTTTACCTACGCAAGTATTACTTTTAGTATATTTATTTATATATATTTTGGGTTCATTACTGAAATTTTTAATAAATCAAGCTCCCCATTCCTCTTAAGGATTCTGGCTGTTAAGTCATTTCAAGACATTCTATAGGCTACGCCTGGCGATTCTTTTCGTGGACAGGAATTCCTAATATCCATGAAGAGTACAACGGATCCACCAGTCAAATGGCATTTAGTGGGCTCTTGTTGCATTATGAGCGAGACTATAAAAGTTAAGGGCTTCAGAGAAGAGAATTTTCAAATCCTAAATGTTTTGACTGACATCCCTCGAGTTTCCGAAGTCTGCTGGAGTTGACTAGGATCTGGGTGCTTACTTTTCTTGGGTTCAAGGCCCTCCACTGCCTGAGGTCAGCAGTCTGCAAGAGTTGACTAGGATCTGGGTGCTTACTTTTCTTGGGTTCAAGGCCCTCCACTGCCTGAGGTCAGCAGTCTGCTTGTGGTAATCGATGGGGCTAATTTGGTTTGTGCCATTGAAGTGTCGGAGTACAGCATAAATATTTCCACTTGGCCTTTGGCAGGGATTACCTTCAATTTCTTAAGTTGGTCGCAGGAAGTTCCTACAATTTCTGAAGTTGTGCGTAGGGAGTACCTATAATTTTGCTCCCTACGAAAGTGGGGATGTTATGGGGGAACTACAAGGCAACATAAGTTCGTGACTGTCAGAGGAGGATGTGACCTGATAGAAATTGTGCAGTACGTCATTCCTCTTGAAACTGTGTGGTGCTATTCTCCAAGCCATCGTTTCTTTCCGGGCAGTTAAGGAAGATTGGCAACCAGGTCTTTATGGAACGCGTGCTCACCCGCCGAGCTGACCTGAGTTCGGTGATTTCCGTAAATGAACCTGGTCATTGAGCCATAGGTTAGGCATTTTTTGTGTGATGGTGTATCATATTTCTTGCGTTTCCCGTAATTATTAAATATTAACTTGTTACTTGTACTTTTTGTTTCTGAGAGTTGTTATCATATTAGTGCTTTACTTTGAAGCTGTATTTATTTTGTAATAGGCGATAACTACTTTTATTTGAATATATATCGCAGTTTTACAGTCTTTATTAATTTATAGTACTTTTATTTTGTGGTGTATAGTCAATGAGGCAATGTCTTCACTTAGTACTTCAAATGCCATAGACTATTATTTGAAAATGATCTTGCTTTAACTGGAGTAAATATACCTACATGTACTGTACATTTTATAAAATATTTAAATGTCATTCGCTAGTCTGAGTAAGGTAACTAAAACTTCAAGGTTACAACCAGTCTTGCTCCACTGGCATGTTGTTAGAGACAACGCTCTTTCCAGTAACCTTTTTTAACAGATTTCTCTCAAGGGGAATCAGCTATTGAGGTCGTACTCATGACGTGATTTTCAAACTTTTTCTTCAAATGTTCATCGATCCTACCTAGGATATGACAAAAATGAGGTCCGTTCAAAACTGCATATATATATATATATATATATATATATATATATATATAAAAATGTAACCTCTGTCTGTACATTGATTTTTTTCGCGAAATTTCACGATAACTTTTCGTTTCACATGTCATAGACACCATAACTGCATTTTGTTTCTTTCGTGTCTGTTTGTTTGTTTGTTTATTTGTTTGTTTGTTTGTTACCTTTTCACGCATAAACGGCTGAACCGAATTTTATGAAACTTGGTATGTATATTACTACTAACCCAACTTAGACTTTAGGCTATGTTAATATTCTCTGAGACGAACAGGAGTGGGGGTTATAAGGGAGGCCTGAAATTAAAAATAGTGATATTTCGTTTCCTATTGCATTTTTGGGAATTATGCACATAACAAAAGTTGTTTAATTTGTTATTTAGAGTAACTTTTGTTATATACACTTTTGTCGTATACCTAAGTATAAAGGTGTTACATGCTAAAAATGATAGCGGAAGTCAACTATTTTATTTGGCACAAAAGACTCAACCGAACTGAACCAAACTCGGTATGTGAATTAGCACTAACGTCTTCCTTATAATAAGTCATTCTAACATTTCTAGGGACGGGCAGGAGTGGGGGTTATAAGGGAGGCCTGAAATTAAAAATAGTGATATTTCGTTTCCTATTGGGGTTTTGGCAAATATGCACATAACAAAAGTTGTTTATTTTGTTATTTAGAGAAACTTTTGTCATATACACTTTTGTTGTATACCTAATTATAAAGGCGTTATACGCCAAGAAGTGATAGCAGAAGTCAACAATTTTATTTGGCACAAAAGACTCAACCAAACTAAACCAAACTCGGTACGTGAATTAGCACTAACGTCTTCCTTATAATATGCCATACCAACATTTCTAGGGACGGGCAGGAGTGGGGGTCATAAGGAAGCCTGAAATTAAAAATAGTGATATTTCGTCTCCTATTGGGGTTTCGGCAAATATGCACATAACAAAGTTGTTTATTTTATTATTTAGTGAAATTTGCTCAACAATTCTTTGGAACTACAAGGTACCTCACCGGGAAAAACTAATTCAAATGTATGTTAATATTTTGTGCTTAATAATTCTAATCTATGCATAATGCACAGGAAACGGGAAATATGACAATATGGAGAACAGTGAAGTCTTACATAAAAAATAATTTTATTATTAACAAATCCACAGAAACGACGGGTATTTAAACTAAACACTGGGACGGGTAAATGTCAAAATATTGTGCAAAGTAAAGCCTTGCCAGAAAAATACCATCACCATTCAGCCTCAAATGAATTCCCGAGCGAAGCCGGGTATCTGAGCTAGTGTATATATATATATATTTGTCTGTTACCGCTCTAGCGGTCGCAATTATTGTTTAATCGTTACCAAGCTCGATATTTAGTCGTCTTATGTAAAAAGAAAGATCAAGTTCGTTAACGGCTGAAATCGGACCAAGAAGTCTTTAGAGGGGAGGATTTTCGAAAATTCGAAATATCTCCGTTAATATACGTCGGATCGTAAAATTGTATAGAACCAATCTTATTGCAAATCACATGTACTATAATAGTTGACATATACATTTATTCTCTATCTTGAATATTAACCAAGATATTTGCATTTTTCAGTTTTCAGCCTTCAGCAAATCCCCACTTCTACTCATGTTACATAAATAATACTCTATTATATAATAAACCACATTATTCCAAACTTAATTATCAAATATTGTATTCAAGATACCTTTATTGTACGAAATACATCCAAATATGTCCTAGTGCCCCCCCCCCCCGTCTAATGTCTTGGATTACTAAAATTTTTTTGATTGAGATAACAATTATTCTGACTCATTATTATCATATTATTGATTATTATTATTATTGATTAATTACATATTAATATTTTATATTCTGATATATTTTAGTAATTGTTTTTCTTTCCGGTGTGAGGCGGGCAGACCCGTTTGTTTACATTTCAAACGCTTCCTGTCGGCAGGTTATTGAAATTGACTGAAACATTTTTTATTTATTAGTATGTAGATTTATCTATTAGTAAACGTCTCGAAGAAAATCTGCTTAATTTACGCAGCCCCTGCGCGACGGGCTTTTTGGTGTTTGGGGATAGCATAATTAATAATAATTAATAAAGGAGGGTGTCTCATTAGAATTTTATCTGAGGATATCTTGAATGGCGAAAGCGCTGTTAATAATGTATTATATACTTTACTGATATTCCACTGATGTTTTAAGCTATTCATCGCAATAGAAAAATGTGAAACATAATGAGATAGAATTTTTATAAAAGGCATTTGGTTGTAAAGACGGCGATAAAGAGAGATAGGAGTGGACAGGGAAATGAGATGGTGGCTTATCAACAATAAAGTTTCCCCCAATAAAAGTACACTTTCCTCCCGTCTCTTCTCATAAATTCGTAGCAGCACTGTACCCACTGCAATATGAATACTAAAGAGATAAATTTAAGTAGCTATGTGACTCATTCCTCCCGCCCCCTTCTGCCTCTCTTTAACTTTTCACCCATCTTTCCCTCGACAAGGGTGTCTTCTGTCAATGTATTACTCCAGCGTGTTTATCAAAGAAAGAAGAAACTGAAGAGATACTGATCAACTGGATATCGATTCCATTAAATATTAGAGGCAAGATCAATGTTAGAAACGTATAGAATTTCTTATTTCTTTAGAGTCTCCATTGATCAGTTTTAATTTTAAAAAGTCTGTCACGCAGGGGCTGTGTAAACTAAGCAGATTTCTCTCGTGATGTTTTTCAAATAGATAAATCTACATACTGGCGACACTTAACACTTCCGTGAATATTAAGTGAATAAATACAAATGGTAATGAGAAATCATTCAGTCAATTTTAATAACCTCCCAACAGAAAGCGCCTGAATTGTAAACAAATAGGTCTGGCAACTGCTCAGTGCAGAATAGATAGTTAGAAATATTCTTGACCTGAAAGAAAAACATTACTGAAATATATCTAAATATACCATATTAATTTTATTGAAAACTATTTACTATATCGAGTACTGTAATTTATAATGAGTCCGAATAATTTTTATCTCAATCGCTCAAATTTTAGTAATCCAAGAACTTAAAAACTCTCTAACTCTCTCTCTCTCTCTCTCTATCTCTCTCTCTCTCTCTCTCTCTCTCTCTCTCTCTCTCTCTCTCTCTCTCTCTCTCTTCTCTCGAACTCACTCTCTCTCTCTCTCTTCTCTCTAACTCTCTCTCTCTCTCTCTCTCTCTCTCTCTCTCTCTCTCTCTCTCTCTCTCTCTCTCTCTCTCTCTCTCTCTCTCTTTCTCTCTCCCCCTCTCTCCGTGCTAACTATCTATCATTTTGTAGATATTTGTTATCATCGTTACCAAACTGGAAGCTCTTCATTTTAAATTAAAGATCAAGATCGTTAACCAGAAGGGGATTTGAAAACTCGAAATATCTCCGGTATTATGTATAGAACTAATATTTTTCATATCATATTATCTATATCTATATATATATATATATATATATATATATATAAAATTGTAACCTCTGTCTGTATATTGATTTTTTAACTTTATTTGTTACTACTAACCCAACTTAGACTTTAGGCTATGTTAATATTCTCTGAGACGAACAGGAGTGGGGGTTATAAGGGAGGCCTGAAATTAAAAATAGGGGTATTTCGTTTCCTATTGCATTTTCGACAATTATGCACATAACAAAAGTTGTTTATTTTGTTATTTAGAGAACCTTTTGTTATATACACTTTTTTCGTATGCTGAATTATAAATGAGATATACGCTAAAACCTATAGCGGAAGTCAACCATTTTATTTGGCACAATAAACTCAACCGAAATAAATAAAACTTGGTATGTGTATTAGCACTAACGCTTTCATTATAACAAGTCATACCAACATTTCTAGGGACGGGCAGGAGTGGGGGTTGTAAGAGAGGCCTGAATTTAAAAATAGCTGTATTTCGTTTTCTATTCGTTTTTCGGCAAATATGAACATAACAAAAGTTGTTTATTTTGTTATTTAAAGTAACTTTTGTCAAATTCATCTTCTCTCTAACTCTCGTTCTCCTCTCTCTCTCTCTCTCTCTCTCTCTCTCTCTCTCTCTCTCTCCTCTTTAACTCTCTCTCTCTCTACTCTCTCTCTTTCTCTCTTCCCTCTGTCTATCCCGCCGAAGTGGACTCTTCTAGACATAGATATCTAGCTGCGTTGTTGATGATAAAGTTAGTGAAGTACTGTGAGGGATTGATGGCTGCACCTCTTGCTGGTGCCATCATACTGCAGATAAATGCCTCATCGTTCGTCAACGTCACTGGGCGCGAGAACGTTTATTACCCTCCTCGAGTCATTAAACACAATTGGCATTGTTACCCAAATTTACTGTTATTGCTTCTAGATCTAACTAATCATCACACACACAGAAGGGCTCTGTGCGCTTATCCTGGAAACCTGCGACTTTATGCATTGCGGCATGAAGTAAATGTTATTATCATTCATAAAGGATGTCACATATTTAAAATTTATGACTGGCAAGAGTCCATCTTAATAAATTACAAATACATATTATATTTAAATAAACTTACAGTGTTATTAAGATTGTGAACAAAGATGAATGTATTAACTCAGTTATACTAAAAATATTTGGCGTATCCAACCAAATTGTAAAGAATCATTTTGTTGAAAAATCTCATTGCAATTGTAATGTTCTATAAATGTTATTATATACATATGTTCTCTATATTGAATATTAACCGAGATATTTTCATATTTTAGTTTTTGGCTTTTCAGTAAACCCCCACTCCTACTCATGTCTTATTAACTATAAGGTATTATATTATGAACCACTTCATTCCAATGTTAAATACAAAATATAGTTTTCATTGAACGATTACTTTGTGAGGTACATGTAAATACGTTGTGGTGGCGTCACCAATTAAGATTTTTCGTTCTTTACTCGAAAATGTTTATTTGATCTACACAATACTCGATATTTAGTCGTTTCAGTCAACACTAATGATCACTAGATCATATTTGTTGTTGGCTAAAGTCGTACTTGGACTAGTGGTGGTTTAGAGGGAGGGGAATTAGAAAATGCTCTAGCGGTCGCAGTTTTTGTCATATCGTTACCAAACTTGATATATAATCGTTTTATACAAAAAGAAAGATCAAGTTCGTTAACGGCTGAAATCGGATCAGGGGGAGGGGGGGGGTTTAAAGAGGGAGAATTTCGAAAAATCTTAATATCTCTTATTATGTGTCGGATCAAAAAATGGTATAGAACCAATCTTATTGTACATGTAATGTTCTATAAATGTTGTCATGTACATTGTTTCACTATTTTGATTATTAACAGAGATATTTGCATTTTTTAGTTTCCGATCCTTAGTAAAACCCCACTCCTACTTATTTCATATTAACAATATTCTATTATGCTATGAAGCACATTATTTAAAGCTTAAATACCAAATATTGTTCTCATTGAACTTTTAAAAGTTAACTTAAGTGTGTTGATAAAAGCAAATACGTGACGCACGTGGGAAATCTGCTTAGTTAACGCGATGTAAATTCTGGGTTTCTACCTTCAGTAACCCCCCCCCCCTCCTTTTACTCGTCGGTTTTTCACATATAAATGAACAATACGTGGAGATATAGAATGACAAGATTTATACCAGCACTTGGAAAATCTGCTTAGTTTGCACAGCCCCTGCGTCACGGACTTTTTGATTAATGGCATAACGTTTGCACGTACCTTGCATAAATAAAAAACGAGTAAGATTTTGTCAGAACGTTGAAATTCCTAGTTTTGCATCTCCCAGTTTGTTCTTGGAAAACGACAAAGTAAAGTTGTATTTTGGGGCATTAGGTAGAGTTATAGTATGTACCTTTTATATGAAATAATTTTAAATTAAGTTAAATATTTTCATTATTGAATTTAATAGGTTTAAATCAATGATTTATTTATTAACGTCCACTATGGGTTATTAAGGCTAATTTTAACTGGTTATCTATTGGTCACCACCCCTAGCCTTTTCTAGCCAGGATGGGTCTAAGGATTATATTTAATGAGTTCGTCACTAAATAAATTCCTATTGTCCTAGTGAGAATCGAACTCACTCCTCTGGGTTTGTCATAATTCCCATTATTACATCTCAATTATGGACCAGTAGTATTTGCCACAGCGTTGTATTAATTGTAAAGCCATTGTTTGATAGCTGGCGGGGACAGTTGTGGCCGATTAGGCCTTGCTGTGTATCGCCTTTCACTCTGATAACCCCAATGCAATGGTGACTGGTAACTCTCCACGCTCCAAGTAATACTGCAGGGGAAAAAAATCGGCAAATGCACTCCAGATGGAGGGTTCGTTATTGTAACACTCTAACAAACAGGATCCTATTTTTTTTTAGGGGTTTCCGTTCAGGAAAATCGGATATCGACGTTGTAATCGTGTCACGATTTTTATCACTCAAATCACTACCAATCCTGTTTACTAGAAGACGTAAATGACGTTGGTTCAAATGATATATATATATATATATATATATATATATATATATATATATGAAGTTGTTCACATTCTTATTTAGAGTAACTTTTATTATATACACTTTTTTCGTATACCGAGTTATAAACGAGATATACGCTAAAATCTAGAGCGGAAGTGACCAATTTTATTTGGCACGAAAGACTTAACCGAACTAAATAAAACTCGGTATGTGTATTAGCGCTAACGCCTTCATTATAATAAGTCATACTAACATTTCTAGGGACGGGCAGGAAGGAGGCCTGAAATTAAAAATAGCGGTATTTCGTTTTCTATTGGTTTTTCTGCAAATATGCACATGTCAAAGTTCTTTATTTTGTTATTTTAAGCAACTTTTGTAATATTCACTTTTGTCTTATAACAAAGTATAAACGAGATATACACTAAAACTTTAGCAGGAACCAACAATTTTATTGGGCACTAATGAGCGACCCGAACTTAACAAAACTCAGTATGCTATTTAGCATTAATTCTTCCATGATTATTAGCTATATTAAAATTTTTAGGTTCAAACGGGAGTGGGGGTTATAAGAGCGGCCTGAACTAAAAATTGGCATTTTTTCATTTTCAATTTGTTTTTTGGCGTGCACATAACAGAAGTTGTTCATTTTGTTATTTAGAGTAATTTTTGTTTTATACATTTTTTCGGGAACAATGTATGATGCAAGTAATTTGCGTAGAAATATTGATATGCTCCAATATGAACAACCAGGTACCTCACTTGGAAAAAATAATTTAAATCAGTTAATATTTTGTCCTTAATAATTCAAATCTATGCTTAATGCACAGGAGACGGGAAATATGACAATATGGAGGACAGTGGAGTGTTTTCCTTGAATTTTATTATTAACAAATCTACATCAACGACGGGTGTAGACCCTAAACACTGGGGCGGATAAATGTCAAAATGTTGTGCAAAGTAAAGCCTTGCTAATAAAATATCATCACCATTCAGCCTCAAATGAATTCCCAAACGAAGCCGGGTATCTGAGCTAGTGTATGTATATATATATATATATATAATATATACACTGATAGAAGTAAGAGTAAAGACTGTTTGGAAGTAATGATATTTTTCAAGAAAATGCAATATAATAAAAAAAGGACAATAGAAACTATGATCACTACGCAGAGAGAAAATGTGTATGTGTGTGAGAGGGAGATACTAGTCTGTTACTGCTTTAGCGGTGCAAGAGTAGGATATGTACCAAATTTTATATTTAACCTAATAATGGCTAATATGGGGCGAGGAGGAGGGGGGTGTAGATAGGGGAAATCTAGAATTCCACGTTATCTCTGTTATTATGAATCGAAATGAAAAATATTACAGAAGCAACCTTATTGGGAATTAATATTGAATGAGATATTAACATATCTTAGCTTATAGACCTCATCAAAGCTCCACTCCTAATCATCTCACATACATATTGCATCTGAGAGTTAAGACTTTTTTTTGGACCCCCTTTTCGGTTTTCTTAATCTTCTATGTAGGAGTAACGAACATTTAAAGAGATTTTTAGAAAATTATTTCATGTTTTAACCTCAATTAAGGTAAATCTGCTAAAAATAAGAGTTCATACATTTAAATTAAAATTGAGTTGTTGAGTAATGTGAATAACGTGCTGAAATGTTTCATAATTACATATTAGTTGTGATAAGGTAGTATGTTGGCAGTGTAATTAATCGCCTCAGTAAATCTGAAAGAATATATAAATAAAATTGCATGCTTTGCTTTCATAAGCTTCTTATTTATGGACTTGGCAAGTGCGACGGATGAAGGGAAAAGTCTTTTAACTTGGTTTCGTGGACTTCTTAGGAAAACGATTACTTTGCATTTTTCACATGTGAAAAGATATTAGTGTAACTTAAAGTCGTCTATAACTTATATATATATATATATATATGTGTGTGTGTGTGTGTGTATGTATGTAAAAATGTAATATATGTGTTGAAAATGTATGATAAGTTTTCCTACCAATTTTTGCCGATCTATTTATAATTAAATGTGTCACGTCATTAATTACATACACTAACTTTTTAACATTTGTTTTACAGAAAATACTTAAATATTGAGTTTGGTAATAATTAAGCAAAAATTGTGGATGCAGGAACGTTAAATATATATTAAAGTCTACCTCATTTTCAGAATCCCTTTCAACCTCAAAAGCTGGTCACCCTTAATGAAAAACTAATAACATTGTACAACCACTGAACAAGACACCTCCTGGAGAGTGACCCAGTGGTGCCTTAGACACCAAACCACCCGAGCTCTATGTAAACTACATATTTGTTTATTTTCTTTGATATTGTAAAAAGTCCGTCACGCAGGGGCTGCGTTAACTATTTCCCAAGTGCGCCACGTATTTGGATTTATCTCAAAACGTAAAAGTTCAATGAGAACAATATTTGGTATTTAAGCTTCAAATAAAGTGCTTCACAACATAATAGAATATTGAAAATATGAGATGAGTAGGAGTGGGGCTTTACTGAAGACCGAAAACTAAAAAATGCAAATATCGCAGTAAATAATCAAGATACTGAAAAAATGTACATAACGACGTTTATAGAACATTACATTTGCAATAAGATTTGTTCTATACAATTTTTCGATCCGACGCATTATAACGGAGATATTAAGAATTTTCGAAATTCTCCCACTTTAAACCCCCTCCCCCTGTTCCGATTTCAGCCATTAACGAACATGATCTTTCTTTTTGTATAAAACGATTATATATCAAGTTTGGTAAAGATAAGTCAAAAATTGCGACCGCTAGAGCGGTAACAGGCAAATATATATATATATATATATATATATATATATATATATATACACAGTTTTGAACGAACCTCATTTTCGTCATCTCCTGGGTAGGATTGATGGACATTTTAAGAAAAATTTCGAAAATCGCGTCATGAGTACATCCTCAATAGCTGATTTCCTTTAAGGGAAATCTGCTATAAATATTTAAGGTACTAAGTTCTTAAATGATTTCCTGGGCAAAGGAGGTCACTTCAGAAATTATATTTAATAAACAATCCGACATGTTTAAAGTCCGAAATAAGAGCCAGTTATTGGGGGAAATAATGTTTGGCGAGAGATTGTAGTTCCTTCCACTCCCCGGTGGTGTGAAAATAATTTTTTTTTTTAATCGTTGAATAATGGTAACATTACTAAACTGAAATGAGTGAAGAAAGTGAAACATTTTGCAATAGAGTGAAGAAAGTAATCACTCTCTTCACAAGTGAAGAAAGTGAATTGCCTTCTTAATTAGTAATAAGTATAAATTAAAAAATAATTTGAAGTTGGAAATTAAATGCTTTTACATGTTTCTTAACATTGTAAGAATTCATTTTAACAAAATAAATTGAAATGTGAATGAATTATTGGTGGAAATAATCAATATATTTTAAAATTTAAATATAATAATAATTACCTTCCTTGTTTATAACCTGCACTTGTTTATAATTGCACTCCTTCACAATCATCACTAGTTGTTTTATAACTATGCTTATAACCTTTACAACCATGCTTATAACCTACCGACAACATACCATAATCTTCACAACATCCTAATTTTGTTCATATTCTGGTTAGATCTGATCATGTATTACACGATTACAGAAAAAATTTAATATTACACTCGTGACGAAAGTAGAATTTACAACTCTCGTGAAATTACCACACTCGCTTCGCTCGTGTGGGTAAACGTTTCACTCGAGTTGTAAAATGATCTACTTTCGTCACATGTAAAATAAATAACTATTCTCTCAAATGAAACGTCCTTCACGCAGGACCTGCGTAAACTAAGCAGATTCCCCAATTGCTGGAGATGCTAGTGACCTGTAACCATTTATTCTCTATTTTCCCTGTAATAAGAATCCCCTGCAAGCAATACTTGAATTTAAGCTGGGACTGAGATGTTTAGCGGCTGAAGTGAAATAGCATTAGTAGAATTGGTGTTTATCTAAAAACTATAAATAAATCTGTTAATGTCCGAGTTAGAGAAATAACTAATAGAACGACTCCCTCTCGCTGTACATTCTCAACCCACAAGTACGATAAAACAATACGTCATATTTATGCTTGAATTAAGACTCACTACATTGGCTGGATGTACCGATGATATTGCATCATATGAAATTGAATTTACGATAAGATTGGTCCTGCATTATTCTTCGATCCAACGTACAATTTGATTCGAATTGTCGAAATTCCGAACCTGTAGCCCCGATTGGATTGCAGCTATTAACGAACTTGATCTTCGGCTTTACTTAAAAAAACAAAACAAAAAAAAAAACTTTTAAATACCGAGTTTTGGAAAGATCATACAAAAATAGCACCCGCTAAAGCGTTAGCGATTTGGAGAATTGTTTCGAAAAAGGCTGACAGAGTAGAAAAGTCCGTCACGCAGGGGCTGCGTAAACTAAGCAGATTTCCCACGTGAAGTTTTACAATAGAGAAATCTGCCTAGTAATAACCTATTCTCACGAGGACGAATAGTTAGGAAAACGGCCACACTAGCGCTAGTGCACTCGGCGGAAACTCCCGAACATAGCCGAACAAACTCACGATACAAATCCAAATATCTCGGTTAATATTAAAGATACAGAATAAATGTATAGAACAATATTTATAGTAAATTTAATTTGCAATAAGATTGGTTCTATACAATTTTTTGGTCCGACGTATGGTAGCGGAGATATTTCGAATTTTCGAAAATCCCCCCCTCTAAACCCCCCCTCCCACTGGTCCGATTTCAGCCATTAACGAACTTGATCTTCCTTTTTACATAAAACGATTAAATTCCGAGTTTTGTAACGATCAAACAAAAATCAAAAAAAAAACGCTAGAGCGTTAACAGACAAATATATATATATATATATATATATATATATATATATATATATATAATTTTGAACGGACCTCATTTTCGTCATCTCCTGGGTAGGGTCGATGGACATTTGAAGAAATTTTTCGAAACTCGCGTCATGAGTACGACCTCAATAGCTGATTTCCCTTAAGGGAAATCTGCTAAAACAGCTGACTATACACATCAGCCGATTCCAGGAAAATCCTGAACTTGTATACCGATGTGCCAAAGGCGTCATACCTTTTCATTTAGTTGAATTCAGTTGTTCTATTTATAAGTTATCCTTTTGAACCCGGTATCTTGGCCCTGCAGAAATGGAGTGGACTGGGATAAAGGGTAAATGTAATGGTTGGAGTTATAAATATAGAAATAGAGAGAGAGGAAGTGGAAATGGCGGGGGGTGGTTCTCTCCTGTCCTATTGCACCTTATTCATCGATACCAGTCTATTCTAGGTGAGTGGCCACCCACCACGTGTCTATTGTTGTGCCACCTGTGGCCTGCTTTTCTTATCTCTCTCTCTCTTGGAAGGTCGCTCGCTTTATTTGCACTTGTAGCGTGCTTCCCTCTGATTTAATCAAGAATTGACGTGGCTCTTATCAAGGCACAAGTTCGACGCGCTTCCTTTAACGAGAGAAGACCTTCTTACTTCAATACTCTTGGGGAATATCAAGCGAACTCAGTTATTGAATTTCACTTATGATACAATTTATAAACCTGATCTTAAAATGTGCACTCATAAAAATGAGGTTCATATAAACTTGCTCAAAAAAAAAGTCCCTTGTGCAGGCGCTAGGTAATCTTTATTTCTCCCCCCCCCCTCCCCAACACCTGACTAAAGAAGAAAGACTAAAAGAAAAATCATGTTTACAAGAAGGACATGCGAAGAAAACTAAGCGAAAAGAGAACGTGCTAGCATGCAAATAAAAACAAGTACCTCATGTACACACGCATATACACGGGATATACACATACATACCTGGCTGTGATGTAGGATAGGATAAGGGTTGTTGGGTGACTAGGTAATCTCAGTATTTCTTCTCTTATATACCTATTCTGTTACTCATCCATAATAAACCATATTTAATAAACTAACCTTCACCCCCCCTCCCCAGTTATATTATGATAATAAGCAGAAAATAATAATTATGTATGATAATTTTAAGATTCACTTATCTTGTGTTTCAACGCGTTATTACTCAGGACTAATGATTTTAGCAGATTTAAGGAAATCTGCTATTGAGGTCGTACTCATGACGCGATTTTCGAAAATTTTCTTCAAATGTCCATCGATCCTACCCAGGAGATGACGAAAATGAGGTCCGTTCAAAATTTTATACATATATATATATATATATATATATATATATATATATATATATTTGTCTGTTAACGCTCTAGCGGTCGCAATTTTTGTTTGATCGTTACGAAACTGGATATTTAACCGTTTTATGTAATAAGACACATCAATTTCGTTAATGGCTGAAATCGGACCAGAGGGATGGAGGGGGGTTAGAGGGGGGATTTTCGAAAATTCAAAATATCTCCGTTATTATGCATCGGATCGAAAAATTGTATAGAACCAATCTTACTGCAAATTAAATTTACTATAAATATTGTTATATACATTTATTCTCTATCTCGAATATTAACCGAGATATTTGCATTTTTATGAAGTCTGTGGTCGGGTATACTTCGGATTACGTCGGCCATCTTCATCATTTCTCGGCTCAGGCGGAAGCTTCTTCTAACCTGTCGTTTCTAACCTTACCTTACCTTCCTTACTTTGTGAGATTTATGCAAATACGTTCTGTTCATCCGCCGCCCCCCCCCCTTCTTTAGTTCTTGGACTACTGTAATTTTAGTTATTAAAATATAAATTATTCTTACAATTCAGAAGCCGTTTCAGTTGGGAATTTATTTTAATTAACTGAAAGATTTCTCATTATCAAATCAAAGTGGTATTGTGTTAGCAGTATGCAGATTTCTCTATTGTAAAACTTCACAGGGGAAATCTGCTTAGTTTACGGACTTTTTATTTAATGAGTTCGTCACTAAACAAATTCCTATTCCTCAATCGGGAGTCGAACTCGTTACCATGTAATTTAGACCAATACCTTAATTCACATTGTTAACCAGGAGCCCGACTTTTTCTTCAGCATTAAATATTTTTTTCAAAACATATTCAAGTCATATTTTCTCCTCTGTTGTTTGCATTCATACGTACAAGATATATATATATATATATATATATATATATATATATATATATATATATATATATATATATGGCGAAATTAAACCATACATTTCACAAATTTCCTACACATCGAAGTTGGGTGTGAAAAGATCTTTGATAAAATATAAAATGGGGAAATACAATGAGTAATTGGAGAGGTGGGAGAGTAAAATGAAACTGCATCCTAAAAGGAAGAATCTCTCTTTAAACATTCGCGTTACAGAACATTACATGTCCAACAAGATGGATTTGATAACATTTTTTTGTAATAACGGAGGTGCCACTCATCTTCAAAATCAAATAGATTATTTCACTTTTTGCAAAAAAAAAAAAAAAAAATGCTCAAAATATCGAAAAACACCCCATTTATTAATATAAACACCCATTTGGCATAAAATGGTACCTGATAGAGATTCTCTGTCTTCAGATGCTTAATCAGCTTTAACATAAAAAAACAACATTTCTGTTCAAGGGAGGATTTTGATGCAGAACAGTGTAATCTGATACACTGCGATGATGGTAATCTCAAATGGAATGCCAAGTTATTTTAGAAAGCCAATAATAATTAATATAATTAATAATTTAGTTATTAAATTAATGTCAATTCCTGTGTTAAGAATATTCGGGATTGACTAGTGCTAAAATTAACAATTAAAGGTTAAATGTATTTTACCAAATAAATTATGTATTGAGTAATTTGTCCAGCTGAAAATAAGCAGATGCAAGAATAATAATTTATTCCGAATTATTAATAATTCGAGCTTGTCATTTTTTATGGGATTGATAAAGATAAAATAATATGATTAGTCATTTCTGGGTAAATCTTTTTTACATAAATTGTTTGGATTGGAGCATTGGAACACACTATGAGAAAATATATAATATTTTAATTCTTGGTCTCTCATATAACCCATAAGTCCGCAAAGTACTAAGTAGTTTTCTCATGTCTTTGAAACGCCGTTCTAAGTGAATATTGCATTGGTAGGTATGGGGGTTTACTGATGGATGGTTATTAAAAAATGTGTGTGTGTATGTATATATATATATATATATATATATATATATATATATACATATATATGTATATATGTAAGTGGGTGTGTGTCTGATAACGCTCTAGCTGTCGCAATTTTCGTTTGATCGTTACCAAACTCTATATTTTAAAATTTTATGTAAAACGTGTTATTATGAGGTGGATCGTAAAATGTTATAGTGCCAATCTTGTTTAACAATCGACGGTCTCCAATTGGTGTGCTATGCATTTTTTCATAACTCAAGTATTAAGAGAGTTATCCGAACTTTCTTGTTTTCAGACTTTAATACCCTAAAACTCTAGTAGAAGTTGTAGAAGATTGGAAGGCATTCTACTATTAGAGAGTATGATGTAATGAGAATCTAATAAAAGTGTATTATTTGGACTTGGGAAATCTGCTTAATTTACTCAGCCTCTGCGAGATGGAATTTTTGAATATGAGAACAAGTCTGAGAGAGTTAGAAAGACGGAAGGAAGGAAGGACTGAGATCCCCTAGGAGCCGTAAAGCCCTGTCCTGTCAGGTCCTACAGGAATCTATATCCCTGATCCCTCCCTCTCACTCTCTCTGATCAGCTGTCCCTACTCCTCTACTCCAGGACACTCTCCCATTATATTCTTTTATTTTAAAAGTAATTTTTTGAAGATTTTCCTTTATCTATTGTAAGGAAGTACAATAATTACTCGCGAAGCTATTTCCAAAAGTCATCCCTCTATGGTCATACCTAGTAATTGTCAAATTTTGATATATTACAATCCGCCCCAATTTGCCTTATTCGCATAAAGTGGACCAATGACAGACAATGGGATTGCAGCAGCTGCTATTGTAAACGACCTGACGTACAGCATAGAACTAAACCTCACTGCAGAATTACAAGGCATAAATGCAGCTTTTAGCAGCTCTTGACGTCCTACTCATGACGGGATTTACTTCATATCTGCAACTTCTCATTCAATTCATTCATCCTGAAGAAGAACCCTTCTCCTTCCTTCTCCATTGCTTTCTCGAAATTCTTTATCAGCCCTAATTTGAGATGGAGAGGAAGGAGTTTTTCAACCAAATTAGGATTTACAACATTTTTTGACCAATTGTGTTTATGCGCTCTGGCGCTTTTCTCGAGTTGTAGTTATTTGATTTTTTTTTCTGATCTCCCACTGACATAATAAGGAGTAAAAAAACTTAGTTTACTCACTTTTGGAGCCCTATAAACATTACATTTTATAAAGCCAATATTAATAATATAGTTATTAAATTAATGCCAACTCCTGTATTAAGACTAATTGGGATTCAATAATGTTAAAATTAACCATTAAAGGTTAAATGTATTATACCATATAAATTATGTATTCAGTAATTTGTCCAGCTGAAAATAAGCAGATGTTAGAATAATAATTTATCCCGAATTTAATAATTCGACCTTAATTGTAATTTTTTATGGTATTGAAAAAGATAAAATAATATGATTATTCAGTTCTGGGAAGATCTTTTTTTACATAAATTGTATGGATTTTTAGTGCGGAACACACTGTCAGAAAATATATAATATTTTAATTCTTGGTCTCTCATATATACCAATAAGTCCACCAAGTACTAAGCAATTTTCTCTTGTAGGGATCCCAGTTTAATGTGAATTAAGAGGTTTTAGTAGGGAACAGTCCATGCTGACCCCCCCCCCCCCAACCAGTCTGTATTTCCACCACGCTGAGCGCTTCCCAAAATTAGTTTACAATTAATTAAATTTAATTTCAGCCAATAAGTCAAATTGATGAGTTCATGGGATTGGAAATGTTTCAGATCCATGACTTCTTGTTTCTGATTATTTTTAATGTTTTTATTTCCTTTTGTTTCAGGTAAATACGAACCATTCTAATCTCGTATTGGTAGAGCCTGAGCAGGACATGCTTCAACCCAAGTAATGTATTTTATTAGATATTATCAATATCATTAAAGGTAAAAATGAATATTCTATGAGATTTTTCGATTCGATACATTCGAACGGATTTATTGAATGTTCAAATAAAATAATTTACAATGTAGGGTAGCAAATCAGTTGTTGTACTCATGAGATTTTTTCACTTTTTGATACATTTAGAGTTAAACCGATCACTATATTACTACTGGAAAGCTCTTTTATTGGAAGCAGCCAAAAGTGAGCATATCATTATTATTATTATTTATTTAAGATGCCGCTTCAATGGCGATTCATCTTTTAACATGTTTGAGTATAGTATTACAAAATTAAACAAATATTAAAATTTGTACAAAGCTAAGTGTTACAAACGTACAACATAAATTTAACCATGCCGCTACAACGGCGATTCATCTTTTAACATGATAGAATATAATTTTACAAATTTAAATAAATACTAGCGGACCCGGTAGACGTTGTCCTGCATTATATATCAAGCGATTAGGATATTAAATTTAATAATATTATGTTTAAAAAAAATCTACTTTTAATAACGCAAAAAAAACATTTGTTATATGCACGTTTGCCTAAAAACAAATAGTAAATAAAATATCGCAAAAACGTGGTACACAAAAGGAAAAGGAAAACTGAGAGAAGGAAAAGAAGACGTTTTAGTTCTGAGATTATCTGGTAGAATGCGCACTACACGTTCATAAAAACAAACAGTTATAGACCAATAACTGAAATAAATCAAAAACCCTCAACAATAATAACGCAAATACATAAATATAAATAAAGAAAATAAAATAATTGCAACATTCAAATCAAATTAAAATAAATTTGGAAAATAAATAACAATGTCTGAAAGTGAAAACCTCTCGCAGCTGAAAACATCATTATATAGATGACATACTTAAATTCTAAGGACATACATTAGATAAACATATTAACATTTCATTACATTTCCAATAACCTCGCCCTTCGCCCTTCGACCGGAGACCAAATCTCAACATAAACAACTCTTGTCCTGTGCATATTTGCCGAAAAACCAATAGGAAACGAAATACTGCTATTTTTAATTTCAGGCCACCCTCACGACCCCCACTCCTGCTCCATCTGCCTGGCCGATCTGCGGCGCTAAACCATCCGGGGCGTCACTCGAACGCGTATTTAAAAATTCAATCAAATCGGTCCATCCGTCTAGGAGGAGTTCAGTGACATACACACGTATGCTAGAATTATATATATAAAGATTAAAATTTTACAAATGTACAAAATGAATAGAATGGACAAAACTAAATATAAATTGTTAGTATACTTACAACATGAGAGGAAAGTAAAAATAAAACAAAAAAAAAATAGACAAAAATATTAAAAGAAATAGTTAAACTGGAAGGAGACAAAACTTATATTCCACGTTTTATATATAACTTTCATAATCGCTGCTATATATAACTTTCATATATATGCTAGTTATATAGTTATATATGCTAATACTTGCTATTTATAACTTTCATAATCGCTGCTATATATAACTTTCATATATATGCTAGTTATATAGTTATATATGCTAATACTTGCTATATATAACTTTCATAATCGCTGCTATATATAACTTTCATATATATGCTAGTTATATAGTTATATATGCTAATGCTTACTATATATAACTTTCATAATCGCTGCTATATATAACTTTCATATATATGCTAGTTATATAGTTATATATGCTAATACTTGCTATATATAACTTTCATAATCGCTGCTATATATAACTTTCATATATATGCTAGTTATATAGTTATATATGCTAATGCTTGCTATATATAACTTTTATAATCGCGTGCTATATATATTTCATATATTATATATGCTAGTTATATATGCTTATAATTTGCTAATGCTTTAACTTTCATAATCGCTGCTATAGATTCATTAAATATGCTATTATATGCTTGCTATATATTTCATAATCGATAATATATAAACATATATGTTTATATAGTTAATGACAATGCTTGCTATATATAACTTTCATAATCGCTGCTATATATAACTTTCATATATATGCTAGTTATATAGTTATATATGCTAATACTTGCTATATATAACTTTCATAATCGCTGCTATATATAACTTTCATATATATGCTAGTTATATAGTTATATATGCTAATGCTTACTATACATAACTTTCATAATCGCTGTTATATATAACTTTCATATGTATGCTAGTTATATATGGCAATGCTTTATATATATAACTTACATAATCGATTCTATATATTACTTTGATACATATTCTATTTATGTAGTTATATATGACAATGCTTGCTATATATAACTTTCATAATCGCTGCTATATATAACTTTCATATATATGCTAGTTATATAGTTATATATGCTAATGCTTGCTATATATAACTTTCATAATCGCTGTTATATATAACTTTCATATATATGCTAGTTATATAGTTATATATGCTAATGCTTGCTATATATAACTTTCATAATCGCTGTTATATATAACTTTCATAATATATGCTAGTTATATATAGTTATATATATTGCTAATATATAAATTTATAATGCTAACTTTCATAATATTATATAACTTTCATATATATGCTAGTTATATAGTTATATATGCTAATGCTTGCTATATATAACTCTCATAATCGCTGTTATATATAACTTTCATATATATGCTTGTTATATAGTTATATATGCTAATGCTTACTATATATAACTTTCATAATCGCTGCTATATATAACTTTCATATATATGCTAGTTATATATGCTAATACTTGCTATATATATAACTTTCATAATCGCTGCTATATATAACTTTCATATATATGCTAGTTATATAGTTATATATGCTAATGCTTACTATATATAACTTTCATAATCACTGTTATATATAACTTTCATATATATGCTAGTTATATATGCTAATACTTGCTATATATAACTTTCATAATCGCTGTTATATATAACTTTCATATATATGCTAGTTATATAGTTATATATGCTAATACTTGCTATATATAACTTTCATAATCGCTGCTATATATAACTTTCATATATATGCTAGTTATATAGTTATATATGCTAATGCTTACTATATATAACATTTATAATCGCTGTTATATATAACTTTCATATATACATATGTTAATTATATAGTTATATATGACAATGCTTGCTATATATAACTTTCATAATCGCTGTTATATATAACTTTCATATATATGCAAGTTATGTAGTTATATATGGCAATGCTTGCTATATATAACTTTCATAATCGCTGCTATATATAACTTTCATATATATGCTAGTTATGTAGTTATATATGACAATGCTTGCTATATATAACTTTCATAATCTCTGATATATATAACTTTCATATATATGCTAGTTATATAGTTATATATGCTAATGCTTGCTATATATAACTTTCATAATCGCTGCTATATATAACTTTCATATATATGCTAGTTATATAGTTATATATGCTAATGCTTGCTATATATAACTTTCATAATCGCTGCTATATATAACTTTCATATATATGCTAGTTATATAGTTATATATGACAATGCTTGCTATATATAACTTTCATAATCGCTGCTATATATAACTTTCATATATATGCTAGTTATATAGTTATATATGCTAATGCTTGCTATATATAACTTTCATAATCGCTGCTATATATAACTTTCATATACATGCTAGTTATATAATTATATATGCTAATGCTTGCTATATACAACTTTCATAAAGCGAGCATAGTTGTTGCACCTGTTGTTTGTGATCAGCTGTATAGTGGTTGTTCAGCCTGTTGCCGATGCTTGAGCCCGCATAGCATGGCTGCCGTGGAGGTTGATTGAATTGGCCCTATTCCATGGAGGCTATATCCTTCGCCCATCGAGAATACAAAAACAAATATGTTTATCTCCTCAAGGAACCATCACTTTTTATTGGCCTTTTATTGGTTAGCCAACTGGCTCGAATTACCTTCATCCCTTTGGAACATTGGGCGAAATTGGACGCGTAAGCCGGTTCCTCATTGGTTACTCATACCATTAATAAAATATAATTTATTTATACGTAATTTATTTGTCACTAGACACTAGAGTCCTAGTAGGACCTAGGCCTCTAGCACTATCCTATAAAGTCCGTTACGCTAGGGCTATGTTAACAAAGCAGATTTCCCACGTGCGTCACGTATTTGCATTTAAATCAAAACGTAAAAGATAAATGAAAACAATATTTGGTATTTAGTATTCAAATAAAGTGCTTCATACTATAACAGCTTATTGCTAGTATGAAATGAGTAGGAGAGGGGATTTACCGAAGATCGAAAACTAAAATATTCAAATATTTTGGTTAATGATCAAGATATTGAAAAAAACGTATATAAAAACATTTATAGAACATTAGTTTTGCAAATACGTTTTATTCTATACAATTTTTCTATCCGACGCATAACAACGGAGATAATCGAATATTCAAAATTCTCGTTCCGATTTTAGCCGTTAACGAACTTGATTTTTATTTTTACATGAAACGTTTAAATATCGAGTATGGCACCGATCAGACAAAGATAGCGACCCTAGAGAGTTTACAGACAAATCTCTCTCCCTCTCTCTCTCTCTCTCTCTCTCTCTCTCTCTCTCTCTCTCTCTCTCTCTCTCTCTCTCTCTATATATATATATATATATATATATATATATATATATATATATATATATAGCGGTTGCAATTTTTTCTCAAGTTCGTTGATGGCTGAAATCGAACTATTGGGAGTGGGGTTTAGAGATTGGCGAAGTTCGAAAATTCCAAATATCTTTTATTATAGGTCAGATCGAAAAACTGTATAGAACCAATCTTATTGCAAGTTAAAATACCTATAAATGCTGTTATATGCATATTTTATCTATCATGAATATTAACAGAGATAGTGTTTGTGTGTGTGTGTGTGTGCTCGGTGGATTATTAGGTCATAAAGCGATTTTCTCCTTAAATTGCAATTAAATAATATAGTAAAGTATAGTAATAGTTTAATCTTCATATTTACTACTCCTTGAAATTGTATTAAGTCGTGTATAGCGTCTCCGTCATCTCCCACTATCCCAGTTAATATACTCATATTTAATTTTCTTAAATCCTTTATGACGTCCTCATAACCCCTACAGAACACCGAGTTTTATTGCATTTTCTAGCCCTATAAAATGGTCAAGGATGAATCAAATCTCGTTTGTCCAATCCTCAATTGGCCCATGATTACTTCTGTTCCTCCGTTTGACCTTATTGAAATCATTCATGTCGCAGTTTCATGTTTTATTGAACATGGTTTATTTTCATACTCTTAAAATTAGATATTTTCCTATTCTAAGAATACTGAAGCCATAAGGAGCTATAGCCTTATAGGGAACGTTATTTATAATAATTCCTTTTGCTGTAATAATAATAAATTGAAATTGTCAGCTATAAAGTTTCCTTTTATTTCAAATTGTCCTGGATTCTATCGTATAAAATGTAGATTGATTTACATTCATACATTCAGAAGCACTTACATTTTTATTAAAATGGTGATCTTCGATTGATTTGATGATGATGAGAGTTCTCTGGTCAAAGCACCCCCCCCCGCTTCTTAAGGAAAAACAGTTATTGAGATTGCACTCATGAAGCAACTGTCAGCGTTTTTCCATCGACCATGTTCACAGATCGCCCCTATATACGAAAGCATTAAATAACTATAGGTGGGTCAGATTAGTTAAAGCGTTGGCCTTAATGGCCCATGGTAAACCTACTGTGACGAGTTCCATTCCCGCCTGGGGTATAGGAATTTATTTATCTAGCTAGAAAGGGGGGGGTAGGTAACCTGTACATAACCCGTCTCAATTAGCCGTTGTATATACGGTGTACTAGGGATCCTATTTAATGATCAGCCACTATATGTGCCCTTAGAGCTTATGTGATTCGAATCCAGGACTCAATGTTAACCTAGTGTATGAATGACCTAGTCCTTAACATACTTGGCTAACTTTGCCGAACTATAACTAAGGCTAATGTATGAGACTTTCATAGTGCATTAGCATTAATGAATATAACTCACCGGTTAAGTCCGAGTACAGGTTATGCTAGTTATTCCTTTGTCAAAGTAGTTTAATCATCTTTTATTAGATCGAACTAGGCTAGTGCACATCAATTTGTACGGGTGAGAAAATTCACTCTTCATGCAATTCATGTACTAAAATAATATGGAAATATTAATCTAAAAGTCATTCTTTTATATATATATATATATATATATATATATATATATATATATATATATATATATATACTTGACTTTTACTTGACACAATTATTAACTGGACACGGAACAACAAATTCTTATTTTAATCGTTTTGGCCTAACAGATCAACCAAACTGTTACTGCGACTTTACTACTGAACAGACATACAGAAACTTGCTCTATGACTGCGGACTACTAACAGACCAAAGAGAAAACTTTAAAACCCAACTAAAATGCCGACAAAAAAATTGGCCTGTTGAAGAAAAACTATTTTTTTATAAACATAATAATCTATTAAAACAGTTTGCTGAAGAAATGTATGAATTCCTGAATTATTTGAAACTGAAATACAGTTAAATTAATTAATTATTCAGCTTTAAATATAAAATTTGTTTTTGTTTTCCTTTTCTTTTTTTCTTTGTTGTAAATAATTTTATTGTACAAATATTTTATGTTATTATAGTAAAAAAAAAGTAAAAATGTTATGTATCAAGCAGACGTTATGTACTAATTATTGTACGGGACGTCTGGCTAATAAACTCCCTTCCTGTAGGGTTACTTCAGGAAGGAAATAAATAATAAAAATATGTATATATATATATATATATATATATATATAAAATAATACATAAGATGTTAAACTACATGCTATTCTCTACTAGTCTCATCATTGTAAGATGCCAACAACGATGATGGCATGACTTGAAATTAAATTTGGGCTTCATCTATTTAATCAATGTACACATACATACACACACACACACACCCACACACACACACCCACACACACACACACACACACACACACACACACACACACACACACACACACACACACACACATATATATATTTGAACGGACTTAATTTTCGTTATAGAAAATATATACAGGATAGAAGTAGATTGAGTAGATTTGTCATGAATAGCGATATTAATACAACCTCAGAACTGCAGAAACATAAATAATAATTAATTAGTACTTTCTCTATGTGATTCATGTATTGTATTTTGAGACGTGGCCGTCCGTCAACTAAGCATCTGATCTAAATCAATAATTCACCATATCCTATCTAGAAGTATCTAAACCAAATAAGGAAACAAAATGCTTAGAATATATCAGAATAACTTAAGTACAGATACCCACACTACAGGGCCACTGTCACTGAATATTATTATTAGCCTGGATTTACTTGGGGTGTGTTTTATTTTGATTAACAGTTTTTAATAGGATAAAGTTGTAAAGTAAAGTGGGTCATCCTTAAGTTATGAGTAAGTTGAAAGTAAGTTGGGAAGCTGGTTGGAATGCGGGCCTGCGGCAATAGGCAGCTGTCAACGGCATGTCTTCAACTAAGTTAGCGTGCCGGGAATTATAAAAATGAGATGGCTCCCTTCTTACTAAAAAACCTACGAATTTTCTTAGTTTTCTTTGCTTAATATTGAAGTAGCGAAGTAGTACTTCGGAACCCGATGGACACTTTTGAAGTAATAATAAATAAGCGGCTTTCTAACTCTCCTGGGATTATGTGGTAGGGTATGAAACCAAATCGTAAATAAACATTTTTAAGCATCTTATCAAACTGGATTATCTATTTTTTTTATAGTAATTAGGATAGGATTTGCAGAATACATTCTTCAACCAGTGGCTGCGTAAACTAAGCAGATTTCTCAACAGCTGGAGTGGAATAATCTATTCTCTATTTTTTCCTGACTCTTCCTAACCCGACTTGCAATTTAAGCTGAACATGAGGTGTTTTTGTAAATCGCTGAGTCCGTCATGGAGGTGCTCTGTAAACTAAGCAGATTTCTCACGTATTGGAATATGTTATTCTGATCTTATTTCACTATCTGTTCACTATTTCTCCCACAGTAAGAAAAGTAGCCAGGAAAACAGGAATTAACTTGCAGCTTGGCATGAGATGTTATTACTGAGGTACTTAAAGTGTGTAGAAGTTGGGGACCGGTAAGGGACTCACATTCTAATGTATGGCCATCTTAGTGTAAAATCACTGATTGAAAATGTATTTGGGAGACGAAATGGACCCAGTAAGGGGCTCACATATTAAGGCTTGTCCGTCCTTAGTGAGAAATCACTGATTGAAAATGGATTTGGGAGGCGAAATGGACCCAGTAAGGGGCTCAAATGCTAAGGCATGCCCGTCTCAGTTAGAAATCACTGATTATAAATGAATTAGGGAGACGAAATGGGACAGTAAGGGGCTCAAATGCTAATGCATGCCCGTCTCAGTTAGAAATCACTGATTATAAATGAATTTGGGGGACGAAATGGGCCCAGTAGGGACTCAAATGCTAAGACATGCCCGTCTCAGTTAGAAATCACTGATTATAAATGAATTTGGGGGACAAAATGGGCCCAGTAAGGGGCTCAAATGCTAAGACATGCCCGTCTCAGTTAGAAATCACTGATTATAAATGAATTAGGGAGACGAAATGGGACAGTAAGGGGCTCACATGCTAAGACATTCCCGTCTCAGTTAGAAATCACTGATTATAAATGAATTTGGGGGACGAAATGGGACAGTAAGGGGCTCACATGCTAAGACATTCCCGTCTCAGTTAGAAATCACTGATTATAAATGAATTTGGGGGACGAAATGGGCCCAGTAGGGACTCAAATGCTAAGACATTCCCGTCTCAGTTAGAAATCACTGATTATAAATGAATTTGGGGGACGAAATGGGGCCAGTAGGGACTCAAATGCTAAGACATGCCCGTCTCAGTTAGAAATCACTGGTTGTAGTTGAATTTGGGAGACGAAATGGGACAGTAAGGGGCTCACATGCTAAGACATGCCCGTCTCAGTTAGAAATCACTGATTATAAATGAATTTGGGGGACGAAATGGGCCCAGTAGGGACTCAAATGCTAAGACATGCCCGTCTCAGTTAGAAATCACTGATTATAAATGAATTTGGGGGACGAAATGGGCCCAGTAAGGGCCTCAAATGCTAAGACATACCCGTCTCAGTTAGAAATCACTGATTATAAATGAATTTGGGAGACGAAATGGGACCAGTAAGGGGCTCAAATGCTAAGGCATGCCCGTCTCAGTTAGAAATCACTGATTATAAATGAATTTGGGGGACGAAATGGGCCCAGTAAGGGGCTCAAATGCTAAGACATGCCCGTCTTAGTTATAAATCACTTATTAAAAATGAATTTGGGAGATTTGAAATGAAAAGGAAGGAGAGATTTCTGTTTTTCATTATTTATCAACAAAATTTAGTATGTCCCAAAGTTTTGTTCCATTTATTGGTCATAAATAAAGACCCGTTAAGAGTAATATGAAAATGTTTATCACAGGAAATCAACTTTTATCGATGAGGTTTTTATTTGCGCTCGATAGGTTAGATTTTAAGGATACATTAGAGGTTGAGCTGCCTATAAGGCGTTACTTGGTGCTGGTGTTGGGCGTATTGGTGGAACGATATTTGCAGTGGCTGTAGTAATGAGAGGTTGGTATCACAGCTGTTCACTTATTGCCGCCATAATTTGTCAGCACACCTCACCCCCTTTCGCATCGCCTTTCCTGGATTTTATGTTTCTGTTAAACTTTAATTCGCAATATCTACCATTGATTTTTATATATTAGGTAGATGTTTGCTTAGTTTGAAATAGTTTTTACTGATATATTCGCTCGTAAAAATAAATAAAATTAGATATGCAGGGACTTACTATATGGATCAGATTCTACTTCGTAGGAATAAGGTTGTAACATGCAGATAACCCACAGCAAAGAGTCAAGAAAATACCTCGTTCCCTCATAAGCGCTTTCAGAGGACTTGGTGACAGCGAAAGAAGCTCAAGTTAAAATATAAGAAAATGGACATTGGAACAAAAATTATTCACTAACCAACTCCAACACAGATTTGTATTTAATCTTACATAGGTTTTTGGAGAATTAGAAAATCTAATTAGGTTTGGCATCAACGTAGCATTCCAGCACGCGGAAACCAGCTGTAATTCTGATGGTACTTTTTGATTTTCTGAGTTTGAAGAATACTGTGCAACAGCGTGAAGGTAATAGTATTGACACTCAAGTTTAGCAACAGTTTGTTAGTCATTTTAGTATTATATGGCTTTTGAGTGGATTAGCGAAAATTTATGGTGAGGCAAGTAAAGAGGTTCGTGAACCATGGCAGTTTGTATTCGGACCGAAAGCCCCGAGGACACTCAGCAAAACCACCATGCATGATTACAAATGCCTACTTTATGAAAGCTTAAAAAATAAAAAAAAAATGTATACAGTTGGAAGTCACAATAGAGAGAGAAGCTAGAAAAGGCTGAGATAGCAGCTTTGTTGGTCCTGCCTCTCTACAAAAGCTCTGGGGAGAATGGCCACTTTAGGGCAACCATTCAACCAGCCCCCCTCATTCTCTCTCTATCCATGAATATTAGCTGCTCTCTCTTATCACTCTCTCTCTCCCCCCTCTTCTTTCTCTCTCTCTCTCTCTCTCTCTCTCTCTCTCTCTCTCTCTCTCTCTCTCACACACAGACTCTCACTATCTGCCTAAGCCATCTTTCGTTCCATCCTTCCCTCCCACTCCTTCTCGACCGTCCACAACGCGAGGGTATTTGAAGCAGGGCCACTTCACGTCCAGGCCCAATTCATGGGTTCTATTCAGCCTCCGGGCCTATCTCATGGAGTAAATAACTCTGCCCGTGGGGTAGGTCTTCTTCGCTAGATGAATAAACCAAAAGATATATGAACTTCGTTCAAAATTAAAATAGTAATCAAACGGTTTTAATGGGAGCTTCCTCTGAATGAAAGAAATAATTCAACGCGAGCAGAGTTTAAATCAAGCTTGAATTCAAACATTTTTCGAAATCCCCTCAACATGTGAGCACTAAATTACATGGATACAAAAAGATCTTATCTTCTATGTCCTTACCTTTTTCTTGGAAATCAGGACTTCCCACAGAGAGTCGCCCGGCAGCCTTGGTGCAGCCAGTTCTCTCTAACGCTCTTCAAAAAAGGTCCGTTACGCAGGGGCTGCGTTAACTAAGCAAATTTCCCAGGTGCGTCATGTATTTGCATTTATTACAAAACGTAAAAGTTCAAAGAGAACAATATTTGGTATTTAGGCTTCAAATAATGTGTTTCATAACATAATAGAATATTGTTGATATGAGATAAGTAGTAGTGGGGGTTTACTGAAGACCGGAAACTAAAAAATGCAAATACATCTGTTAATAATCAAGATAGCAAAAAAATGTCCTTAACAACATTTAACGAACATTACATTTACAAAAAAGATTGGTTCTATATAATTTTTCGACCCGACGCATAATAACAGAAATATTAAGAATTTTCAGAATTCTACCCTCGAAACCCCCCTCC